>CM038725.1:29145060-29572560 GCA_021613375.1 Megaleporinus macrocephalus | reverse complement strand
GAGAGACTGCGTCACGGCTTGTTCCCGCCAACTGGTTTAGCTGGTTGCTAAGCTACCGGCCAGCATCCAAAACAATAGCCTGAGGCATAAATGCTAATGTCTCGAGTATAAAACTGGTAAATGGTGAAGAACTCGTTACAGAGTTGATAATAAAATACTGTTTTGTGTGATTATATGACCAGAAACACATTAAAACACCAGAGAGAATCAAAATAACTCACATTTTAAAACCACTTCACTGCTCGTAGATTAGCCTGTGTTGCATCATGGGATTGTCGTAGCGGCTGAGGAAGAGTTTGATGCTTCCTTAAAATCAGGTATAAATAAGGTTCCTCAGTATTCAGCATGTTTAAGGTATGTAAGAATTGGGACAGTCTACATGTCGGGAGTGCATACTATGACGTAAAATGCTGCCTATGTAGACCCTCACTAGGTTTCGAGACACACCCATTGTCTTGTGCTACTGTCGTTTGTGTTTGCACTATTGCTTACATATCCATTTCATCCATACTGAACAAGTTCAAAACAGCTTGTGGAAGCAACATCAGCACAAGAGCTGTGTGTCAGGAGCTTCAGGAAATGGGCTTTCATGACTGAGCAGCTGCTCACAAGCCTAAGATCACTATGTGCAATGCCAAGAGTCGACTGGAGAGGTGTAAAATACTCCTGGGGGTGATCAATCACGCTTCACTACAGGCAAGCCACACACAGAACTGGTGAAAATGTGTTCTCAAACACGATGGAGGGAACATGTTACACAACTTGACTCCGTGTATGGGCTCAGTTAACTTGACCTCGGTGTTTTGCTGTTGAAACGTTACATGCTGATGTTATCTGGTGAACAGGTTCTACTTCAAAAGGCGTAGGGGGATTTATTGGGTTCCCAGGCGAAGGGCGGGGTGAACGTTTTGAATTTGGCCATAGGGGCCAAAAGAACAGCTACCGATGAACTTAAGGCAAATTATATATTGGTTAAATTATATTGGTTTCTATTGATTTATTCTATGCATGTTATTAATTGGTTCATTTGACTGACATTGGCCAATGATGTTCTTGTTTATCCCAGTGCAGTTGTGTGTATGTGTGTTAACTGTACTCCTCTTTGCATAGTAATGCGGGTCACCTAACTAGAAAAGTGTGTCCTGTGTAGCCCAGGTCTGATGTTTCTATTGTCCTGGGTAGGTTCAGCTGGATGTTAGACCTCTGTGTAGTTCTGTTTTGGTCTTTAGTCCTAGACTAGAAGCGATAGGTCTCAAACTGGCCTTGAATATAAGTTGTGAGCCAAATTTTGGAATCGTTATCCTTTATTTCTCTTTTATTTCTGATTTTATTTCACTTATACACTTTAGGTATTCATCTTACTACCATAACCATCTTAATAAAACCCAGAGGTTGTACATTCTCACTCTGTCTGACTTTGTTTTTATGGACAAACCCTTATGTTGTTAGGAGTTAATAACGGCTTGAGGCAGATCTGTCACAGCAGCATTACTCACTGCTGGCTTTTAAAGGTGTTGCAGCAGGTCAGCTGACACACGACGTGTCTCCATAAACTCAATGAACTGTTTCGTTCTTAGTAACACCGTTGAGTCGTGTTATTATGAGCATCCTACTCTCGATGTAGGTGGCAGCGTGAGGGTCCGGGAACTGTTTTGTTCTCTTGACTCATCTATGTGGAAGACGCTTTCAACTGATTTCGGTATGAATCCATCGTCGCAGGTAACGTACACCATCACTGGGCCGGATGGGATCTTCCAGCAAGACAAGGTGACAAGTCCCGCGGCTAGAAATGTCCCACACTGGTTGGAAGAGCTGACCAAGACTTACAAGTACTACCCTGGACGGCTAATTGCCCAGACTTGAACCCAGTTTAGCATTTGTGTGACCACCTGGATGGTGGTGTTGGCGCTATAGATCCCCCGCCACATGCCTTCTGGAGTCAGCATACCCGTGACAACCTAACACGACCTTATTAAGTCTGCCCATGCCGGTTACTCTGGATACTGGATCATAATAATGTGACTCAACTGTGTACAAAAACATGGCCGGTTAACATTCCGTTTACCAAACGGTGAGCCCAGCATTGTGAAAGCTAACATCTGAGGACAACACCGGCGGTCAGCGTAAGCAAATACAGCTGGGTGATAATGTAATACCAGTGACAGGCCTAGTAGCACCATGGGTAGTGACCAGAAGTGAGGAGGAACCATTCAACCCACCCACAGAGAACAAGGCCCGTTGTGTTGGTTTGGACTCGCGGATGGCTGGGGCAACTCCGGGGATCGAACCCACCTTCTCCAGCAGTGGAGATGAATGAGCAAACAAATGATGGACATTCTTGTCCTCTCTCTAAACCCACACTGGCCTCAGCCTCTGTGCGAAGTGGTAGAACAGCTGTAGCAGTGCATTGTGTCGTTACAGGGCTGGGTGGCCCCCCAGGGACACTGTTTGTCAAACAGGGACAGACTGTGCTCAAGAGCATCAGCTGTGCTTACTGACACCACACACACATACGCATAAGAGAGCAAGAGTGCATTTTTTAAAAACACACCCACACGCTGGACGCAGAACCCGAGACGAATGCGTGTACACACACACACACACACACACACACACACACACACACACTGCTGCTGTCGCGTAGACTTACTGAAGCGTTCATGTGCTCACGCACACAAAGCCTCTTTGTACTTGCCATTTCTCTGGCCTGAACAACTGCACTGCGATCTTTAGCTACATCACAGAGTGCCATTCAGCAGTATTAGCTTCTCGTGATCTGTAAGCATACCCAACACGCATGCATGCACGCAAAGCCCGTGCATGTGATGGTATGTGGTCACAATCTGTGGCTTTAGTCCGAGACCCTGCCGAGTGTGGCCGACTGAGCCTGAGGGGGAATTAAATCCACCAATCTCCACGTATGGAATGATGATCGAGGTTCAATAAAACAGTGGTGAAGCTAAAAAACCTTCTCAAACCTGCTGCAAAACATGAACCAGTCATGAACCAGTCCAGTCCCAATTTTTCACAGTGGTGGAGATGGTAACCAGATGTCCACTTCTAAAAAGCTCCCTCACAGACAGTTATTACATGACATCGTTTTTTTTATAGCTCTGCCAAAGATTCAGTTTTATGTATATGGTGGAGGGGGCATGCGTTGTGTTTCCTGACGAATGGGCCAATAGAAACGCTCTAAAATGGCATAGGAACAATTCTGGTTCCATTGACTTGCATTGAAACTATACTTATTTTTCTTTGGACAATGACAATTTATAGACTCAGAAGACTTGTGTTGTGTAGATTACTGGTGGTTTGGATGGTAAATATAATGTTTCGCATCACCACCACCACTTTAAAGAGATCGTTTCTCTAACCACTTCAGATAAGCCACTCTGGACCACCTTGTTTACATCTCAATGATTGGCTTATGCAGACCTGAGCGCTTGAATTAGCCATTAAACTCATCAGACGCCTGGTTACCATCTCCATCACTGAGAACAATTCTGATATCTCTGGAACGAGGAACCACATCAGAGCACTCTGAAAGACTGTTTCCTATTGGAGCGTTTCCTGAAAACATCATTCTTAACTGCTCCAGACAGTCCGGTATTGTTATTGTTATTCCTTAATATATTGCTAGCATACATTCAAATTAAATGTGGTTCTTCCAGCCTCATAGCGCAACACACAACAATGTAAAACAACACAATCAGTAAATTAGACAATAAATACCATTCAGGACGATATACGAACAGCGAATAGCATATAGCTGCGATTGGTGAAGCCCACCAGCTTATAAGCAAAACACCTGAATCCACTTATTTACAAGATGTCCAACCTCATCCAAGCATATTCAGATTTAACATCTACGTACAAAAAGCAGTTTATATTCTTCTTCATTCACACCAGCAACATAACCTGCGAGTCCACGCGAGATGCTAGAAATGACTTGCCAATTCTTGCATTAGCTTTTAAGAAGAAAGCTGTTCAGATTACTGCCAGAAAATAAAAGCTTTAAGCCTTTTTTTAGCTTTTCAGCCCACGTGGTTTATGAAGTCTGGGTTTATTTCGAATCTCACTGACGAATCATTGAGGCATTTATTTAAATATTTGCAGTCAAGGTGGTTCTTCATTAGAACAGTTATTTACATTACAAATCCCAAAACACCCCTTATTTGCTGAGCACACGAAAACAACCCTGACGTCAGGTCATATTCTGTATACTTGATAAGTAAAAACAGACAAAGACAGCAAGTCACCATTTTCAAACAGCTTTATGCTCCTCAACAACACTGGATTTTTTTAAAAAAATCCCTGGAACAAGAAAGAGATAAATAAATATCCAGATACATGTGGACAGAGATTTACTCTTTAACTGACTGAAGATCTGCAGGCGCACCTGCTCACTGGGGAGGAGACTGGTGGCCTCTGCACTGGACTGAGTAGCTGCAATAAGAGGAACAGCCAAGCCAGACTTTCGATGTCCATTCTAATTTCACTAGCTAATCAAGCATTCAAGCACCGAAACACAGGAAACAGCGACTGAGTGACTTTCATGGCCTAAACCAGGGGTCACTAATAGTTGGGGCCGCGGTCAGGATCCAGACGTTGTCCAATGTGGACCCAAACCGATAAACTACTGAGAATTACTTAATTCTGACTGTTTATTTTAAGTGGCGGAGCTTTTCTTGTATTTACGGTATACAGGCTTTTACGGCACAGTGAACTCAACCAATCGCGAAGGCTCCTCAGCCAATCAGATCTGTGCACATTGGGGTGTGCAGCGTGCACACAGGTGAGGTATGAAGCGAGGAGCAGCAGCTGGAGAATAAAGCGAGTCAGAAAGATTAACGAGCTCTAAAAACAGAAAAGTGAACAGAGAAACCTGAGTGTTTAACAGGAACGGTTCTGGAATGGACCTGCTCGTCTAGTTCTGGAGAACACCACTCTGTACAACCAACATGTTAACAAGAAGACACACATTTTATTTACTTTCTCTATAAATAAACACTTTAAGATACCTATTATCTTAAATATTAATTGTAGCCCTTACTTGAAATGAGGAAAAAACATTTATTTGGAGTTTTATTAATAATTCATTCAGTTCAGCATTTAAACAGTAAATTTACTGAAATATACTGAACGGTATTTGTAATACGTTTGGTCTTTCAGTTGCTGATGGTATAAGATTCTGATATACAGGATACGGCACTGAATCATAGCACAAGTTAGAAATTATGATGGTCCCCTTGGCCTGAGGAAATCTCCTCAATCGAGACCTTTCTGAATTCTAATTAAATACACCTGGCCTAAACAAAACTGTTGGTGGAACAGCTTTCCAAACTGACCAGTTTATTAAAATAAGAATGGTTATCAGAGTCTCCGGAAGAAGACCAGAGTTAACCACGCTTTACCCCAGCGTAGACTTTCTAGCCAAGTTAGAAATTTTTTTTTTAAAGCACTGTTGCATTCAGGCAGCCGCTGGTGGCGTTCCTGAGTCCTGCTGTACACTGAACAACAGCTCACTGCTGACCCTTCCAGACCTCGTTGGTCTACACAGTACAGTATCTCCAAGTGTGCATCTCGACAGAGTGTACAGTAGAGGAAGTGGTGGGGGAAGGGCTGGCGGAGTCTTCTTTTGGGTTTGGGGTCAGTAATAACTATGGCATCCGAACCCTTTTGTGCACTCGTGTGCGCTGAATGGTGAACAAACACTCTGGAGTAACCGAGAGCCGTACCAGCTGACAGCTACACACTCACAGAAAAAGGGAACAACGACGCAAACAGGAAAACAAGAAGAAACAAGCAAGAATGGACAGAATCACGTTTCCAAACCTGGTGTCACAGGAGAGAAATGAAGGCAAAAGACAGTCAGTCAACAGACAGACAGACACTGAACAAAGAAGCCTTTACAGAAAGTCATATATCCCTGAGTGTAGACATTGATATCCAGTCTTTTCCAGCTCGCCGAACGCTCAAGCTCTTTACAGCAGACGATAACAGACGGGTTAGGCTGTCTTAACCTTCGCTGGCTAAGAAAACCAGAGCAAAGACAGACGACTAAAGCAACCGGCGTCCGCTGGAAACGAGCTTCAGACCTACAAGAGAGAAACTGCGGCCTAGAAGTTGCACAGAAGCTTGAGCAACACTTCACGTATCGCGAAGGAACTCACATACTCACAGGACAGCGCAAGCTTTAAATGAGGTTAGGTTATTGTTGGCAAGAGTAAACATCACTGTGCTGCTCATCCTGTGTGCAAACGTTAGAAAATGGTTGCAGCGCTAAAAGGATAAATAAAGGAAAAAATATGCATGAGATATGTATTTAAGGTGGACAAAGTATATTATTTGGTGACATATGCTTGTAGTAAATATCAACGCTTTGTAGGGGTGTAAGAAAATACTGAAAATATCAAATATCAGAATATCATGTTTAGTGAGACTGTTCAGCTCCACTCCAACATTAACAAGCAGCACAAGGATGCGATGCTATAGTAAGCATTGACAAAACTGTTCATATTGTGGTGTGTTTTAATAGTAGGATTTTAAAAATCCCAGTATATCACTTTCGATTTGTATCGTATCGCCAGGTTCTTGCCAATACACAGCACTACTACTAAGCTGATGTGTTCATGCGTATCACTAGAAGAAGTCTGTAGACATAAAAGCCGAGCCAGGCTTTTTTTCAGTGATCACTTATCTGCTGCTGTATAATCACTTGCAGTCTGAGTTAACGTTAGTCCAGACTCTTCTTTAGAGAGTTGAAGAAACCGACTAACTCTTGGTATAATGAGAGTAGGGCTTTGTATTGGCAAGAACCTGGCGATACAATACATATCGTGATTCAATATATTGCGATATACAGCGATACTGCAAGCAAAGTGTCTGTCAGAAATCTGTGTATTGATACTGTGTTTTCAAAAAATTGATAGTGTCACAAAACATAAAATCTCGATATTCGATATTATCTCACGCCCCTAAATGATAGGCTTCAGCCTCGAGTTAGCCTATGGCATAGCAGCCTGCTTGCTGCACTAATATTTAGTAAATATCTCCATCATTCACCCAGCTTGGCTGAGGCCAACGGGCTACAAGACCCTACTACTGAGGTATACCACAGACTGGCAGCCAAGCTGTGTGAATGAGGGGGATATTTACTGAACTCTGGCACTCGAACTTGTAGCGCAAGAAAAGCGACTTAAGAAATTCGGACAAACAATTGGGTTTACCTATATATTGTCTAATTATATAACAGTATATATAGTAAAAACAAAAAAGAGGTTTAATAAGCATCTAAAATAAAATATATATATATACATATATCTTCTAACACAAACGTTTTGTGTAACACAGTGTTAGGTTAGATTGCTATTGGTACTCTGTATCAGCCTATATGTATCAAGTATGATTACAGAAAAACAAATAAATAAATAATAGTATCAGTGCATCTCTATACAAAACGTTTCCTTTTCCAATCCATTTTTGGTAGAGGGGAACAGGCAGTCCAGTTCAGTTCCTTTTATTGTCCCCAAGGGGGGGATTTGTTATATGGCCAAGGTTTACTAAACATGTAACATCAGCAACATCAACCCAAACACAGAGTGCAGCTCATATATTTACTCCAATAAAAACAAAACATATCACAAATTGAACAGCCCTATAGCCCTGGGTAGAAAGACTTCTTCCATCTGCTGCTTTTCACCACTGGGAGCCTAAATCTACGTCCAGAAGGAAGAAGCTCATGGTCTGGAAAACTCAGTAGAAGTCTTGCTTTTTGAGTAATATGACTGATGACTGTGTCATTTAAGGGAGCTAGAGAGCGTGGACATCAGCAATGCTTTTGTTTGCCACCTTGATAACATTATTGAGACTATTTTTGTTCTGTACACTTAAATTCCCAAAACCCAGCAATCATAGAAAACATTCAAACTGATGATAAATAAATAATAAAATAGAGAAGACTCATGATCTTCCACAAAGTCCACAATGAACAAGACAGCGTGTTGGAGGGCAAAGAAAACTTACTTTTTTAGTACTTATACTATCATTATGTACTTTTTCAATTACATTCACAGGTAAAAGGTATTATATGGCAAAGCAGTTCCCATAGGAACCACACTTAGCCGTTATTTTACCATCAATCTTACATACAAAGTCTCACATATAGTTTCACTTTGGATAGTAAACAAAACGCTAATGATTGCACAACAGACATCACAACCCTTGATTCCTATCACCACCACTGAGCCAGCCAGGTTTCTCCAACCTGCATAACTTCATGTGAAACCATTTAGAAATGCCTTTGTTTACACCTCACTGGTATAATCACTCAATGATTAAAACCTGGGAGCAAAAACAGGCTCTACCTGGATTCAGACCAAGCAGCACTCCTTATCCAACATATCTGTCTGTATTACTCTTATGTGTACAGATACTGTAGATGACGTCACGTATCACAGAGACAATAATCTTAAAAGCTGAGCTTAAATCAGGCCTGCAATTTTGATTAGAACCCAAACAAGGACTCAAAAACTATGGCACTAAGTTTTCTCCTGCCATAATTCTGTCTGAACTCAAGCACCACCAACCAAAGACCAAAGAAAACTTGACATTCCTAATAATAGTCTTACTTAAATGATGATGGATGATGATAGCCATCAGACAAACAACAAAAGCCTGATTTTCAGCTCTGCTATATTAGGCTCATGTTAGGTGTTGTATGATGATCTCAAACCAAAAACAATGGAAGTAAGGAGCAGGAGCAGGAGGAGGCCCCCAGTATGGATAAAGAATAGCATATGGAGAAGTACCAAGTACCAGGGGTGTATAGGGTATAGCCTGGATGTAAACCCTAAACACAAACCAAGCCTGACAAATACTAAAGCCATGTTTTGATTGGACCAACGTTTGAAGAACTGAGCTTCCCTCACCTTGTCCGGAGAGCCTGCCACGCAGCATCCACATCCGCGTACAGGTTCTTCTCGGAGGGCTTGCCTGAGCTGGCCCCGTAGCCGGAGTAGTCGTAGGAGAAGACGTTGCAGTTGATGCGCGAGCCCAGGCCGATGTAGAAGCTGCTCATCTGGCCCAGGTCCACGGCGTTGCCGTGAGAGAACAGCAGCGTGTAGCGGGCGTTGGGCGAGCACCGGACGAACATGCAGGCGATGCGGTTGCCCCGAGACGTCCTGGTCATGAAGCACTCGATGGCGTCCTTCTCGCGGGCCGAGTACTGCCAGTCGGCGCGTTCGGACAGGTGCAGCGTCCAGCGGCTGCCGCTCTCGTCACACATGAGCGTGTAGGTGGGCTCGGGGGGCAGGAAGGCCAGCTTGGAGGCGATCTTGCTCGGGCACGGCGGGCAGCAGAACAGACAGCATAGCTCACTCAGAGAGAGGTGATTCATCCTAAAATCACTGGCAGAGTGAGAAACGAGATCAGCAGCAGATCAGTAAGTAGATCTCTCTTCAGTATTTCAAATACACTTCTGGTTTGATGGACAAAGATACAGTCACAAACCAGGATTCAACATATTTCCCATCCCGGATGCTCTTCCGCTAATTATCTAGCCCATCATGAGTCAAGATGAGTTATCAATTAGTTGTGTTGGAGGAAATACGAAAAAAAACAAAACAAAACAACAATCGTGCACCACTGTGACTGGCCAAGAATAGATTTTAGGAAACCCCCCAAGAGCAAAAGTGGTTCACTGGAGAATCTGCATTCCATTCCTTTTCCTTAATTGTCTACGTATTTAAGTCACTGAGATGCAACCAGAGAAGATTTCACAGTGGTTTCAAGGAAATGCTTCATTATTTACAGTAGTGGTGATGAGAACCAAGAGTCTTGCTCTCTACACTGCAAAGGTTTAACTAATCAGATATCTTGCTTCCTAGTTACGTTTGATTAATGACTAATATACAGTCAAAGTGATACACTACACTATTATATATTATGTTATATATTATGTTATATATTATGTTTAGTGATACTGTATCAATTCTCAAAAACACAGTATCGGTACACAGATTCCTCGCCGACCTACAAGAACCATTGTGTGTGGTGTTTAAACCTCTGACCACTAGATGGCAGTGTTGTAATCCATTTTCAGCTCCACTCCAACATTAACAAGCAGCACAAGGGTGCAATGCTATAGTAAGCATTGACAAACCTGTTCATATAGTGGTGTTCTTTAATAGTAGGTTTTGAAAAATCGCAATATATCACTTTGGTTGCCGTATCACAGTATATCGCCAGGTTCTTGAGAATACACAGTCCTACTACACAGTTTACACACCAACAATACTCAGCACCGCCATGTAAACATGCTTGAGGATACATTTCTTTTACTTCAGTGTACATGCTCAACACACACACCTAACATCAAGGGTGTAGGTTTGCAAATGGATGTCCTACCATTTTTTTGGGGGGGTTTAAAGAATTGCCCCTACCAATTCATTTGCATTATATTTGGAGTGGACAATTCTGGTTGTTACTTTCTGATATGGCGTCTTCTACGCAGTTTAGTCATAACTGCATTTGATTGGCTAAATGGGAGTTAACTCTCTGAAGACTGACGTCACGACCTGCAAATTTTCCTACTACCATTGTTCAGTTTGGTTTTGGAAGGGTTGGTTTATGTCTCTACCAATGAGGAGAGCAAATTTACACCCTTGCTTAACACTCCGCTTGTGGCACAAATCTGACAAATGTGAGAAATTGAGAGTCTTAAGACCATCCAAAGTGACTGTGATTAGGCAGTTATGTAATAATAGTGAACGCCATAGCTTTATATGCTAAGTTGATGACTATAGGTCAGAAAAGACTTATTTTTATAGGTTTTACAATGCTCTGTCAGCACCTCCCCACCACAAACATACTTCAAAAAGCAGATCTTCATTTGAATAATCCGATATCGATTTGTATAAACCCGAGCTCGACCTTTAAAATTAGCATCCCAGCCCCGCCCCCAACCACCCCTCCCCCACCCCAGTCTTGAGTGATCAGCCATTGTTTTTCATGCAACGAGATCTGGCTGGGGGCGCACATCAGTTAAGCATGGCTGGACCACAAGTGAAGGCGCCCCAGAACTTGAAAGTAGATGTCTGGCTACATTTTGGATTCAGAAACCATGACGGTATATAAACATATCAACGCTAATGTTTTTAGTAATGGCAGGTTGAGTGTTCCTTGTACGTTTACCACATTAGTTCTCTGAAAATCTCTTTTCATATTCAAACAAAACATATTATTGTAACTGAAACATCCCAAAATGACTCGATATTGAATTAAATCGAATCGGAAATCGAATTGAATTGGGACCTTGTGAATCGGGATCGAATCGATCCTGGAAATCAGTGGCAAACCCTAGTATCAGTTAATAACTTTCTGCAAGGAGGTTTTTAGTGGCAGTGCACTCTTCAGATGTTCGGTTTCCATCACCATTGCTGTATTCAACTCTCTGTAGGTTTCTCTACAACAGCTCAATTCAGGTCAAACCACTATGGATGACTGTTGACATCTTAACATTGAAATTATACAGAAATTATAGACCAATTTTTCAAAAAGGAACACTCCACTTGGCCTTTTTTCAACACAGACATTAGACTAAACTGTGATGTCAGTTGAGAGACCCCATTAAAAATAGCTTTAAGTCTGGGTCAACAAGAAATCTTGGTCTAGCCAGAAGAGATAAAAAGAATCTAGAGAAAGAATATTAGAAACTGTAGGAGTGATGCTCTTCCCTGCATTCATTCAAATAGTCCCACTATCTGAGACCATGAAACCTAAAAAATAAGCCTTCAAATGCTTTGTGTGCTCAGATAGTGAGACTATTTGAATGAATGCTGAGGTATATAAATAATCCAGAGATGGAAGATTAGAAGCTTTATTAATGACACTCTTCCCTGCATTCATTCATACAGTCCCATTAACTGAGCACATCAAACCTATAAAAAAAAATAAGCCCTCAAAAAGCATTTAGCAGGCTTGTGTGATATCAACGAAGCTCCACGTCACAATTTCACTACCAACTCCCGCAACTTTGCATATCCTACAAGGCTACACTTGAACAATGTCTCCAAGCCACGACTCGGGGCAGCTCTAAATGCTGGTGCACTGGAATCAGAGTGAGTCACGCTGCAGTTCAGCTTCCCTGAGGCACTCGGCTACACGGGCACAGGCACTTCCCTCTCTGAGAGCAGCCTCAGCCGAGAGGACGGGCTCGATGTGTCTAGACTACAGGGGTTTTGATCCAGACCTCGGGGATTCCCGGCTACTCGCGTCACATTTCCTGCCACCTGAGCCGGCATCAAGTTCAGCATCAACATTCTCCAGCCCTTCAATATCAGGCTGAATGATATCACGCACTTTGCTAGGGGTCTCTAGGGGCTGGAGAAGGGGTTAATAGAGCGGGATTGAACAGTCAACCAGACAAGTTAAGCCCAAAGTTAAGCAACAAGCAAACAGTAAAAACTGCTGTACATTTGAATTTCCAAGACGCTCAGGTCTGCTTTTGAACCAACCTCCTCAATTTAGTTTAAAGAAGCTGAATCCACCTTAAATGGAGCAGTGGTTAGACTTAAGACCCAGTAGAGCCTCTAGTTGCTAAGGTTTTTTTAAGGTGGGATGGCAAATTCTAACAAGAAGGCAACTTAAGCTTCGTTGAACTTCTCAACTTGAATATATTAGCCTTTCAGGCTTCAGTGCCAGCAGATCCACAGCTAATCGTGGAGACAAGGAGACCACGATGCCATCGGTTCAAGTCAGCTGACCAAGTCAGGCCTCGTCCAGATTAAAGCCAACCCTACAACACTGGCAATTCTATTATGTGGTATACTGTCCACTACAGCCAGGCATGCACTGTGCTAATCCTACCTTGCTTTAAAGCCCAATCTGGTTCGAGCTGACTGAATTCTAGGATCGGTCTGAATTGTAGCTCTACAGGCTGACGTTTGACTTGCCGTGCGACAGAGGAAGAGACGCCAGATTAACTGCCCCAACGAGCACTGTGTGAGCTGCCGGACGAGCAGAAATTTTGATGGTGTAACTCGCAGTTTGAGCAGCCTAGCAAGCCGATCTCTTCTTATCACGGCATTGCACATCTACCACGTGTTCCCGATAAACAATGGCACACGAGCAAAAGCCAGGCTAGTGGAGCTTGGGCAACGTTATACATGCCTGTACGGACTTTCGTCCACCACCATGACAGGCAGGCACGTGAAAACATTAGCACGTTTCATATGCAGCGTGATTGCACGTCATTCGGGCAGACAATGTTCATTTAGCGTGAGCAAATAAACGCAGGCTGTGTCCGTACATTATAAACGATGTACAGTGTATGCCTGGCTTAACACACCAGTCTCTCACTGATGTTAGACAAACAAGCACAAGACAATTACTTGATCCCGGTCATATACTAGCTCTTAGAAACAGCTACTGCATCAAAACAATGACGTAAAGAAGATACACAGCTGCTCTCATCTTTGTTGTGATGACCGGTGATTCAGGCCATGTTTTACTGTGGAGATGCTGGATCAGGAGGTTTTAACACATCAACCCTCAAATGGCATGTGGTCACATGCATCACTGACCACCTCAAGGTGGTTTGAAATGTGTACTTGCTGCCATCTACTAACGACCAGTTGACTCAGGATTCATGATAATAGAAGACTGGTGGAATATTTCCACTGGACGTCACACACTTGGATTAGGCTGATGCTGTCCTCCTCATAGCTTCCCATTTATGACTTTGGAGGTTGTAGGTACAACTCGATTTGTGTTCAACTGGTTTTTCAAAAAAAGATATACACTGGAAATTATCAGGATGTCCTGATGTTTAGCAATGTCTTCTAATATGGGATTTGTTCTCAGGTAAGAACAGAATCTATAAGAAAACACATTAGGAATCTCAAAAAAAAAAAAAAAAAATATTATATATATATATATATATATATATATATATATATATATATATATATATATATATATATATATATATATATGAATGAATGAGGCCTAAAGCTTTTACAGCATCAGCTCACGTTACATCACTGCAACAGAATAATAAGCAGAGGATACATACAAGATGAGTAATACGTTTTTTCCAGTTCGAAGCCTCACATAAGTGCTTATAATTGTGTTTTCGTGTGCAGATGATTTCAGCCTGCACTGGTCATATATGGCTTTTGTAAGGCATCAGTGACTGTCGCTGTTTTTTTGGCTGACGTGCTCGGAATGTAGCACATACTTGAACTAATGTTGGTCTGTTAGACAAATGGTCAGTTACTGGCATGGTCCGCGATATGACGTTTACGGCTAACACATCCTATGTTTCAGCCCAGCTTAATCTAATTAGGAGTCCGCCTCAGGCCCTGTAGAGAACGGTTAGTCCGTACAGAAGGCCGTAAATTGGGGTATATAGGTGATTGTGTCTGTCGGTATCAACTGAGACTGCATTCTGGAACTGAGCGCTTAATCAAGACTTAATCGAGACTGGTCTCCTCGTCATCTGACGGCAAGAGAAAACAAACAAGAGGGGCTCATAAAATAAAACAGTAGTTAATACATCATCGTGCTGGCGATCAGGTGGGCTCACTATGGAAATATAAATGTTTCCGATATGACCTGAACATCGCATAATCATTACACCATCCAACAGAAGAAGATAGAAGATCTATTTCTACTTCACATAACCATTTCTAAACCTCTTGATATTCCCTTACAATTAAGCTGTCCGGTTTCGTTATTGGCCTTCGAGATCCCTGTCCTGTCTCGCTCCTCATTCCAGAAACAGTTCAGGCTGAAACACTCCATATAACTTCAACACAAGTGGGCGGGGCTTAACTGGATGTTAAAGCATTGGCTGCCATGTTTCCATGTAGCATATGGTCCCAGAAGAAGTCTGATGGGTATAAATAGTTCTTAAGTCAAGTGTTCAACAGTCAAAGACATCAAAACATTCCTGCTGGACCAACTAGTTTTGGCTCCTGTTTGGCATGAAACCCATTTGACCAGGCTTATCAACCGTGTGAGTCACAGCTGCTGACTTATACATTCATTACGGTGGCTGAGATAAGGTTTCAGAATTGCAACTGCTCTTCATTCATAAGAAAGATAAGGCACTGTTTCTCACCACCACAGTGGCCTACAGTTGGCATTCATACACATGGACTCAAATGACCCTCAGTTAAGACCCTTAACTCACTGTTTTACTTCTAAGACTTTGTCCTTTATCCACATGGTGCTTTTATATATATATATATATATATATATATATATATATATATATATATATATATATATATATATACATACATACATACATACATACATACATACATACATACATACACACTCCTACCCAACAAGCATTCACTTGTTTCTATTATTATTACTACTAGAAGTTCATATTGTTACTATTATTAATAATAATATACATTTTATTATTATTAATTTTTTAATGAGTTTTAATATGTGTATAAATCTCTTGCTTTCATATCCCCAATATAAACAACACCTGCTAGCTAGCCAAGTTGGTTTCCTAGTCGAATTCTCCGTTCCACCTTAAATGGTGCAGCCGTTGCAGCATTGAAGATGAAATTTGAAGATTCTAACAAGAAACCAGCGAAAAAGAAAGCCGACCTCGTGGAAAAGTCTGGAATTAGTTTAAGAATTTCATTATTTATTCAATGTAGAGTCTAAAATAAGAGAGTTTGGGCGAGCTAGATAGCTGGTTAGCCCCGTTAGCTCGCCGCTCACAGAGATTTACTTGCGATTTCTGTGTATATTATTACATAAACATTCATATTTAAGGAGATTTTAAAAATGTTTTTATGCATATAAGCCTGGTTGTTGCATTTATAACCCTGTATAAACAACACCCAAGTTTGCTTCCTAGTCTAACTCTCCGTTCCACCTTAAATGCGGCAGCAGTTTAAACACTTAAGGTGGAACTGAAGTGTGAAAGAAGAAGCGGGCGAAGAAGCAGCTCATAACATGTACCTGTAGTAAAAAAACCTTCCTAGGTTTTAACGGACGTCTCCCTTAGTCAGAAACGACGGTTTAGCTGCTAGTGGCTTCTCCGGTTACCGAGTTATTATCCCAGTAAGGTAAGAATCCCGTTATCCACAAGAAGAAGGAGGATGTGAGAGATGTAGGGTAAATCACCGAGCGCTTTCCGTTTCGTTTACGTTGAATACGGAGCGGTGTATCTGTCGGTTTATCGCACGTTGTCGGTAATATCAGCCAATGCGTGTCCGTAGCCGCAACAGCAGCAGCAGCAGCAGCAACAGCTCGCCGGTTGCTCCCTCCTCCTTCGCGGTATCTGCGGAGATGTAGCGTTACGCCGCCTCGAGACTCTACCGACACCGTCCGCCGACCGCTGAAGCTCGAGAAGTCTCGTCAACATGTGGTCCCAAGTCTACACGTTACCGACACTCGAAATCCAAACACCACGGGACAAATCCTCGCCCGCCTTTCCGCAGACAGACCGACCGGCGCACAGCGACAAGAGCGAGCAGCGATCCCGGTCAGGATTTCTTACGTTCTCGGAGGACCGACCAAACAAGCACGTCACCCCGCTGGAAGCGTCGTTCGACCAATCCAGACGCGAGGAAAACGCGACCGGGGTTGAGTGACGTCTAGGACAGCCAATCAGCGTCTACTACGCTGAGGCGGAGTCTCCAATAGGAACAAATAAATAGTGAGCGAGAAATGCCGCACGCTGCGCCGGCTCAATCCCAAATCGCTCCCGGGTGCCTATGTAGTACACTATGTAGGCCATAAAATAAGGGCTTCTGTGTCCAGTGCATTGCATGTCCTAACTATACGATGCACACTGTCTAGAAGCCATTTGGGACTGAGCCTTTGAAACGCGTTTTCGATATAAATGTTTCAATATGTGACAGTAAATAAACACATTACTTTCACTGATCGTGACGACGCCAAGAAAAAATTATTTTTTTAAATGTTTATTATTCCTTTGAACTAGTCTGTTAATATTGTACTAAGTCTTTATTTCTTGACATATCGTATATTGACATATTCTTTTTTTTAACAAAAGAGAGGCATGTAAATATTGTTAAAGTTTTAGAACGTACCATTAACCCCACACTCCATATACATGGACACTAAGCTGCTAGAACATTATCAGTTATTAATTTTTTATTTTTTTGATGTGCCACATAACCCAACATTTTCATATTTGAAATATATTTATTACTAATATATTAATTGTTAAGGTACTAGTATCTGGTGTGCACCTTAAAGTATCTAACTATCAAAAATACGCCATGTCTGTATCTGGTGACCACCTGACAATAACTGTACTCACCTAATAGTATCTGGTGCGCACCTGATAGCACGTAGCATGCATCTGATGGTATCTGGTGTGCACATAAACATACTCTCTGTACTTCACCTGCTGGTATCTGTGCTGACCTCGCAGTATATGGGGCGCGCCTGATACTATCTTGTGCTCACCTAATAGCCTTTTATGCTCAACATATAGTATCTGGTGTGCACCTGATAGCATGTGATGTGCGCATGTACATATCTGTAGTGCACCTGTTAGTATCTGTACTAACCATATAGTGTCTCGTGCGCACATCATGCTATCGTGTGCTCACCACATAGTATCTGGTGCTCACCTTATTTTTTTAACCAAATAATATCCTTTCAGGGGCTCCGTATAAACCACATTAGCAGGACAAAATAATAAAATACGGAACAAATACGGGATATGGGCCCTTTAAATGAGTTTAATTCGTAAAAAAAATCTGCACAGCAACCGACAGACGCTCACTGTTTACTTCCGGTGTTTTTGCAGTACGTCACCGGCTCTCCTGCTCTCGGACACCATGTGGCTTCAGAGACACTTTTATTAAAACCACACTGTCTTTATTTCCAGAATCGAGCAGCTCTGGCACATAAACCGGACAGAAATGAGTTGTCAGAAAGGCGGCGGGCCTCGATCGCGGCCTCAGAAGCACCAGAACACGGTCGCTTATAAAAACGACAAATACGGAGCGAGTCCGCAAGTGAAGGTGAGCGGCGAGCTAACGGGCTAACCTGCTAACTAACGCGTTTAAACTCTCTTATTTTAGACTCTCCACTGAATAAACGTGTGAATGAGTCCCTCTGAAAACTAATTCCAGTTTTTTTAACGATGTCAGCTTTCTATTCGCGCTCTTCTTGTTCGAATCTTTCCGTTCCACCTTAAATGCGTGAACCGCTGCACCATTTAAGGTGGAACGGAGAACTGGACTTGTAAGCCGACTTAGCTAGTTAGCAGGTGTTGTTTATGTGGGGATATGAATGCAACAAACACATTTATATGCATACAAACATAAAAAAAAAACCTTAAATATAAATGTATATGTAATAATATACACAGACATCGCACGTAAATCTCTGAGCCACGAGCTAACCGGGCTAACCAGCTAACTAACTCGTTCATACTCTCTTATTTTAGTCTCTCCACTGAATAAATGTGTGAATAAGTTCTTTTGAAACTAATTTTAGTTTTTTTTTTTACGAGGTCAGCTTTCTGTTCGAAACTTCCTGTTCCACCTTAAATGCGTGAACCGCTGCACCATTTAAGGTGGAACGGAGAACTGGACTTGTAAGCCGACTTAGCTAGTTAGCAGGTGTTGTTTATGTGGGGACATGAATGCAACAAACATATTTATATGCATACAAACATAAAAAAAAACTTAAATATAAATGTATATGTAATAATATACACAGACATCGCACGTAAATCTCTGAGCCACGAGCTAACCGGGCTAACCAGCTAACTAACTCGTTCAAACTCTCTTATTTTAGTCTCTCCACTGAATAAATGTGTGAATAAGTTCTTTTGAAACAGATTTTAGCTTTTTTTACGAGGTCAGCTTTCTGTTCAAATCTTCCTGTTCCACCTTAAATGCTGCAGCTGTTGCCCTAATTAAGGTGGAACGGAAAATTGAACCAAGAAGCCGACTTGGCTAGCTAGCAGGTGTTGTTTATATAGGCTTATCACGTAAACAGACAGATTTATTTACATGAACACCCTAAATATGAATGTATATATAATCTCAAATGCTAGCACAATTAGATATAGGGTGGACCTGCACAGGACCACCACAGAGCAGGTACTATTACGGAGATGAGTTAGACAGCAGTGCTCCTGGAGTGTTTAAACATCTCAGAATCGTCCACCAACCAGCAACATCCAGACAGCAGTGTCCTGTGGGCGGCGTCCTGTGAGCACTGACGAAGGACTAGAGAACACAAACTGTACAGCAACAGATGAGCTACTGTCTCTGACTTTACATCTACACAACAGACCCACAAAGTAGGCATGTCTAGATTGGACAGTGAGTGGACAGTGTTCAAAACTCCAGCAGCACTGTTGTGTCTGGTCCACTTGTACCAGCACAACACACACTAACAAACTAACACACCACCATGTTAGTGCTACTGCTGAAGGCCACTGTGTTGGTGCCACAAAATGCCTTATCTTTCTTATGAATGCAAAACAGTTGCAATTCCATAACCGTATCTTCGCCACTGCTTCATGTCTTGTCTGCTGTCCAGAAAGCCAACGCCAAGGTCCACGACGGTCTGTGTCGACGATGTAAAGAGATACTTGAGTGGAAAGTCAAGTACAACAAATACAAGTCCCTCACGCAGCCTCGCAAATGGTGAGCTTTCCTTCTCCAGAATGTCTGCACAACTATATGGTTAAGATGTTTGTAAACTGGTTTAATATTTTTCAAATGTTTTATTTATTTGTTCATATTTTTGGGCTGTATTTGCACTGTAGACCTTACAATCCCTGGTTCCTATCACCACCCCTGTAGTAATCTGAGCATCTCTTCAATGAGCCATCTCAAACCACACAAAATCCTGCCAAGCATTAGTGAGATTCCAATGTAAGTAGGTTAATTAGTGAAATGATGGCTCAAATCTAAATGGATGCCACACCATTTTCATCAGGGAGCAAGTGAAATACTGATCTCTTGATAAGAGAAAGCTGCTTTAGGAGAAGCTAGGGTTGTATACCAAGCCTGCGTGTAATGTCTGACTGTGTTCAGACTGATCAGATTTGTTTCCCAGATCAGATCTTGTAAGAGGACTGCCTGTGCTGCTGTTTGCAAATTATTTGATTGGATATTTGCATCCAGACGTCACTAACGTATAACAACACCGTTCTTCTCACTCTGGATTTGACTTTTGTTGTTGCTGGTTGCTTGAAACACTGGGTCACTGTAAAACCCATTTGAGCGACCAGAGTGTCCAGACTGAGACGCATCTGTAAAAGTCTAATGGAATCCCATTTCAGACCATCTCCAAATGTGTCCTCTTTGCAAAAGTCGGGCTTCATGTGTTTTCTTGTTCTCCAGAGCTTTGGGCCAATTAATCTGGATGGACCCAACAAAAATTTGGATTTAGGCCAAACAAGACTTGAGTTCTGTTTATCCCACATATAAACACAGCCACTAAAGTAGCCTTTTCTGATTTGAGAAACATCACAGCCTTTTCCATCTGACAGTGATGCAGAGAAACTGGTTCATGCATTTGTTATGGGAAGAGTTGATCGCTGATCAATGCTCTTTTCATTGGGCTTCCTGAGAAAACAGCACTCACTCCTGTTTCGAAGCTGGAGGTGGTTTAAAAGTTCTGCTACTATTTTTTTATGGGGCTAAATGGCATGAAAGCATCCGCTCATCTTCTAACTCATG
The DNA here is from genome assembly GCA_021613375.1 of Megaleporinus macrocephalus. Lineage (NCBI taxonomy): Eukaryota > Metazoa > Chordata > Actinopteri > Characiformes > Anostomidae > Megaleporinus > Megaleporinus macrocephalus. The sequence continues at coordinate 29,551,843 of CM038725.1, read as the reverse complement.
ATCTTAAATGTTCGGATACTGGCAAACTTCAAAAGCTTTTAAACTGTTGAACCTAATTCCCCCTTTTTAGACTCTCAAGCTCAGTGCATCTATTTAACTTGGCGTCTTAATGAAATTCTCCTTGTTATGTATCTTTTTATTGTGACCTTGTCTTCTATAACTTTAAATTAATAATTTTCTCTAGTACTGTTAAGATTTAACACCTATTTGTAAAGCACTTGGAGTTGCCACTTATATGAATCATGCTCTACTACTACTACTACTACTACTACTAATAATAATAATAATAATAATAATAATAATAATTATTAGTGTATTAAATAGCTTGATATGGTCAAGTCCATCCATATCATGCCCAAGTAGTATAACTGTTAGTCGTAACTACTGACTGCACCAACTACTGACTGATAATACAGTAACTCATTCTTGATCTTCTGTCTCCATCTAGTGTCAAATGCCTGCAGAAGACAGTGAAGGACGCTTATCACATCATGTGCAAGCCTTGTGCACTCAAACTGGAACTGTGTGCCAAATGTGGCATGAATGAAGAGGCCGTGATACCGTGAGTATCTGACAGCTGCGCTTTGTTTCTCGGTAGTCTCGGAAACTCCTCAGGTGGGTTTTGTGCTTTGACAGGAACCTTCGATTTTCCGAGGTCTAGTCAAGTCAAGTGTTGTCACAAAGCAGCTTTACAGGAGTTTGAAAGCATGAAAACATGAAATCACAACACTTATCCCCTGTGAGCAAGCCCGAGGCAACTTGCCAAGAAAAAACTCCCTCAACTGGAGGAAGAAACCTCTGGAGGAACCAGACTCGCAAGCAGAGACCCATCCTCCTCTGGTGGAACAGTATTTACAGTATATTAAACTAAAGCTGAGTCTGAAGGTAAGAGCTTTAGAAGCTGCCACATCAGGTGGATGATACAGCGATGCAGTCAAGGATGTAGCAAATGGCGCGAATGCTTGGTGCCAGGTGACAGGGGGGCCCTGGTGGTCAGTCCTTTAACAGTATTCGGCGGGAAAGGTGGGCAGTTATTACCTCAGAAAGAGAAAAGAGAGAGAGTTAGTTCTGGTTTGGGTTAGTACAGAGGATGAGAAGCTTTTCAGAGTGTAGCTGGCAGATCTGATTCTAAACAGAATGAACTAAAAGGAGAGTAGCTGCACAGGTGCTACACCCAAAATGAAACCCCCAGGCATCTTATTTACTTGCCATTAGATGCTTTAACTATAACTTGATGTAACTCACAGAGCGAGTTCAGAGCAGGCACCTGTGTGCTACTAGCCAGCTGTGGGCTTCTATCACTAGCCAGCCTGTGGATTCAGAAACAATAGCATGCTTTCTATTCAGACTGATAAAATAATGGGGTCTGAATAGCCAGTCAGAATAAAGATGAGACCAGTACATTAGTAGTCGTGTGTGTGTTTTAATAAATGCAGCGCTATTCATTCTTACCAATTAAAGGAGTTTCTCTGTGAACGTCTGGCACTATTTGTGTTTTTATTCAGCCCATCTTTGTGCTTTGCTACATTGTAAAGCCTTGTGGTCCTAAACCTTGAGACACTGAGAGAACGCTGTGGTTCATGAATATTAATAGTCTATTTCTAATTACTTAAAAGCCTGTATTGCTGAAAGTTCTAATTTCAATTGGATTTAATTAAAGCCTGATTCAGAAGATTGCTAGTGTTCAGAAGTCAGCAGCATTTGTGGACATCGTTGATCTATGATCTCCACTTTGCATAATGCTGACTCCACTTGTATTTGAGCGCACAGAAACGAACCACGCTTACAGGTTTTCCGTGTGTTCCCAAGCCCAGGCGCTAAATCCATCACAGAAGAATGCCAGTGTTTAATGCAGCGCTGTCTGAGGGATCACAGGTCAGAAGGGTGCATTTGTGGTTGTTGGCTTTGTGGGGATTGCTCCAGATTTCCTGAGACTTTGTTTTAATGGTTTGAGAGTGAAATACAGATAATCCTCAGAAAGTAGAGTTGGTCTACTGTAAACTGTTGGTGCATTTTTGGCAAGGTTGGAATCTTCAACCTATCCCTGCTCAAAGTACTAGGCCTTACTGGATGTTCCTTTTTTATCCAAGCACAGTTTCATTATCTGTTCGAGATGTTTTTTGAACGTTCTTCGTCTTTCTCCTGAATTTTTGGAACATTCTGTGTCATAATGAACGTCTATTTATATATAAAAAATATAATTAGGTGAAAGTATGTCATTCAGTATCCAGCTTTTGCCCTGTTTTCATTTAAATACATGTGGATCTATCCATTTTTACTTTCAGCTTTTTTGGAATCGAAGTCTGTATTGTGATCCAGAGAGTTTGGAATTTATTGTTGTTCAGATTTGTTTTTATGTGAGTTAGTTAGTTTTAATTATAGTCTTTGTTGAATTTGTTGGCAGGGTTTGTTTATACAATGAAACTAAACTCTTTTGTTTAGTGTGATTCAAACAGCTGGACACTGGTATATATAATAGGAACCATTGGGCATGTTGGGTACATGAGAAGGGTAATTTGTAGAAGGTTTGAGATCAAGCCAATCAGTCCTGGAGATCTAGTGCTCTGGGTCTATTATTCAAGATTACTAAAAGTCTGTATCAGGTCAGCCATGAGGTAGATGTTACATGAGCACCATCTGGTGGACATTAATGTGCCATTTACTCTACATGCCAGCTAAAAACCTCTTTACATGGAGGGGACAGTGGTCAAGTTTCTGGTGATGTTTAATACATTTGTCATAAAGTATATTATCATCAGTAACAACTTGTCCAGTGTCCAAATTTAAATCCACGTTATTAAACCAGTATTCAGTGTTTCCATTTGCTGCAGAGTTTCAGAGTCATAAAGTTTAATTTATTAGAAATGGGGGGTGTTTCTGGTTTCCCTCCACTGTCATGTGAGACAGGAGCTGAAAAGCTCCACTATAAACTCTAATGTATGTCTGTTTTAGGTTAAACAAAAAAGAGGACGAGGAGGAGGTGGAGGTTGGCGAGGAGGAGGAAAGTCAGCAAAAGCAAAGCAACAGACGGAAGAAGCGAGACCCTCATCGGACAGATGAGGATGATGACGATTTTGATGACGATGATTTTGGTGAACTGGACAGTGATTGCAATGAATCTGATACAGAGGCTACAGGAAAGTAAAGCAGTGGGTCCGGTATTAAAATAAGAGGCTGACTTTAATATTGTTACTCCGAACAAAGAAAGGAAGAAGGCTGCTTTTCTACAGTAGGATTTAAGGTACCCATCGTTCTTTAGTTCAGCTGTAAATCTCTGTGGAATCCCTGTGGAAGGTGGAGGGTTATGCTCGTAATGACCCTTGAAGACAGTCCAAGCATTTTCTCAAATTGTTTTTTTAAATATACACTTATCAGACCAAAAAACAGTCTCTCTCTTTTTATTTCTAATACTTGCCACCTTACATCAATAACAGTCCTGTTGGGCTTGGGCTACACCAGTCTCTTCGGACAGTACCTGTCCAGTCTAGTCCACTCCTCTACTGCTCTGGTTCTACAGGTTGTGCGTATTTCAGCGTTTAACCTGCTGTGAGGTCTACCTGGGATTGAGGTCAGGCGCCAGTTGCACCATCTGTCTGTAACTTTAGGCCAGTTATATACGTTTTACTAAGTTTAGGTTTACGCATTCCCAAATCCAAAGGAGATGCACCACATACACTTGTTCTAACATTGAGCTTATTAGTTATTGTATATTTAGATGAGTTGGGGATCATGGATAGCACAAAGAAAAACCAAACCATGACCTTTTACGCTAAAAGCTAGGTGCTATTTGCTGTGTATATTACAGTCGAATCATCAACCTGAACCTACATGTTGCTGAAATGTCTAGACTGATGCTGCCGTCGAGTCAGATGGCTAGATAATGTTGTTTAAAAAAGCATCAAGTTCAGTTGTTAGATGTTAAAGAATATAAAGACAGTGGCTATAAGGTGCGATATTTGCTTTTATGTAGTTCAACTTGGAACAATTTGGCACATGATGCTGTCGCATTTCCATGACTCTGGGTTTGTTGGTTCTGAACACGTTCATGTCTTGATGAATCAACGTAAACATTAGTTACTAGTGAAAACACGATTGGTGCAACCAAATTTGGTAAAATTTGCAACTAACCAAATACTTAGTAGAGACTTTATTTGCAGACTAGACTTAAAGAGACTTTAAGTACCAACCGGTGCAACCCAGTCCTAGTGGTCTTGCTGGTCAGTCCTTCTGTCTTAGTGTACTATCTGTTACAACAGTCACATACAAACACCCTGCAGTCGTCGTCCTGAAACGTGGGAGTGCTGATGTTTGGATTGGGTGTGGAAGCACAATGTTAGATCAAGAACAGGCCAAAATGGACAGCAGCTGCCTCTAGAGACTCAAAGAGTGCTCTGATCCTTACCGGACAGGATTGGTGCTGCTATTAAGGCAACTGGGTGTTGAACCAAGACTTGATGCTCATGTTTTTGCACTGTTGCTTTAATTTTTACTCCTGATCCTAACGGTGGTACAGTATTAAACCTGCCTGCTGTTTGTGGGGATTGATCACTGGGGCTGTTTCGCCTTGCTTTGAAGTTTACAAGCTGATTTCTTTAATCAAAAGTAGGCAAAAACACTGTTCTGAGAATTACCAACTAAACCAACACTGCTAACTATCTGTTATTGTAAGTACAGGGCAGACTGTAATTTGAGAGTATTTACTCCAAAGTCTAGAAAAGTTTGTAGACGCCTTCTTAACCAGGGTCTCCTCTGAAATTAAAGACATTAGTGTGCTGCAATAACAGCCTCTACTCCTCTAAGAAGGCTTTACATTAGATGTTGGGTCATTGCTCTGAGTATTAGATAGCATTCAGCCATAAGAGCATCATTAAGATCAGCTACTGATGTTGGATGATTAGTTCTGGATCACAAACTCTAAGAGAAGCTCCAGAGAAAGCAGTCCCACTGCTCTACAACCCAACCCTGGGGAGCTTTATGCCCCTCTAACTGACCATTGGCATCAGCCATGATGAGGCTTTAGCATGGCTGCTCCTGAATGTCCAGTCCTATTGATCAATGCTGTGGACACTTAGTCCATCTGTTTCTCTGTATATTTTTTTACCCTGTTTCTTAATAGGTAGGACCCCCATGGGACCACCACAGAGCAGCTACTATTTGGAGGGCGGGTCTTTCTCAGCACTGCAGTGACACTGACGTGGTTGTGGTGTGTTAATGTGTGTTGGGCTGGTGTGAGTGGATCAGACACAGCACTGCTTCTAGAGTGTTTAAACACCTCAGTATCACTGCTGGAATGGGAATCGTCCACCAACCAAAACTATCTAGACAACAGTGTCTTGTGACCACTGATAAAGAACTAGAGAACACGAAGATGAGCCGTCATCTCTGATGCCACGTCTGCAGGGTGGACCAACAAAAAAGGAGTGTGTCAAACAGAGTGGACAGTGGGTGGACACAGTGGTTAAACACGTCACTCTTAATCTGATTGGTCCAGTATCCAAATAATGGCTGCTCTGTAGTGGTCCTACTGATAACTAGTCCGTAAATGGTTCTATTTTCTTATAAGCCACTCTTAGTGGTCTGTTAATCAGAGAATCATAATTTGGTGTGGTATCTGGATGCAGCCAACAAGCTCAACAGTCTATTATTGTGTGTCTTGATTTAGCAGAGCGGTCAAATGTCGCCATCTACCGGCGAAATGTTGCTATTGCAGTGTTTTAAGGTGGACCAGAAAACTAGAATAAGTATGAAGTGAATGAAAACCTGCTACCGAAAGTCTTTCCACTGTGAAAAATCAGGTCAGCTGATGTTAGTAAAACATGATAACTAGCGTTAACTAGCAAACTTATTCTACCTTCTGTTATCTATAGGCCAGCAGTCAGACTGGCAGACTGTGTGTTTGCTGGGTTACGGGGTGGGTAGTATCAGAAACGGGTAGATTTGTCCCACCCAAAAATAAAAACACAACAAAAGCGTAAGCTGTTTATAAAAACTTTCATTTTTAAAGTGCACCGTGTTTGTTGATAGCTCGGGCTCTGGTTGTAAGGTGGGCTGTGTATTTCACTTTGTTAAGGCTTGAAATGCCTGTTCAGAAATATCCTGCAGTCAGCAGCTTCACTGACCCGAGCTCTCACCTCGCTGGAGCGTCGGGTAGCTCGTGCCAGCTTTAAACGCGAGCTCAGTGATGAGATAGCAACATAAAAAAAAAAAATACAACAAAATAAATAGATGAATAAATAAAAGAACACCATCGTTAATAGTGCTTTCAGTAATGCAGTATGTAATGTTCTATAGGGTGCTGTTTGGGACACAGCCTTACTGTCTAACAATAATGTTAGTCTTATCTAGTCAGAAAACCTCAACATACATTATATAGTCATTTAATTTCAGCATTATGTCATAAAAGAAATTTTTTTTGGTTATATATGTATATATTATATGTATATAGTCCAGACATTGCATGCATCACAGAAATGTGGAGTATCTTGTTTAGTTTGAATAGGGATCTTTAATTGGATTTATCTTATAATAAACAGACGTTCAGATAATGTTATATTTTAGTTGTAATTTACTATAATTCCACAGATGTTGTTCTACGTTACTACATACAGTGATTTACTACCTTACCTACAGTGGAATCAGCTTAAAGGTAATGTTTTAGAGGATAGGGTGGGCTTTGATTGATATTAGCAAATGTCTCACCCCCAGTCAGACCCGTTCCTATGCCCTTGAGGCCCGCTGGGTGTCGCTATTTCAACTCCAACACACAACGGTGTCACAACATTGTCTACTTTCTTACAACGTTGCTACAACGTTGTCAAAAGGTGGTGCTTTGTACGTTGTCTGAACAAGGATATCAAAACCTTTCTACTAAATAACATTATTTTATACTATAGTTTCTACCTGTTACCATACTTGACCAAATTCTATACAGTTCCATTCAGATATAATGGAACGTATAAAAGATTCTATGAGGTTGTGACAACGTACTTACGATATTGGCCCTACATTTTCACTACGTTGTCAGATAACGTTGTCACAACTTTATGAGAAATTGCTTTTCAACATTGTGACAACGTCGTGGCCACCAAAAACAGTACATTGTCACAACCCAACTGTGTTTCCGGGTTTGGTATGTTTTTTATTCAGATTTACAAGATTTAGCACTATTTTATCTGCACTGGTGGGTTAATTAAAGACCCCAGACCCCCTTAGGGCCCCCTATGTTTGGCACCTTTATAGGACATCTGATGTTTGCATTCATGATGAATGGACAAATAGAAATGCCCCAAAGTAACTTCCACTGACTTACGTTAAAAGTAAATAATGTTTTTGTTCTGTTAAGTTGCCGTTTTACTTGTTTTTCTTTGATGTATATGAATAAATAAAAATAATGAATTGCTAAGAAAGTATTCCAGTTTCTTTGTACCCAACTGAAATGTTCAGGGCTTCTAAAAGACTTGACCGTAGATGTTGTGTTTTGTAGCAATAGAAGCACCTGCAATGCTGTAATACTCCGGATCATAAAAGTCGAGTCTTTCGATGAGCTGTGGGGTTTTACACATGCACCAGGTTTTACAGTTTGAGGATCAGGCCTCAGCTGTCGGTATGAAGTGTGCTCGTTAGGAGGAAAAGGGCAAAAGCCAAACTTACATCAGCACTTCTAATCTCAGTAGGACCTTATCAGGCTCTGTAAGGGATGATCAAGGGTCAGCTTTTGCTTTAGACACTCTAATCACTGTAGATACATGGAAAGACCAAAGGTGGTGCATAAGCTGAAGCACACATATGCTCAAGTTGCATGTCTTATTTAAGAGTCTGTGGACAAACCAGGCCTAGTTTTCATGAATAAAAGGCCACAGTGTAGATTCACAGTAAAGTCTTCTTTGAAGTTCTTTGGCTGGAGAGTGTGTGGCAGACTGTGGTTGGAGCCAGACTTGGTGTTCAGAACTAGGGTTGGTGACCACTGCTCAAGGCGGGTGAAGTAGAAAGACTAGAACAGTGAAGGAAGACATGAAAGTCCCAGTAACATTATTATGTACCAACACTACCATGATGCAACCATGTCAGAGTCAATGGTTGCTGTGATTGATAAACTGGGTAGAGAGGGGCTAAAACCATTGGCCTACAGTCTCTAATTGTATATAGTGCACAGTTATGGTATTTATAGTACAGAAAACTGTGCACCATATCCACTTCTTCAATTTCCAGTTGGCTTCTCAAGCAAAAAATAGATTAAAGTACAATTTTTCAGCTTTGGCTGCGTCCACTCTTGGTCTGTCTTAGGGCGTCCATTCCTTCCAGGGATCTTGATTTCAATTGCTCAAAGAAATCTGAAGGCATATTTTTCCACACCTCCAAAGTTCAGTCTTGCTTTAGTTGGTTTAACATTTTTACTTCTCACCATCCAAATAATCTCAAACATATTCAGTAATTTAGTGAGGTCTGGGGTGGTCAGTCCATTGTTCTGAGACCAGCAGCAGCTTCTGTATCTGTTTTTCTCAATAAGGAGCTTCTTAAAACAGCTATACATCTTTTCAGACCCATAGCTCGGAGGTGTCTTCTCACGGTGGAGGGGTGGACAGAAACACCTGTGCATGTTGGAGTGGGGCTTAATGTTCTCCTCTCTCTCACAGATAACAACTTGTGCTTGTGGGTTAGTTTTAGTGGTCTACCAGGTCTTGCAGGTGGTTATTAGGAGCCCCATTTTAATATATCTTCATCTCTTGGTTTGGAAACTCCTGTTTTTACTATTTATTATAAAATGTACTTCATGGTCATCTTGTATAGTAATTGGAATTTACGAATATTTAGACTTTTGTATGTGCTGTTGGTGCACCAAACTGAACTCAACGATCTCATCTCAGGATCCTGAAGTCCCTCAAGTACAAAGCATGACAATAAACCACATGTCGGGTATTTCATAATAAAGCTGCTCACATGGATGTATGTATAGAACTCTGAGGTGTTTCCTTCCTTTTTATTGAAAATCATATGATGCCAGTGATCAGCGTTCTCCACATCACAGCTTGTGCCACTTTTAGCTTAGTAAGGCACATTGTGATGTTTTCGTGGAATAAGGAAGTGAGGAATTACATCCAGAGCCATCTGATTGTTCTTACTTCATTTGCGTCTGTGGTTTCTCTGTGCTGACCATCAGCGATTTGGAGTAAAGGCTGTGCTTGGAAGGTTGCATAATCATTATGGGATGAGAGATTTCATTTTTCCTAGTTGGGTTATATATATATAATCGTAGTCAACAAAAACAAGTTGCAACTTTACAGGCGAGACCAGGAAAGTCAAAGGAACCAGATTTTATTCCAAGCTATTTTGGAGCATTTCTATTGGTCCATTTATCATAAAACTCTCACCCAATGTAAATGACAGCTGTTGTTTCCAAAAGATCTACAAAAATAAAATTTGACAAAAATGGAAATACATAATTGTCTTTGGGCAGTGGTGAATACAAATCTAAAATAATAATAATAACAATAGTTTGAACATGGCCTGTACAAAACTGAATGTGGAAGAATTGCAACATATAACACTGTGCTTCGGTTTGAAACTACAGACACGAAATAAGCAACACAAAACACAGCCAGTGCAAAGTATAATAATATAGCATTTAAATATATGTGATTTTAGTAAATTAATCACACTACACAATCAAATCAATCAACGACTAAGATCTTCTATTTATTTCACAATTTTATTCTTTCCAGGCATTGTAATTTAAGCATTCTTAATTTTGGTCTATACAGGGAGCACTGCCCTCACTGCATAACCGCAAACTCCGCCTATGAATGCAACCACAAGTCATTTTATTGGCTTCCTACTAAAACATCAGCATGAACCAGGGTGTACTACATGTAAATTTGTGACTTCATGCATTGAACATCGTTTGCATTCACTGGTTTCTACATCATAAGAAAAGTTTCAAATGTCCAACACAGTAGTAGAATGCTCTTCGTTATGTGACCTTTACATATAAAAGCCAGTGTTGTATGCTAGTTTAAAATAAGGTTTTGGCCTATATTGTATTTGTTAATAGTCGTTCATGACGGAGAGGTACATACTGTGCGCTAAAAGACAAAATAGTCTCTAAAAGAACATGTTTTTTCCAGATTTTCCACTAACTACCGTCATTGATATATTAATAACTTTACGTGTAGGCTTAATGAAAGGGTTTAATATGATGTCGGCCCAACCTTTGCAGCTATAACAGCTTCAACTGTTCTGGGAAGGCTCTCCACACGGTTTAGGAGAGTGTTTATGGGAATGTTTGACCGTTCTTCCAGAAGCACATTCATGAAGCTAGACACTGATGTTGGACGAGAAGGTCTGGCTCGCAGTCTCTGCTCTAATTCATCCCAAAGGTGTTCTATCAGGTTGAGGTCAGGACGCTGTGCAGACCAGTCAAGTTCTTCCACACGAAACTTGCTCCTCAATGTCTTTATGGAGCTGCTTTGTGCACTGGTGGGCAGTCATGTTGGAACAGGAAGGGTCCCCACAAAGTTGGGAGCATGAAATTGTCCAGAAACTCTTGGTCTGCTGAAGCATTAAAAGTTCTTTTCATTGGAACTGAGTGGCTGAGCCCCTCTCCTGAAAAACAACCCCACACCGTAATCCCCCCTCCACCAAACTTTTTACTTAGCATAATGCAGTCAGGCAAGTACCGTTCTCCTGGCAACTGCCAAACCCAGACTCGTCCATCAGATTGCCAAAGGGAGAAGCTAGATACATCACTCCAGAGAACACGTCTCCACTGCTCTAGAGTCCAGTAGCGGCATGCTTTACACCACTTCATCTGACGCTCTGCATTGCGCTTGGTGATGTAGGTCTTGGAAACCCATTCCATGAGGATCTCTTCGCTCTGTTCTTGAGCTGATCTGAAGCCCACATGAAGTTTGGAGGTCTGTAGCGATTGACTCTGCAGAAAGTTGGTGAGCTCTGTGCACTATGCTCCTCAGCATCTACCGACCCGCTCTATCATTTTACATGGCAACCACTTGGTGGCTGAGTTGCTGTCGTTCTCAATCACTTCCACTTTGTTATAACACCACTGACAGTCGACTGTGGAATATTTAGTAGTGAGGGAACTTCACGACTGGACTTGTTGCACAGGTAGCATCCTATCTCGGTACCAAGCTGGAGTTCAGTGAGCTCCTGAGAGAGACCCAATCTTTCACTAATGTGTGTAGAAGCTGTCTGCATGACTAGGTGCTGGTTTTATACACCTGTGACCATAGAAGTGACTAGAACACCAGAATTCATTGATTTGGATGGGTGTGTGAATACTTTTGGCAATATAGTGTACATCTCAGTGATTGAATAATGAAGACCAAATTGAGGGAATTCCCTTTTTAAGCCTAAGCCTAATGTTTTTCAGTGCTGAGTCACCGTTTACATTGCAGTTTTTAACTTGATCCATGTCCGGGAAAGCAGCTCCTACTGTTATAATCAGATTAACTTTTTTTTCTTTTCAATGTGACCTGAAACTACTAGAACCCACTACACGTTTTTTTTTATAAAAGATCTATGATGCATCAATGATGTAATGCTTATGGAACACTCAAAGCCTTGTTTTGATCCTTCATCCAATTCTCTTAGGGGGATATTGGCTAACGTGAAGGTGATGTTGCCAGGCAGATCTCCATAACTAAAAAGCCTCAAGAGATTCCATATACCTCAGCTTTCAATTACCAGCAATTTAATGATCAGAAGACTGGTAACTACTTTACCTCACAAGTCTGTATTACTTCTCAGGGTCTACGAGATTACTATGGAAACTATAGAAACGCTCCAGAATCACTCTTTACATTAACTTACACTGAATGTAAAGAAGGTTTTTGGTCTCACCTGTAAAGTCCCATCTTAATATTATTATATATTAAAATATCCTACTTATTAGTTTTAATGCTGGTAGTCTATTTATTATTACTCTAGTTATTTAAGGTATCAGTATATCCTAAACAGGGGTCACTAAGCCAGTTCTACATCCCACTAAAAGCTATTTAACCCCACCAAAATTATTTATTGCAATGGCCAACACATTTTTCCATGTTTATTCAATATTATTCAGCTGTGCTGCCATGTTTCTCAATTTAATAATACATTATGATTCCTTAGTGTGAACTGTGTGAGGCACTGGTGCTGCTGCTGTTATTCCCCACTGCTGCAACTGGGCTACCTGATATTTACTATAATAACCAAGAGTGATTAACAGGCTTACCTGGACTGAAGACTTCGAACCAGGACTAGTGCAGGGCTCCTGATTGGCTATTTATTTATTTATTAATTTTTGTATTGTATTTATTATTGTATGCTCGTCTGCAAACTCCACTTTCCTTTGTCAGCCCTTATTCACTGCACAGCCTCCCTTTCTATTCCTTAAGCCTTCGGTTTGTTACCAGCACACCAGTGTTTGGAGTTGAAGCATCAGTTGAGGTTAAAAGATAAAAGTGTGTTATAAACATTATTTAAGTCTGATTCTATTTATGCAATTTATGTAATTTTTTTGAGTTTCAGAGCTCAAACGTCATCAGTTTTCTACAAACTTAGTGCTTGTTTTAATATAAAAGCGTTACTAAAATCAGACTTTATGAAAATGTCAAAGTGAACAGCTAATGATACTTCAGTAGCTACAACATTAAGTTTTTGGCTTTGATAAGCAGGTTTAGGTTTAGTTATCTCGTCTGGTCAGGTGTATTTGTGGAGGTGAAGGTACTGTGGGGTCAGTTTTTCAAATATCAATTCTGATTCATTCAGTGGATTTATCATGTTTGGTATCAGTCGGCAAACTCAAACTCACTGTTTTGAAGCTAAAATAAATGGGTGGGTCTGAAACTGGCTTCCTATTCAGCACCTTCATATTCAAATTTTCTGTTCCATCTAAACTGGAGCCAGCGTTACCTTCTGCCACACGTATGTAACGGGACCCAGCTGAAGCGAACTTCACTTTTGTTTGAGAATCAGCCATGGCTGACTAATGGCTCGTCCAATCATATAAGACCTCCTAAGCCGAGAGCCAATCATATCAGTTCTTTAAAAAATACATTGATTGGTTTTGGTTGAAAGCTAGTAAACATTAGGCTTTCAAAATACATCATATACAGAGTGAAACGAGTGTTAACAGAGTAAAATATTTAATGTAATTAATGTAGCTATCGCGGTCTTACCCATTGCTTCTTAGCTAGTTAACTAATCTGTAACCGTCTGATGTTTACAGTAAGATAATGTTGGTGAAAAGGTCACACACTGTTATTCATAACAGTTTTATTTCCCCTCAATAACTCGATATGTTAATCATTATAGTTAGAATTTCTTTAAGAGACTCAGTCAGCTGAGAAGATTCTTATTAAGCTTCGAGGAAAACAGTCCTAGTTGAATAAGGAAAGTTCAGTACATAGAACTGATGTACCGTGAACCTCAAACACTGTTGTTCCTGCATTTACCAAAGAAGTACCATAAAACAGGCCGAGCTGGTAACTGTTAATTAACTGACTCATCAATTTTCACACCCCCAACATTCACCTACAACCACAACAACAAAGCAATATCAACCAAACTGATGGACTATGTGGAGAAATCTAGCGCCCCAGGCTGTGGAAGCAACATTAGCACTTATATCCTTTCCAAGAAACCGAGCTGCCAGTCGTACATGGTGTTCATCTTTAATCAAGGTTGAAGTTGCTTCCTATTTGGCAATTTATAGTTTCATAGTTTCGTTTCACCTTAATTGTTACAACCTGCACAGGCACCGGAATGTACCTGCGGCATCTTTTAAGGTGGAACGGTGGCTCATTTCACTCTGGACAGTTTCTCAAACACTCAGCTCAGCGTTTAACTGAGAGACTGAGGAGATTGAAGAGACGAGCAGCTCCACCTTTATTAGCATCACAACCCCAACAGTGACCTGTAAGTAGCAGCCATGCTGTGTGTGTGTATCACTGTGAGCTGGTTGAAGCAGATCATCTTAAACTGAAAGTTTCACAGTGAGAACTTTAATCTACTTTGTGTTGATGCTGAGATTGAAAGTGAGTATCTAGTATATCGTCGCTGCCCAATGAAAAACATGTATCTCATTTTTGTCGATTTTGAGTTTTCTACATCATTTGAACACGCCAATGGCCACTAACACTGTGTAACAATTTCTTAGAAAAAATTCTGGTTTCATTGACTTACATTGAAAGTAAAGTATGTTTTTGGTCTCTCCTGTAAAGTTGCAATTTTGGAAATACTTGTTTTTCATTGGACAGTGACGATACATAACATCAGGCACTCGCAAACTCCAATTAGCTATTAGCCGACTAAGCAGTGGCTGAAGACAATATGAAGATCCACCTTACTTACACAAGGGTTATTTTATATTCCTGTCTGTATTTATTTCAACATGTTGACTCTGTGTGATTGTTGGTGTTTTGGGCTAAACCAGCCAATCAGAGCAGAGCTCATTAAATTATTTATGAGCTCATCAATAGTTGTATTGTTGTAAATCGGCGTATAGACACATTTGTCACCCCAACCACATAAACATACCTTCTATATAGACATCAGAGATCAGTTTGAATACGGAATCCAAAAACTTTCTACGGCACCTTGAAAAAAACAACAGGCTACAAAACAGAGGAGGAGAGAAAGGAGCTGAAGCAGCAGGTCTGATCTGGTAGTAATCTATAGTACTTAACACGTATCAGTATCAGTACTCCTGGATGGATAGTATGGATCTGTGCCTAATACAATAACACAATCTCCTCTGGATCACTAAATAAATATATATCTATATTTCTAATCTTCAGAGATTTTGGGCCAATAAAGACCCCCTAGTACAGCTTTAGCCCCATTGTATCCCACCTGCTGCCCCAGATCCTACTCATTCATTCAGTACTATTTTTTATAAGAGTATTAAAACGTCCTACAGGTTCATACAGAGTCACTACGTGTTTGGTCATTGCGGTGCCCCTCCCTTCTCCTCCTCCACGCGCTGTAACGTCAGTGAGCGGTATAAAGGCAGAAGGAGGCGCACCTGCCTCGCGTAGACGAGAAGAAGGGAACTCGCGATCATGCCGGTGAACACCGTGTACCGGGGGACGCTCGCGCACTCCACGCGGGACGAGGCGCTCCGGATCCTGGAGGACTTCGTGCTGGGGGTCGACGACGAGGGGAAGGTGCGTACAAACCGATCAGCTCACTTATCTCTGCTGGACAGTCAACACGCGCCCAGAGATTTCCTCCAGATACATCACAAGAAGAGAAAGTGCGCGCGCTCAAAACATTACTGTTATTGATACTTATATGGGTTTCAGATTGATGGACAATGTGAGCAAATATAGAACCTATTTCTGAAAAAGGGTTCTCTTATAGTTACCAGCTTGACTTATCAACAGTAGAACCTGTTTGGTGCTATACAGAACCATATATAACACATCTCACCTGCTGAAGCTGATGTTTCTATATAATTCAATGAAAAACAAGTATCTGCAGGAGAGGACAAACACTTCCCACGTCCATTCATCAAGAAAGAATATTACACAGTATAAACGGCTTCAAATGATGCAGAAATATAAAAATCAACAAAAAATAGAGATACATGTTCACACTTACTAAAGAACTAATAGAACTATTAGAAAATATCCCCGTATTTGACTAATATATATCTATATATACAGTACTGTGCAAAAGTTTTAGGCAATTGGGGACATTATTATATTAAAATCTATTTTTACATAAAGGCAGCTTTAGTTTTCCCAGCAAAATACTTTATTATTTAAATATTAAACAGTATTAATATAGTAAGTAGTGCTTTTATTGAACCCTTCTATAAACAACCCAGTATTGTTTACAGTTTTCATCTAATACCTGCTTTGACTGCTCAGTACTTCATTAAGCTAAATCAAGATTACTGCTGAAGGAGCTGAAAACATTAATACAATTACATAGTTATACATAGATAAATAGATGTACTTATTGCTAAGAAAATGGTTTCAAACTATCAGCTTCGGTGCCTAAGACTTTTACACAGTAGTGTTTACAGTCACTGTCCAAAGTAAACGTGTTGTGTTAATTCTTGTAAAAATTTCTTGATGATTTGAAGTACAAAATGATGATTCTCCAAAAACCATTATATATATATATATATATATATATATATATATATATATATATATATATATATATATATATATATATATCATCATTGTTTCCTTAGTTTCTTTACTAGATTGTCAGTTTCAGCTGTCTTTATCTATTTTTACAACAGAGTAGTAAAACAAAGGCTGTTAACTACTTACTGCCCCTCAGTGCCATGTACTTCAGTGTACTCTCAGAACAAAGGCTACTATAGATGTACAAAAACAGTAATTGTCCAGTAAAACAGTAATATGTAGGTGGAACTGGAACCTTAGGGATGGAACTAAAGACCCTTAGTTCCACTTTAAGAAAATTAATTTTTTGACCATTTTTAATTTTATTTTTATTTATATAGGATGTAAACAAAACCATTAAGAGTGATTTGGGTAAACTGATAAACTGGTTAATTCCAGAGAAACTTTGAGGCTGTTCACAGTAGTGATGAATAGAGCCAGATGTGTGTGAGTTTAATGCCTCTAAAAGCTCCTTTTTTAGAAACGTATTACATTAAACGGTTATAAATACACTGCCTGATGTTGTGTTGACGGTTTTGTCCTGAAATTTTTATCAACAGTTGAACAATGATTAACTTCATTGACTTTATATCTCTAAAAATAAACACAATCTCGAATTTCTTGAAAAATTCATATTTTGACCTATTTTTTCAACACATTTAAATTAGGGACATATTTTCTCCACATATTGACTTTTTCACAAATCTGAAATGCTCACAGTTGTGGAAAAAGGAAAGATAAGAGCCGGATGCTTCTAAAAGCTTCCTTGCAAAAAGTTGCATGAAATGGTTGCGAAAATGTTGCCTGATGTCTGAGACATTGATTTATGACAGTTTTCAAAGAAGATGAAAAAAGACTACAATTTCAGATTTTCCTATATTTACCATCATAAACATCACTTACAGAAACTCAGAATACACGTGTATGTTCATTAGTGGTTTTGGATAGTAAATAAAATGGCTATATTTGAGTTGCCACTTCTGGCTCCCAACACCCCCACTGACATTTTGTTAAAAAAAAAGTTTGTTTTGAAAACGTTTTGAAAACATTTTGAAAACGTGAACCCCAAATAAATATGTTTTATTGTGTAGGTTACATGTATAATGAGTCTGTATTATTGCAGATAATACTTAATTTCAAGAACACTGTAAAATTGTCCAACCTAAGTAAAAAAATACCCCATTTGCTAGCAAGCAGTTCATCTGTTTTGAGTTTTGAACCAAACAGTACAAGGCAAAATTTTACATCAGTTCAAACCTTAATAACATTTCCAATCAACTCCGTCCTGTTGAAGTGTCTGTGAGGAAAGAAATACACTATGGAATATCAGTTTTACTGTAGTTTCACACAAGTAATTAGGCATTTTTTAAATTGAAGTGAAGACACTGGGTAGTTGCAATAAACAAAAAGAAACCAGTGGTGCCATATTTACCAGACACAAAAAATATAAAGTATTTATAGAAACCCTAACCAATTAAATTTTTCAAAATAATGACGTATTATTGACTCAATATCTCCAAATATTAACTAATTCTCTTAAAATAATGATGTAATATTTAATATTCCAGAAGCTTTATTGTCATTTCAGGAATATACAAATAAACAGTGAAACAAAACAATGTTCCTCCAGGATCATATGGTGCAGTAAAAAACACAATATACACAGTGCAGACAAAAGAGTGCAATAAATACAAAATACATACAATAAATACAAGAAAGAAACACAAGTCAGACAATACACAGTACTGAAAATATGTAGAGTTGTGCAATGAATGTTAAAAATGTAAAATAGTGTGATATAATCAGATAGCCTGGCATATGTGAACATAGCAATCACTGAGGTAGCAACTTGTATCATAAAACAATTACTTATGCTCTCAAAATATTGACTTCTCACATTAATGACTTATAGTCAAATGATAGATTTAATATCTCTAATGACTACTTACAGTCTCAAAATAATAAATATCTTGAAATGATATTTTTTTTTTACTGAAGTGATATTTTCACAAAATATTGAATTAATATTTTGTAACAATGAGTACAATTCTTAAAAATAGACTTACTATGTTGAAATATTGACTATATTTTACAAAAATTTTCTTAATATATTGAAAAACATCATTACTTTATTAACTTTTAATACATTTAATAAAATACAATACAATCTCAAACACCACTGTTTAAAAATAGGCAATATTTGGGGAAAATAAGTCATTATTTTAAGACTAGGTCTATTTTGACATACTACTACCACACTTAAACAAGACTAATTATACTCTGTGTATATGTCCATGTTCTTGACGTATGGATGATATCACTGAAATGCTCAAAAACTGTATTTTAGTACACAATAAAATAATATCACAATAAAATCATATATCATATAGTAGTATGTGAAAAATGTATATCTAATTAAAAGCAGTCATTACAGTGGAAACAGGAGGGATGCTGCCAGGCCCATTGTTCCTACAAATGCTGTCATGCCTACACCTGTCTCTACAGACAAACTGTTAGTCTTCGCTGGGTATTGCCATGGTTTAGCCATCTTTTAGATTCTGTTTTTGTACATTCATGTTCATTGACTCTTGTTTTACGCTTTTTCTGCTTTTTGCCTTGCCCTTTCATCTCTTTTGGTTTTGGACTTCTTTCCCCACCTTGTTTTTGCATTGCCCCTTTGTAATTGCTTTTTGACATTTCTTTTCCTCGACATTCCAAGTTGTCCCATTCTAGTGATTGCTTTAAAATTTGGATTTTATCAGAACGTGGATGGTGAAAATATTTGAGTTCTACACCAGCTACAGTTCTACCAATATGAGGAGGCAATGAAATGAAATTTCTGTCTGCGGTCACAGTGCCCCTCGGTGAACAACAACGAAGTTACTTGAACTTTAGACTTTTTATGCTTAGATAATAATTTCAAAGCTTATTTGGCCACCACAGGGAAAATTTCTTGTCACATCCACACAAAGTGGATTAATGAGTCAATATGTGGTTATGAATAGTATATCATTTATCGTTCCTGCAATGTTTGTACATGTTCTTTGCTCTCTCTTTCTCTAAAAGATTGCCTTTATTGAGGAAGGCCAGAATGTAGAGAGTCTCTCACAGACATGGGGCTTCCAAACCTCTAACATCATACAGCTCGAACAGCAGTGAGTACAACACATCACAGCAAATTCATATTCATATTACTCAGATCATTCAGAGGTAAAGCAAATAGCACTGATCATCTTGTAACAACAACACAAGGTCTGGGATATATTAGATGGTTAATTCAGGGATGTTCTTACTTGATTATTCAACTGCTCAACCTTAAAACAACTGGTCATGTGATATCCTGCTTTTTTGGCATGAAAAACGTACTGCCACACTGACCCTTTGCTGATAAGAATGGTCATCTCTGTGGTAAATCAATTGTTGGTTCTCCTAGATGATGTGTTCAGTGTGGGTAACGATTGGCAGGTGTAAATACCTTAGTGGCGTTGACAAGCGCTAAAAGGTTATGGCCAGACGACTTGGTAAGGGCATCTCTGAGACGGCAAGTCCTACCCATGCTAAGCCCTGCCTATCTTTAAAGCATCATCAAATGTTAAAACAAAACCTTGGAGCAAATGGAGACCACCGGTTTCTTTTCAGATAAGGTGCAGGCACATGAGCGCCCTTATCTGGAGGAGTGACAGCAACAGGATGTCTTGTAGGAAGAAGACAAGCCTGCAGAGGGCTCTGGGCTGTGTTCAGTTGAGAAATCCTGGGTCCAACAATAATGTGGATGTCAGTGTGACACATGCCTCCTACCTAAATATTGTTATGGACCACGTACACTCATGTATGCTTTTCTCTTTTAGTATTGCACCCTTTAAGGAAATGTTAGAGAAACATAAAGAAGAGTAAAGGGTGTTGCCTTGGCTGATCTGATTGAGCATCTGCAGTATGTGCTAAAACAACCAATTTGTTCTGCTCGACTTTGCAATGTACAGAATTTAAAGGGTCTTCTGCTAAGGTCTTGATGCCAGATCTTTTTTGTAGAGTCTTGGTAGGTCAGAGGAGTTTTGACTGGCAGCTGGTCATAATGTTTTGTGTACTAATTCCAAACTAGACACATAATGAACTGATGAACCTTGGGAACCCTGGGACTGCTGAACCTTGTTCCTATGTACAACACATGTACGGTACTACGTACAGCAAACGAATGCAGTACAACAGTCACCAGCCCTCCTGCTCGAGATATACTCCCCTTTACCTAATAACTATGCCTCTAATCTAGGATCTACATTCTGTAAGAAAGTACATCCTTAAAACCAAGTTTGGTGACTGCTGTCAGTGAAAACTAGTTGAGCTACGTGACGTTAAGTTAAGTTTTACTTCAACAAACAAGAAGAGGAGCTGAAATGGTTAAAAGTGGTTCTGAATTACTAGAATTTTAGAACTCCTGGCTGATGAGGTTAATACCCAGTTACATCTATGTTCACAATAAAGGAAGTGTAGGCAGGAAGCACGCAGCTTTTAGCATCAGTCAGCCAGGAAATTAACATGCAACTTAAAAGTAACATAAAATGGGGAAGTAATGCAAAAGCAGTTAGAAAATACTCTTACAGACCATGAAGTTCAAAGCATTGCCATCCTCTTCATACAATCTATACCATGTTAGCAACTGTAGATAAACAGGCCCCAGCACGGAACAAGAAACCCGGGCCTAGTGTAAGTACGCTCTAAGAGATTTTACGCAAATCAAATGCCATCCCTATCGATTTATACACCAGAACAAGTATGAAAGGTAAAAGAGCTGGTCAGGATTGATTTACTGGATGTTTTAACTCTATGAAAAGAGAAAGGCACCTGCTGCCAGCCGTTCATTACACATTAGGACAGATTAGTGGGTGCTGAGGTGTTCTCAAAGCAGGATGCAAAGTCCAGCTTTTAGAGAACCCCATTCTTGAAGACACCAACTCTTCTCACCACATTTATAAAACTGTTTTAGAGATTTTATATCAAATGTGCTTCAACATAGCGTCAGCACCTAGACGTTGGCAGCTTAATCGTGTCCCAGACGGATCATGACCTGGAAGTGATGCAGAGCTTGACCAGTGACGTACAGCAGCAACTTAAAACGCAGAAGTGACTCTAAAAGCAAGTGTGAGCTCTCAAAAATCCAAATGTTTTGGGACAGGATGGTTTAGGGTTGGGCATTGCCCCAATCAAAGTGCAAGCTGTGACAAGCATTGCAGAAACAAAAAACATCTGTGGGGTCAGGTGCTGCCAAGGTATGGCAAGGCACTTCCTAGACAAATCTCCCTTGCTGTATGACGAGGTGCTTCCTAGGCTGGCTCTATACAAATCAAAAGCAGGAGCAGAAGGTGAGACCAATAGAACTTGCTGTGAGAACATTAGGCAGGTCAAAACAAAAAATGGCTAAAAAAAAGGAGGCACTCAACCACTACCTAAGCATGTAACAATTATCCAAATTCTTTGTTGGCATCACGTTTCACACAGAAACTGACCATAAGCCATTGGTAACATTCCCAGGCTCCAAAAACCTTGATGAATTACCTTCTCCAAAGTCTGTGAATGCACCTGACACACACAAACATGATATCAAATGTTGCTGGTAAGAATAGAGCCTCAGCAGATGTGTTCCCTAGAGAAGTTAGAAGAAAAAAACAATTGTACTGTAGACAATGAGACGGCTATCATATCTGCCACAAAAAAGAGACTAAATGAACTACAATATTGCCTGGACAAAGACAAAATTCTGCTATAGTTAAAGAAATTCAGCATTAAAGCAGACAGATTCTCTAATAATCAAACTTTTGGCTATATCTGCACTTTGCTGGTAAGCTCACAATGGAAAATCGATAACTTATAAAAGGGTAAAGATTAATACAATCCTTCAGAGCTGATATCCTAAGAAAGCTACATGAGAAACACAATACAGAGCTTATTATTTATTAATTTATTCTTCATCTAAACCACTTATCACCCTGGGTGGCAGAGGGTGCTGGAACCAATCCCAGTGCTCACTGGGTGGATGGCACGAAATACCCCAGACAGGTCGCGAGTCCAGCACAGGGCACAGATTAACAGTAAAAAAATAACTCTTGACTTGTGGACTAAAGAAAAAGTCAACTTGAAAGTGAAAGTCTCTGGTTTTTACAGATAAACACTAGTGTAAAGACTTCTGTTCCAGCAGGTAAATCCAGTATGGACAGATCTTTATAATACTTTTAACAAAACACAGATCTCATAGTCTGACTTGTTTGGTTGCTGGAGAGTTTGCCTACATGCCTATCCTTTATGAGTGATGATATGTATGTTTCCCAATAGTGAGTTCCTCATGCCTGGAATGGTTGACACACACATCCACGCCTCTCAGTACAGCTACTCTGGCACTGCCCTAGACCTGCCCCTCTTAGAATGGCTCAACACATACACTTTCCCGGTGGAGTCACGCTATGAGGATCTAGACTTTGCCAAAGATGTCTACACCAAAGTTGTGGTGAGTTAATAATACATAATAATTCATAACTAGCAATATAACATAATAAATGGTAAACAACAGCAAATGAACCAGTCAGGGAACAATCTAATTATTAAAGTCAGAACAACAAGCTATACAATGTACATTTGGGGGATTTGGATGAACGCAGAAGAACATTTTGATATATGAGTTGTTTTACGGACCCCTTTCCCAAGAGGATGAACCAGATGATTGTGACCACACTGAATGAGTATTTACACACACTAAATCACTTTTCTATATCCACTACTATCGTAGTGTCTGATCAGCATTTGTTCAAGGGCAGTCTTGCAGTAATAAGCTGACCAGTGATGAATGGGGTAGAAGATAGCTGGCCAGTAAGATTCTAATAAAGTGGCCAGTTGGTGGATGTGCAAGATAGGTGTTTCTACTTAATTGGACAGTGAGTGGAAGTGCAAGGTAGGCGTGTGAGCAAGTGTAGCGGGTAGATGGTTCAAATAAAGTGGCCAGGGTGTGAAAGGACAAGGTAGAGGTTTCTAATGTAGTGGCCAGGGAGTGAAAGGACAAGGCAGAAGTTTCTAATAAATAGAAGTCACAACAGTAAAATGCAATTAGATACAAGGTTGGTGTTTCTAATAAAATGGCCAGTTAGAGGACGTACAAACTTAATGTTTCCAATAAAGTGGCCAGTTGGTGGATGTGCAAGATAGGTGTTTCTAATCATGTGGACAGTGAATGGAAGGCCAAGGTAGCCATTTTTAATAAAGTGGCCAGTGAGTGTAAGGACAAGGTAGATGTTTCTAATAAAGTGGACAGTGAGTGGAAGCAGAGGGTAGATGTTTCTAATGTAGTGGCCAGGGAGTGAAAGGACAAGGCAGAAGTTTTCAATAAATTTGTCAGTTGGTGGAAGTGCAAGTTGGGGGTTTTCACATAAAAATATCTGCAGGGATATTTATCCACACCTGCAAAGTTCAGTCTTAGAAGTTAGTTATTTTTTCATGTATCACAAAAGCTTCAGCTTTTCACATGTAAGTGGATTTTTTGATGGGTAATATTCGGGTATATGACATGTAGGCTAAATATGTGTCGTGCTAATGATAATATGTTGGTGGTAATGATGCTACATGTGACCCATTCATGCATGAATATGTGCTTTACGTTGTTATCTGTTAAGTGAAGTCAGTAAAGATTTGTCAAATATAAACATGTAGGAACCTAATAACAAAGATGTCTTTGTTTTTACTGGTTTTAGAAAAGAACTCTACGTAACGGAACTACAACAGCATGTTACTTTGCCACTATACATACAGATGCCTCACTCCTGCTTGGACAAATTGCAGGTAACTTTAGGACAAACACACAAATGTTTTAACCTTTAACTCTTTGGAGGCCCATTGAGAAACACCATGTGTTCATGTTTAATTTGTTACATAATAACAGCCAGAGGTTCCGCTGTCCAGATGAGATTCAGAGAAATCCAGTCATTGATTTTTTTGCTGAGAACATGTTCCTCTGTTATAACCAGACAGCATGTTAAAGTCCATTCATGACTTAACCATTAGTCATTACTTATAAAATCATGAACATCAAATTTAAAGAGGAATTCCATCATTTTTTTTTGAGTGAAAAGAAAACTTTCCTGATTAATTTAATACAAGTTTGATACTTTTTCATTTCGTCAGTTACCTGAACCATGAACTAATGTTTACTTTAACAGGCTGGATTACCTCTCCAGCTAACGCTAACAATTTTTTCCTTCTTGAATTTATTTGGGATCCAAAGGATAAAAATTGTTCTCTCTATTGTTCTATCTATGTCTTGCCACTGACTGCTGCTATAGAATAAAAAATATATAGATAGATAGATAGATAGATACAATCAGGCATAAAACACAGACATACAACATAACAATGAAAATCATGGATGGAAATGAAACATGAAGATGATACAATTATATCTCAAGGATGATGATATACTGGGAATAATACAACATGTGGTGAAATCCAATTGTGTTGTTTGCAATTTTTTTTCAAATTACTTTGCGTAACTGTCAAGTTGCATGGGAATTGTGTTGCAGGTAACTCAAAGCATGCAACTAGTTCAAGTCAGCTTATTCATAAAACGTTTCTGAATATGGTGCCTGATGCTGGACACAAAATTTTAAAGAAAATATTAAGAAAGTTTTGTTTTACCCTAAACACATTTTTTTATTTATGGTGTTATGGAGGTAGAGTAATATGGGGAGAGTCCTCTATGGTAAGACATCCCCTTACATGTGTTTATGTTAGATAAATATGTTATAATTTCACTATAAATAAATGTTAAATATTAAAGAAATGAATATAACATTATTATATAATAAAATCATTAGTTATTACTATGTATTATTGAACAAAGTTAACATTTCAAGGGTTTCTATTTAAAGTGCTTCTATAATCTGTCGTTAATATAGTGTATTAAACAGGAAGGGGCATCTTTCAGACATAAACTAATATAGGCCTCAGTTTCAGGTTAAAATATAACATGTCTTGTATTGTTTCTTTTATCAAAGTACAAAAACATGATTAATAATTAAAAGACTGCAAATGATTTGCCATATAAATTAGACATTTAGTGAAACCCTGATGACAAATTTATGCAACATTCACGAGAGGGCTTCATGGTTATGGTGGGTCTTGCCTTTAAAGTGGGCTAAGAAGTCCTGTTCAAAGATTTTGTTTTTAGTGCTATAAATATAATAATAGTCTGATGTTCTGCTTTGCTTAGGTTTTGGCATTAACCTCAAGATGCAGGGCATTGTGAGCTAAAATGATGAAAACTTCAGAGTCACTACCAATTCACTATTATCAGCATCCTGTCTAGGCTCACTGGTGGTTGTGTATAGGAAATTAAATGGCCACATATGTGTTGTAGACATCACAACCCCTTGATTCCTATCAAGTAAATATCTACAATGATCCATTGTACATCAAATCACTGTTTTTAAATGCCTGAATTAAGTGGAGAACAGTTATTTTGCATGTGCCTATTTTTGTTTCCCACAAAATACATATAATGACCAACAGCAAGTTTTTTGTAAATAGCTAGT
Source organism: Megaleporinus macrocephalus (assembly GCA_021613375.1). NCBI lineage: Eukaryota > Metazoa > Chordata > Actinopteri > Characiformes > Anostomidae > Megaleporinus > Megaleporinus macrocephalus. The sequence goes on along the minus strand of CM038725.1, from coordinate 29,526,138 downwards.
TACAGTTGTTTTCATGTTTCTGATTAACATTTGTAGTCTGACTGTTATGTATGGTGTTAACAATATGGTGTTTTTTTATTATCTGGGCTTGATGTATCTTTTTTTGTTCTTATCCTGCAGATGACTTTGGGCAGAGAGCGCTTGTGGGTAAGGTGTGCATGGACTGCAATAGCATGGTGCCACACTATAAAGAGGCCCTTATGGAATGCAAAGATGAGACAATACGGTTAGTTTATTCACGGGACAGTTAAGGCCTTAAGGCCTTGCATTTCTAAGAATTAAAGTTACGTTCAGTTTGGTTACTTAAACTACTAAGAATGGAAAAAACATGCTTCTTCATTATCAATGGGCCAAGTGTTTGGAAGCTAATGAGTCAAAGATGGTGTGGAAACTGAAACAATATAGATGGTGTGTTAGTTGTTGATGCGACAGGAACAACAGCTTTCAAGCAAAAGCAATGAGACTGCACCCACTAAAACATACAACAATGCAATTCTATATTAGTATAATCTGAGTCATGGGCTGCTTTGTCAAATATGTAGAACATAATTGCTGTTACATCCTTTTTAAAATAACATATCACTTCAGAAAATATTTGCACAATGTGCTAATCATATTGCGGTTAGGGAGAGCGAGGCACAGCCCAACACTTTTTGGCTTAGGCTTAATATTTGTAAAGGTCATTTACAATGTAACTAATTCTGTTTTGGGACAGAATTTAGAGGATGTGTTAACTTATTATCACATAGAAATTTAACAAACATGCCATATGACTGATCTGCTAACTTATTTTCACTAGTTATTTCAAACTTTATGACTGGATTGCAAAAAACATAATTTTGAGAAACTATGTATATCTAAAAATGCTAGTTTAACAGGGTAACATTCACTCCATGCAAATGCAATAATATATGATATACAACCAATATGACACCATAGTACTATTACAGCTAGTACTTTTTTTGTTTGTGATATTATTAAGTTATTAAATAGTTTCCACATGATGACTAATAATGCATATTTTAATGTTCAAATGTCTTTCCTTTTTTTTACAGTTTCATACGTGAGCTGCTCAAGAAAGAGGTAATATACATCATGGCAGCACAGCACTAAAAAAATTACGAAGGTCAATGACTAAAACACCAACTTCTAGTTTCAGTTTTATATGCTGTACTATTGACCCAAAGCACTTCTGAAATGTGTCTTGTGTAGTGTAAAATGACAGACCTCTGAAATCATAGTTGATAAGAATTGTTGGTAAACATCCTAACATGTTGCCATAAGGTTTTGTGAAGAAAAATGTGATCACATGCTAACATTTGTGTGTTTTATAATTCTTTGCTTTTTTATATTTCTTTGTCTATGTATGACAGTACGCTCGTGTGAAACCAGTAGTGACTCCACGCTTTGCCGTTTCCTGTTCCTCTTCCCTGCTCCACACCCTTGGAAAGATCGCCAAAAACAATGACCTACACATTCAGGTAAGCCACACAGACATTACTTTCATTCTACAAAACAATGCTTTTTGAAAAGATCAGTTCAGTTCTGACATGCATTTAAGATGGCTTATATAATTACTGTCGTAACAAAAGGTTGTAAAACCTGCTGGCCCCAACAGGCATGTCAAGGCATGCTAAATTATCTTGTAAATCTCTTATCCCTCTGGGTCACCGGGGGAGCCGTAGCCTATTCCAGTGGTCATTAGGCGGAAGGTGAAAACACCCTGGACAGGCCCATTCTAAAATAGTAGTTAAACTAAGAAGCAGTGGTGAACCACAGCTACTAGAGCAAAGTCTTTATCTGGAACCATACATAATGAAACATGGTCTAATTCTGCTTGTACTCCAATGGGATTCTATTAGTATGTTGGCAATAAGCTAACAATGGCCATACCAGACTAAATACAGACATGTGAAGCTTGTAATAGCTCATTAACATTAACAAACATTAACATATATTACTGAAGCTTTACAGTTGCATGCTACGGATTACATTTTTTTAGTTTTTTAAAAATTAACTGAAACCATGCTAGTCATGCTACGGCTCGTTTTTGTGGACAGAGACATATATATGGCTTCCAGAAGGCCTGGACTGTTGACTGGCCCTACCCAGTGAAAATCAAAAAGTGATTGCCGTTCTATGATGTGTCAGGCCTTCAACTCACCTCCTAAAGGCATAACCAGTGTGAGAGCTCACTTGGTTGTATCCAGCTACACACCACATAAAAAACAACCTGATTGGTAACTGCGTAAACTAGAAATAAGTTCAAAATTCCATGTTATTTTTTTAAACTCACAGACGTCATTCAGAGTTTTATCAGTTTAATTAGTCACACTTGATCTTTAGCACAATACAATAAAAAGAAAACAATTGAATGTGTTGTCTTTTTTTAAACCTTTTCATTTGTAGAGCCACATCAGTGAAAACAAAGAAGAAGTAAAGCTGGTGAAGCAGCTTTTTCCAGACTGTGAATCTTACACAGATGTGTATGTCAAACATGACCTGCTGACAGATAAAGTGAGTAGTTTCGGAATATGACATCAATCTTAACTCATTGAAATGTATTTACTCACAAAATTGTGACTCAGCTACTGCTAAACTGATGAATGAAAGCAAGTTTTTTTTAAAGATGGGGACTGGGGGAAACCACCCCTAAATATCATGTATTAACAGTTAAACACATGATAGGATTTATTTTTTTATATAACTTGGGGCTATAAGGTTTGGGTCATGTGATTTGTAGTCAGTACTGGGCATTATCATTTGCTTAACTGAAGAGCTGTCTCCACACTGCCACCTAGCGCTACACAAGAAATATAAATCTCTACAATGCCTTAATGCCTTCACAGTAGTACTACTAAAATAAAAAACAGGATGCATTCAGATAATTTACTATATACAGTGAAACTAAAACAAAGAAGTGAATATACAGTGAATGTTCTTGGTTTGCATTTGGTTGTGTAATTTGTATTTAAATGTATTTAACTTGTTGGGGACCTAATGATGATGATGATTGCAACTGGCAGACAGTGATGGCTCATGGATGCTACCTAACTGATGAGGAACTGAAGATTTTTCATGAAAGAGGAGCAGCAATCTCTCATTGCCCAAACAGCAATCTCTCGTATGTGCATCCTCTTCAGTCTCATCAGTCTATTTTTAGATCATAGCTAGTACTGTACATAATGTAATTAACATGACAAAATATGATGGTTTAGAACAATGAATGATGTACTTTTGTCAGGCTGCCTGAATGCCTACGATTAGTGTGAATGTTACTAACAAAATGTTATGACCATGTGTATAAATTAATAGTGATCAAATGTTGTGTTCACTGAAGTTGTAATATTAGTAGTAATGGTAGTAAAGGTTATTGAAAATGCTCAAAATTAAAAATTCAACACTCAAAATTTCCTCTTTTTTCCTCACTCTCTAGCCTGGCCAGTGGTATGCTTAATGTCCGTAATGTTCTTAACCACAAGGTGAAGTTGGGCTTGGGCACAGGTCAGTTCTATTAATTTTTTAACTGCTGACATCTAACAGGAAAAACTGAAGGATATTTTTCTGTAGTGACACCTTAACAGTGTTTTTTCTTTGGTGAAGATGTAGCAGGGGGCTACTCCCCCTCAATGCTGGATGCTCTTCGACGAGCTATGGACACATCGAAGGCCCTGAGTATGCAGGGTACTCAGCTCGAGACTCTCACATTTGAAGAGGCCTTTCGTTTAGCCACCCTTGGGGGCAGTGAGGGTAAGAGTATCTCCTTTTTGTATCTCCTGTCTGACTTTAAGCTCATGTTAAACACTGTAACTATATGCACTAACGATGTGCATGCTAAATATACCCAAATTCCTATGAGATTTTCAAATTGCAAATTGTAAATCTAATTGCTTTTGCTTGCAGCACTCTCATTGGATGATCACACAGGAAACTTTGAAGTGGGGAAGGACTTTGATGCACTACGAGTGAACATGAGTATTCCTGGAGGCCCAGTCGATGTGTTTCCTGGACAGGGGCCCAAGGTTTGTCCCTTTTCTGACAGCCAATCGCGTAAATAGCACTTTTTCCCCAGTTTGTCTACGTATGGTAATTGTTCAAATATAATAACACAATATACTCATCCACTTTAGACACAAACCTGTTTAGAGAAAGTATCAGAGATTTTCTTTGCTACAATAAGGTGCTACAATATATCATAGACATAATATATACTGTTGGTTTGTTCTGTTTTTCTATTTGTTTTTAGGTCACTTTGGAGAAATTTCTCAACTTGGGTAAGACACGATGTTGCTCTTTCCATATATTGTGCATGGTTGCTTTTTATGCTTTTTATTTTTTTAACTTGTTTAATAGTAGTAATAATACTTTTAATTTTAATACATTTTATTTGATAAAAAACACTTGTTGTTTTGGCTCCGGTGTGATACAAGCCAAACATAAACAAACACTGGCTAAATACATACACTTAAACAACACATTTAAAAACTTTTTTTGACAAGTCAATTAGGACATCCAATTTGTTAAAAAGTTACATGTCATTTTAAAGCAATATGAGATTTTTAAAATTTATTTCTAGTGGGTCAAAACGTACATACACCACCTTGGGTAAAAGGTTTGCAACATTCCAGAAATTGATGTAGACTTATAAAGACACCTCTTTAGTCAAGTAAAATAGACAACAATTGTGAGACGTTTGTGGAAGATTACTTCAAGCATTTAAATCAAGTTAATTATTTAAAATAGAATCAATGATGTCATTTAAGTAAACATGTTGCTTCAATATAGTTCAGTATATATAACTTCAGTATAGCTCAACAACAGAATTTTATATGCCTAATATGCACTAACCAGTGTTCTTATAACATTTTTGCAGGTGATGATCGGAACATTGTTGAGGTGTTTGTGGCTGGAAGAAGAGTGGTGCCATTTTCAGAACAATAGAAATTATTCCAGAAACCTCATGGTGCTAAACTGGATATAGCAATTTATAATGACATGACTAAGAATGTTTCAACTGCAATATTTCACTTGTTATATTAAGTAGTGATATAAATCTCACACACAGCACTTTATAACAACTTAACACAAATGGTTTAACTGTTATTATTTCAGCGTGTTTCATTTTGTGGTAATATGATAAATGTGTATGAAAAAAGCCATATTTTCCTACATCTCAGCACAGTTTTTTTAACAAGTGTAATGTAGCCTCACTGTAATGAAGCACTTTTGTTTTGCTAACTGTAGTAACTGTAGTAAATGAAATTAAAGTACTAATTCACTTTTTTTTCAGAACTTTCTTTTGTCTGTGCAGGCATTTTTCAAACATTTCACAAGTGCCAGTTACAACAAGCTTAGGCATGGGTTAGTTTAATAGTGTGACAAGCGGATGTGGAAACTCACACTTTCTATTTTCCACCTAGTGTGAGATATATATCAACACAGTATGCAACAAAATGCACACAAAACATGATAGAGCATTAAAATAGTTCAAAAGGCTTTGTTAAATGTAATTACACACACACACACACACCCACAAACACACACTCCTTTTTTGGTTTCTCTATACCTGTCTGTTTCACCTGTTCATACTGTGAGTGACAGTCATTCAGTGAACTGCTTTCTCTCAGTATTTCAGCGTACCAGACTGCCATGTGCAGGTGGTTTACATTCAGGCATTTCAAGAGATTCAAGCTATACTGGTGTCACTGAATCACCCATAGGTGGAGCTAATGTCCTATTTATACAAAGTTGACTGACTCTGCATTGCTGGGTAATTCTAAACCAGACACGAGGACTGTAAACGCCTAGGCGGGTGGCTGCTTTACTTAAATGGAGCTTGCCCTCACAGGGTGGGCTATTTTTGCCACATAGTATGGAAAGGGGCATGTTTACTTTACTTTTTTTCTTCTGTGGTTTGTGTGTTGGGCTTTTCTTTTTGTAGTTGAGGCAATTAAGGAGTTCAAATGTAATCATATGGAGGACACCTTTAGTGTTTATAACTCCTTTGTCCATGTTTCCTCTCTTTTTCTCTGTTTCTCTGTCTCTCTCTCTCTCATACACACACATACAGTGCTAACAATCCCACTTTGTGTTCTCAGCCAGGCAGGTCTGTCCAGTGGAGCTAGTGAGTGGCAGCTGATTCCTCTATACTCTGTAATTACCAAACAGTTCCAGCAAGTCACGCTATACCACAGTGTACCTTACACATGCAAGTCTATGTGTATTACTTTGTGTGCGCCTGGGGTAGATTTCACTGTTTTTTGTCTGATAGATTGTTGCCCTGAACTGAGATGTAGCATTTGGTGGATCTCACATTATAACCATAAGCTGACAGCAACTCTTCTTTGCTCCCTTTCTCAGTTCACTTTTCTCTCGCCCTGACCTCCTATTTTCCTCTCTTCTTTCTCCCCGTGTCCCCCTCTCTCTCTTCCTTGATCTCTCCACACCATGCTGGTAGAGTCCACAGAACATTTATCTTCACCCCTCAATTTTTCCATTCACACAGCCCTGAAAGATCTGTGTTCAGGTATGCTACCACTCTATTTAAAGGAAACAAGTGTAAGAAACAGGTTGTTACAATCCAACCATTGTAATCAACACTTCTGTCCTGTAACAGCACCACAAATGACTCAGTAGCCCTTAACGTAAAACTGATGTTTCAAAACAGGTAAGGCTTGGTAGGCTTAAAAAAAGATTCCACAAAACAACCCTCATCGACTGAGAGGCGAGTAATTGACTGGAATCTCTCTCTGATGAGACACTAGATTGTGACTCGCATTTCGACAGGGTGTCATCTGTGCACATGTGTCAGAGAGCTTCTCCAGCTGTACTGAGAACTAATGACAGAAGAACTGGTAGGCTATGTTCCAGTGCTCTTCTGAAATCTTTTCTCCTTTCTGTCTCACTTGTTCTTTTACACTCAGCTTTCGTATGGTATAGTTTGGCCGGTACATCTTTAATCTGGTCTGAAAATATAACATACTAACATTCTGAAAACAGTCCACAAGTCAGACCTATCCCACAGCACCAAGTTTTGAATACAAACCCAACTATCACCTGAACCAAACATGAACCAGGGACCGAATAAAACACAGCATTCCTAATAATATCACCTACTAAACTACCTGACAGTGTTATGTACTGATAATGACAGCGCTCAAGTCAAAAGATCAACTACTAACACTTATTCAACATTCTGCGCTTCCAACAATAGCCTCATAAACTCCACTAGAACCTGCTGCCAACAATATTATTAACTCCAGGATGCTGGGCATAAAAACTACTAAAGGTACAGAATGTAACCACAGAACGAAAACTGACATGCAATCTCACCATTTCTGACAAATTCCTTTAGGCTTAAAAACTGGTGTGTGGAATCGAGGTCATTGTAAACTTTGTGACAACACAACACTAGATAAATGTACTTGCAGCCAAGGAAAAGAGACATTAACAAGTATATTGTTGCCTAATCAGTAGGCATATAGGTTTAGCGCATGTGTGTCATACTTTTGCTTTGGAAAGCAAATTGAGTGATATTTCCTGTGCTAAGAATCATCATTTAACTCATCAATGGGTTGATGATTAGCTAACGAGGTGAATCAAGTATGACAGAGCAAGTGAAACTTCCGACTATAAATTACTCTGACTCCCCAATGTTTTATAGGTTTTCATTTATAGAGGAAAAAAGGAGCTGAAATATTTTGCAATATGGTAATCATAACCCCAATGTGATTACTTATACCTTAGGCATGTGTTTTTGTCTGTCTAGAACTCTGCATGTGCATGCATGCGTCATGGGGTATGTGTGTAAGGGGCCCATAGGCAGTGTTGAGTTGTTATGATATACGTAAATATGCATGCATGAGAGCGAAAGCTACAGAACAAGAAAAAAACAGAAATCAGAAAGGTATTCAGCACTAGAGCCCAAAGCATGTCTGGGCTAAAGCTCAGACAACTTGGTGAAAATATAGGCAATAGAAAATACTGAAATTACCCTCTGAGTGTAGAAATGTGGAAGAGTAAGCACAGCGACTACAGAAAAAGTATGGGTGGAATGATTCTCATTCCTTCAAAACTTCTGAGAACAACACTGCTGGTCCCCAGAGACACATGGGCTGTTACTGCACAGAGACTCACGTTTTTTAAAAGAAAAGAGGTGAAGGGGGAAGAGAGGGTGGGAGCTAATACGAGAGAAAGCAAGCGAGACAGAGTGAGAGGGAGAGATGTGGCGAGGGGTGGAGAGCTAGTCAAAATAAATTGGGGGAACCGAAGAGATAAGTAAGTGTATGTGTGTATGTTTGGGTGGAGGTGTCAGTACAGAAACTCCAGTGCCTGTGAGAACATGTGGAGTTAAATCAGCGCACGTGCAATTGCAACACATTGTATGCAGTAAAACATTTCTTTGCATGTCATAGATGTTTTCCTTGGGAAACAGCTTTATTCTTTATTTGCATCCCCATTAGCTTCCACATTGTGGTTGCTAGTCTTCCTGGGGTCCACACCAAAACAAAATCAATCAAAATAAACAAACAATCCACATAAATCAAACAAATGCAACAGAAGAAAAAACAAAACAAAAATCCAAAAACATCAAACATTAAAAATTAAAAAAAAAAGACTGAGAACACCCCTACATTCATATTAGCCTAAACAAATTTTGTTTCAGTAACTTTTTAAAAGTAAATCTATTTATTATCTGCCTGTTGTTTATAGGAAGCATATTCCGAGCCAAGAAAGACCTATAAAAAACAGTTCTCTACATGAAATGGGATTTTGGACTTGGCACCAACAGAACAGCTGCTAATTTGTTATTCAGTTAAAAGATGGGTCATTGTATTGTTTCACCATGAGTATTTCACAATAATTCAACACTGGGGAGCATGGATGTTGATAGTGCGCCATTACTGGAGTTTAAGTTCATCAACTTAATTAGGTGCAATTATCAACAATGAAATATGGTTGCCTGTCCAAAGGGTCAATTTCTCAATTAATTCATGTTAGTTGTGGCCTGCCAGGTATGTTTGGCTGTGTGAAGAACAGGTAAGCAAGCAAAAAGTGGGAACTAATAGGCATTAATGCTGAAGTAAATAGTGCTCTTGGTCTTGTCGGTGCTATAAATCTATGTTAAAGCCAAGTGGGGAGTTTTAGTGATAACATGTCACTGAAACTATGAATTCAGATTCCATTTAGTTTTAACTTAAGACCTGCATAATCAGTTACTCACTGTTACATATATGGGGTTGGGGAAAATACTTGGGAAAAAGTAGCAGGTAGTTTGTTCATGTAATGCTTCCGATAACATATTTCATGAAATAATTAATTTCTAAACTAAAACGAAAATAGACTCTCAGCGTTATTTTGGCTCTCATTGCAGGCATAAGTCCACTGCTGCTCCCATAATTTTACTTCCCAACAATTCACCATTTCCCAAAAACAAAATCTTGGCAAATTTGACAATTAGACAAATCTGGTACAATTACCAAAGGTGAGATTATCACTAGAAACTGATTAGTTTAGTCACACCTTTAAAGAGCTTACTAATGTTCATATTAACAACTGACCCATCACTGTGATGTATCTATCTATTCAGACAGAAGCTCAAGCTTTTGTAAAAAAATCTTTGGGTTATTTTCTTTGCATACGTCTTCACAAATTGTATGCTGATTTTAAAACAGTTATTTAACAAGCAGTGATGGTATTTCATTAAAAGATGGTATAACTTTTTTTCTATTTCATGGGTATGTATTCTAAAAGTATTCCTCATAAATTTAAAAAGTAAGTGTAATTTGGACTGAATACCTAATTTACTTATGTATTCCCAATGCTGGAACTCAATTACAGTACATCCCAACCCTATGCATATATTAGAGAAATACATTAAGAATACAGAAATAACTATGCATAGTAACTATCCATATGACAGTGGCCTGTCTCACATAGAAAGAAGGAAAAAGGCAAATCATATGCAAAGAAGCTCTAAAGGGAGGCACACACTACCCGTTTGGAGGGCACTATTTAGGGAACATTACCCTGACATGCAAATAAGATGACAGTGGTCATGAGCTTCAGAGCCACCATGACAAAGAACAGGATTCAAAGAGAACATCAAAGAATTCATATACAGTACCTCCTATCTTTCGCATAAACAAGACATGACATATTGACATATCTAGGTCGGTACAAGGTCAACAATTTTAGAACTGCCGTCTAATCTGATATATATGACACTTTTCAGAACTCATGTGTTCACGAGAAATCCTTGCGGGTGGACCAGTCTACCCCGAGAAGGGTCTAGAAGCAAAAACACATCATCACAGTAACAAGCCAAAACTACTTCAACCAGATTTTTAAAAAGTCTTTCACACACACAAACAGCTTCTCTTCCCTACCTGGAAAAGTGTGGAGGATCCCAGCATGTGGTTACACCACTTCAGAGAAGTCCCCACACTGCTGTACTAAAGGCCTCAGTTAAGTGCAAAAGCCCTGTGGGCATTGCAAAAAAAAACACCCATGAAAATGTGGCTGTCTCACAAGACACCTGAAGACAGACAACATCACAGAGCTGTAAGAGGAAAAGGTACTGAACAGAATGTGAATTCTGCGAAGTAAGACACCCACAGATACTTTCAATAAGGCAAAGGCACGTGAAGGACTACTAGAAAACACTGCACAAAAGCAAAAGAGCACCGCAAGCCTAAACAGGCCTGAGAGAAGCTTTGGCTTTTCTTCATTTTCAGATATTTCAGGTATGAAAAGAGATATCCATGGTCTTCCATGATGCAGATGTGGCCGTTGTGATTTGCTTACACAAAGTTAAAAGCAGCTGGGTATTACTGTGGCATTAGTCATCATAGGTGGTAAAGAGCACTGCTTGTTTTTTTTGCATTGCTCACATCTCCGCCCCACCCCCGGACGTCGTGTGACCAATAGGGATCCCCCTCCGCAAAGTGACGTTGCACGCCCCTCCTCTTACTAAAGAAGGAAACAAACAGAGTGAAAGAAGAGAAGAGAGGAGAAGAGAAGAGATAGCTCGGGAAAGGGCGAGGGGGAATACATTTATCGCAATCGCCGACACAAAGCCCTTGGAAAAAAAGGAGCAGCGTTCACCACTTTCCAGAAAAACAATTGGCTCTAACTCACCTTTATCGACTCCTTTAGAAGTTCGGGATACGCTGAGGTAAGTGTCGACGACAAATAGCTGGTTTTAATTGATTTTCTTCAAAGGAGGATGGCTGTGAATGTTGTTAAAGACAAGGCAGATAAACGACCTTTGCTGACGTGTGTTATACTTACCTAAAATCCGGACTGTACAATCAATCCTCAGACTATTTAGCTGTCATTTTTCGACGGCTGGGTCCTTTTTAAGCTGGTAAGCAAAGTATCTCCAACTTGTCAAGCAGCAGTACCATCAACATCACAAGCCCCAGAACGTGACTTGCCTGGGCGAAGACCCGAGAAGGGCAGGCAGCGCAGTCAGCTGCTCCGCATCCGGTTTGCCCGTTTTAGTCCTACCTTTAATCCAGTTTTGTCCCTTCGTTTCTTATCAGCGAGCAGCTAGTCCTCAAAAATAGCCCGTTTCATCAACATGGTCGTCGTTAAAACCCACCCATAGCTTGTGTATGTAGACTGTGCCCGTTCGCTGGCCAGGTAATAAACATGTTTACCTCACCTTCCCCAGATTGACGGTTGCCTATTGTTTTAGTTGGCTGGCTGGCTGGTTAGCTATTGAAGCCAGATATACGGTCGGCACCAACGTCAGAAGAAAGCTTTCAGTGAAACAAAGCTAGCTAGCTGACCAGACTAGCTTTTTGTTCGAGCATTATCATTAGCTTTAGCTAGTTTGGGCTGGAATAGACAAGAGATTGTTTGTCTGGGGTGAAGAGGAAGTCTAGCTGTTGCTAATAGCTATCACGGCTTAGACAAAGAAAAAAAGACGAAACTCCATTCGTATAGCTACAACCACTTTGTGTTGTTTTTCACGACAATATTGGATTTTCTATCCTCTCCTTTCTGTCCACAACTTTACAATACCTGGGGTCCTCTGGTTAGTTCCAGGGGTCTTTCTGACCAAGCTGGACGGGCTTTCAGCTGGATGAGTAAGCAGCTAGCGCGTTAGCTAACGTTACGTCTTCGCCTTCGATCAATTATAGTCACATTAACAGCACCAAAATGTGTTATTCGGTGAACGTGTTTACCATTTTCTTCTCTTTTCTGAGTGTTTACCTGAGACTTAACATTCGGAGCCGCGACTTTCCTGTCCAGTTTTCGTACCTCAGTCGGCTCTCTGAGAGGAGAGCGTTATAAAGCCGTTGGTTAGTGTCGCGCGTGGACACTCGCGTGAAGTTTTCTTTGTGAACGTGGCGTGCGCGAGACAGAGCGCCGTTGTTCTACACTAACGGTTCATTCCATCTCCATTAAAACCAGGTCGAAGAATCTCACCCACATAGACAGGGAGCCCAGAAAGTATTTGGACGTTTGTGCCATACTTTAAAAAAAGTTAGTGTTGGGGGAAACAAAACGTCAACCCAGCAAACACTCAACGTTGTCAAAAGATGGCCCTTTTCACGTTGTCCGAACAAGGTTGCTATGACGTCACGGTGAAATGACGCTGTTTTAGGTGTGACGACTACTTTTTTGGCACCTTAGCTAAATTCCATAACGTTATTCTTCAGATATAATGGCACTACATTGTCACAGCGTTGTCAGCTAACGTTGCCACAACTTTCCGAGGAATTGCATTTCATCGTTGTGACAACATTGTGGGCACCGAAACCCTACATTGTCATAACGTAATTGTGTTTGCAAGGAAGTGCCATTTAAACAGACCAGCCCAAGATAGGTATTCTTTCAGAATGTGGTTTCTGTGTTTCCAAATTTGTACACTCAAGAGATCATGATCCCATTAATAAGCAACATGGCTGGAAAAAACAGCACTTCATGCTGTTCCGGTACTGGTTTACCTGGTGACCCCAGCATGCTCATGCTGGTTGACCACCATGCCAGCATCAAAATGAAACATATACAGGTTTTGCAGGCGATCAGCTTATCAGTTTTTATTGTTTTTGGCCAGCATACCTACATCCAAAACACAACCCATGCAGGTTTTGCAGGTGATCAGCTTATCCGCTTCCATTGTGGCTGACCAGCATACCAACATCCAAAGCACTACATATGCGGGTTTCACTGGTGACTAGCAATGTTGGTCTGTGTTGGTTTTTGTAGCAGAGAAAATGACTGGCATCAGTATGAGTAAGGATGCACAATGATATCTGAGCCATATTGGTATCAGCAAATAATAACTTTTAAAACCAGAAACAGATGTGTAATAGCTGAATGTTTAGGTGAGTATTCCAAACGTACGACCTTTGTAACCCAAAATAATTACTACATACTAATCCAGATTCCAGTTTCTTCATATTATAGACATGTTATGTATCATCGCCCCATCAAACATGACATTGTCTACTTTCTTACAACGCTGCAATATAGGTGGTGGTGATTGCATTGTCTGAACAGTGTTATCACAACCTCTATATAAAGAAACATTGCTATATGATATAATGCAAAATCCCATGCACAACACAATGGAACTTCTAGGAGGTTGTAACTAGTAAGAAAATGTCCTAAAATTGCATATCATAATGTTTGTTGACACTGTATTGAGTCTCAAAAACAGCGTTTTTAATAATACTAATAATAAAACTAATAATGTACGTTCAAAGATTGGTGACAGACGTTTATTCTCGCAACCGCTGGATAGCAGTGTTGTAATCAGTATTTAGCCAATTGACTCATTCACTTCAATGCAAACAGGCACACTGCTAATATTAGTTTTTCTTATATCGGATTAAAAAAATTACAACATATTACCTTGCATACAGGATCGCAGTGTATCACAGTATATTGAATTGTAACCTCTGTATCATGTTGTGTATCAAATCGTGGGGTTCTTGCCAAAACACAACCCTAAAAGTGATTGCATAGTTACACCTTTCTGGGGAACTGCATTTCAGCATTTTTGGCACCACTGTGGGCAACATAATTGTGTTTATTTGAATAAGTACATGGTGATGTGTTGGATATCTGTGTTGGCCTATGTTTTCCATATTGGTATGCCTACATTGGAGTCGACTTTCACTTTGATATTATGCTAAGAATGTGTTTTTTTTTCTAAAACAAACCTTCTTTTATGCAGTCACCTAAAAAAATTAATGACGTCTACAAATGGCTAAATAGTTTTTAGAGCTACTGTATACACACAATGGGTAGTAGGCTGAAACTCTCATAAGCTTATCACATTTGGTTCGGATATAAAACCAGCAGAGACTCGTGTTCCAAACACCCCCTCATATTACCTCAGCTGTGAAGCAACACTGCTTCATGAGCTACGTTCCTGTTTGTTATAAACAGAGGTGGGCAGAGGAGTATAAAGCCACACTCAATGAAAGGTCTTATTACTTCAAGGAAATAATGACTCAAGCTGAAGTAATGCGGACTACTGAAAAACAACCTGAGTAGGAGTAAGTAACTATTACGTTAGGTTCTAAATACAACTGAACCTTCTTTGTGCATCCAGCGTCTATATCGGCATGGGAACTAGGGGTGGGCGATATATGTCTAGAAAGTTCCCTCAGGTTTGAGACCTTGGTAGTGCCATTCATAAATAACTGTCGAAACTGATTACAAAATGATTTTTTTTGTTGTTTTTTTTTTTTTTTAGCTTTTTTTTTTTTAAGTAATACTCTAATCAGTCCTGCTGTACTCCTTTTAAAAATCCCTTTGTCTAAAAATGAAGGCATAAGCAACAGCAAATTGTTGTCATTGCCAAAGGAAAAACAAGTTTTTCCAAAATGGCGGCTTTTATTTTTTATTGTAAGAAGAATTTAATGTTTAAATGATAAAAAAAATAATTCTTAAAAACTCAAATACATCTTTATTGAATAGTTTGCTGAGATACACATACCAGAGTGAAGCTAATGCCACTTAATCTTGGTTATAACTCAAAAAGGTTTTCCCAAAAGCAGCCATTCCACAAATCTGGAATTTGGACTACTCCTATATGGACCTAAACTGACTTGTTACACTTGCCTCAATTTGATCAGCAGGTTGACCTAGAAATTTGACTGTAAGCTTAAGGATGCCGTGCGGAGTGTCCAGACTGTCTCTTTTGTTTGCCTGAAGTAAAACAAATGTGTCCTAATTACGTGCTGGTAGCAAACAGTGCTTGGAGTGCTCTCGGTTGAGGTTTTAAACGGCTCAGGTTAATGCTACATGCTCAGTTTTAGGGGGCCAGTTGCTTGACATCTGGTCTTTAGACGCTTTTGGTATTAGCTTTGCAGCTTTGAAGAACTGTTGCAATTCGTTGTCTTCAGGTCGTCTTTGTTTACTAGGAATTTAAGGTTTCAGCTTATTATCCAATTTTATATAAAAAGTGGTTTCTCAATTCAGTTGATTAGAGTGTCTAGCATTATAAAAGTTGAGTATTTGAAACAAAAGTTGATTTATAATATAGCAATGTATTGCTGTTGCCACTAGTTATCCTACTAATCACTACAGTATCATACAACACACTATGCTGTAATATAATTCAATACTTTATATGTATTGTTGCATCTCTAGTTTTTGAGTATTGCAGTGTTTTCTGTTAGCCTATAGAGCAGTGGTGACCAACCATCCTGCTGGAGATCTGCTTTCCTGCTGAGTTTGGTTCCAACCTGCTGACATGCTGTCCCCCTGTTACCTAACACTAATGCGTCTGAGCCCGCCAATCAAGGCCTTCTGTGGACATTAATTAGCTGGAGCAGGTGGGCAGATTGTGGTTGGTGCTAGACTGTGCAGGAAGCTAGAGCTCCATGGCGGCAGTTGCTGGTTGGTGACCTCTGGCCTGGACGTTCTCCACAAGGCATTCGTTCTCAGTCCAGGCTATAACCTTTCTAATCTTTCTGAACTTCCTCTCTCCCTGGCATGTCGTATCAGCAGCAATGGCCCAGGAGACCAATCAGAGTCCAGTTCCCATCCTGTGCACCACAGGCTGCGGTTTCTACGGCAACCCCAGGACGAACGGGATGTGCTCCGTCTGTTATAAGGAGCACCTGAGCAGACAGCAAAGCAGCGACCGCAGTCCTGTGAGCCCTCTGGGTAAGCCACGCGAGTGTCTGGGTCAGCGCAGCTTTGGACTGTCACTCTCGATTGTTTTTGCGCAAACACTTATTATTTGTAACCTTCACAGTGTTTTTAGAGGGTTTACACTGTTCCTAAGCCCATTATGTAATTTTTAAGAGCTTTACGAGGCAGAGTTGAACCTACAGAAGTTTGCAGTGGTCATGGAATCGGGGTTTGGCAAGGGCTTGTAGGATCTTGGGCGCATTGAGCTTGCTTACCCCTTAACTGTTCCGTGCCCAGCTAACTACACTCTACTGCTTTACATAAGCTATAGACATCAATTCAACAGGGCCTGGATATAATTTCTGCATAAGAATTTGTTAAACAACAAAGTCAACAAAGAGTGGTTTGTGAACATATATGGTGTTGATAAGAACCAGATGTCTGAGAAGATAAATGCCTCATATTATAATAATAACTGGTGGTTTGGGATAGTGGCTATATTTATGTTGCTGACATTGTGTTCGTTGGTTCACCACTACCACCCAGTGTTATAGTAGTTTCAGTTTATCACATTGTGAAAATTGTGAAAATTCCCATTTTTTAATTTGTTATGATGAAGCCTCCCTGTTATGTATATGTCCAGCTGTTTGTGATATTGTTTCGTGATGCTGTTTGTGATCGGTCGCCGGTGTTCTTTCTTTCTCGGAGCAGCAGGCAGTCCATCGTCGGAGGCCTCAGCTATGCAGAGACTAGAAGCCAGCCTAAACAAAACAGAGCCATCACCTGCAGCCAACACGGAGTCCATGAGAGAGTGAGTTTTGCATTTGTTTTATGTGAAGCTGTACTCACACTGCTTTGATCTCTATAAGGTTCTTTAACAACATAGTGCATCGTTAAATTTTGCTGTTTGATTTGGAATTATCTTCATAAACATAGTACTCTGCAAAAGTCATAGGCCGGTGTGAGGGCAAGACTGACTGAGATTTAATACAGCTGTGTTTATGAGGCTGTAAGGAGTTTCCTGCAGTTCAACAAATAAAACAATAATAAAGAATATAGGTCTCCTAACAACTAACTGAAAGACCTGGTAGACCACCACCACTGTCCTAATCAGATAAAAAGTCTTTGCGAGAGAGAGGACGTCAAGCTCCACGCTTGCTTCAGAGCTGAAAGCGTCTCCACATGTGTTTCCGTCTGTCCTTTTACTGCGAGAAAACCCCTTCACGCTAGGGGTGGGCGATATGGCCCTACAATATTATCATGATATATCATGGTATTTTTGCAATAACGATACTCTTGGCAATATGACAAGACATTGAATAAAAAAAAATAGTTCAAGAATACACCACTGCAACAAAATGAAAATTAAATTTTATTATTGCATACGATATGATATGGCACACAAGAATTTTCATCAGATTGTAACAGAAGTCAATGATTTATAATGTCATGATACTAAATAATGCACTCTAAATATCTCCATATATCCAGCTCTGAAGTAAAATTAATGATACTGGACAGATAAACTCTGTATCTAGTAGATATATAAAGGGAAATGACAAAAGTGTGAATTTTTCTTTTTCTAAAAACAGTAAAAAGTAGTACCCTGATGTCATAATTGGTGAGGTGGGTGATATGGTACGATATTTCAGGGTATAATATCGTTCACGATATTCAAAAATGTTGGTGATATTATTGTGTACGATACGATATGGCACACCCCTATTTCACGCAGTGGGTCTGAAAGGATGTGTAGTTTAAGAAGCTCCTCACTGAGAAAAGGAGATACAGACACACCAAACAAAGAAGATACTGTTGACTTCAGAACGATGGACTGACCGCCCCAGAGTCCAGAGCCTGAACACCGCTGAATGTTTTTGGGATTATATGATTGTGAGAAGCAGAACATGAAACTTCTAAGACTGAACGTGGGAGGTTCCTTGAGGTTTTTACAGAGACAGAACACAAGACTCAAGCGTGTATGGAGGAAGTAATGAAGAGACAAAGTGAGAGAACACATCAGCGCTGAAGTTATATTGATGTGATGATATCATATTTAGTTGTTGAGGTTTCTGGGTAATAACAAAAAACCAGTTGTACTTGAAGGCCGTTTGGAATTTAAACAAATGACTTTTGCACAGTACTGTATTCCATAGCCACAGAAGTGATTACTGAGAATTCTTCTACTTGTTTATTGATTCTGACCACCAAGAATCAGTGCACCATCTTCAGAACGATGCGCGATGGTTTAGCACATGTATGTACCAGTAACGTGTGGGTGGGTTCCTGCATGTGTGTTGCCTACACACATGCCTTTCTTAGTGTTCTTTCCTTGAAACCTCTCTGAATAAGATAAACCTCGTGGTGCGGTGACCCTTTGGCAGCTGGGTTGGTTGGATGAGCGTCAGAAGAAACGTAAGACTTTGTGTCGCTTCTACAGAACCATCCCTGTGGCCTCCTTGCCCGTAACGCAACAGATGACGGAGATGAGCATCTCCAGAGAGGAGAAAAGCCCGTCCCCAAAACCGGACACTGTGGAACCAGGTAATTGCACGCTTCTCCTCAGACGTTGTCGTGGTAGGGCTGATTGCTCTGTCATTACCCTGGTTTCAATTGGCTCGGTACGCTTCCATTTAAATATATAGAGCGTTTAAAGATGATGTGTTGTTGTTTGGTGTACGTTTCAATGTCATAATGTGAATTATTATAAAATTATAAGTATGTAATGAGTGGTTTCCGTTATATGAATATTCTGTACAATGAGCTTTGCGCCCTGGTTTGGTTGTTTGGTTGTTTTGATGCCAACAAACGACAAAAACCTGCCAGAAAAGAAGATGACAGTTAACTGTTATGCTAGCGCCCTGTTATTATGGCTGCCCATTGCAAAGCAACTATATTTTTATTCATTCACTGCCTGCCAGACCTTCACTGCGTAACTCGTCCAACAGTTTTCGAAATATCAACACCGTTCCAACTCCAGATTGTCAGGTTTGATTGTGTGATTCGGGCTTCTATACAGCTTTTTGATCGGATGCACGGTTTCCGGAAAACAGCTCTTGTTTTCGGAATTTTTTCTCATAGAGAATGAATAGAATAGAAAAATGCACGTCAATCTACTGAACTTCTGCTCGACCTACAGACACCATCCCACATACACTGACTCAGGGCAGACCCCCGACCACGACTGCAGTGTTGGTTTAACCCGCACTTGTCTGTTTGTTGTTTTTTTCCATCCCTCTTTTTTCCCCATAGAGTCCCATTCATTTTCGAGTGGACCCAAGCATTATGGTTTCATTAAACGTACAGCCTCCAAACCGCACCGACCCCGCACCCCTCTACTTGTCGTTTATTCATCCCTCGCTCCTCACACTGCTTAAGCTGCGCAGCCGTCCTGCGTTTCCTTCAGGAGACGCACTTTTCAGCGCATTTGAAGTTCAGTTCAGTTTGATTCACGTCAGCGCTCTCAGTTGGAGCCTCACCTGAAGTCATTAGAGAATCATATCCATGGAGATGAGCCGTAGGCAGGTTTAAAGGCGGTCAGGTTAGCTCAGAAATAGCTGATGTTCTGCCAGAGGTCCGACTGCAGCTCACACAGGACCAGCACGGCTCACTTCCAGTTCTTCGTTTACTAGTAGACGTTTCTCGGAGAAGCTTTAGCGGGACGAGAAAAACAGACGAGATGTTTTAGACGCTGCTGTCAGACGTTTGTTGGAAACGTGAGTGGAGCCGAGGCTGCAGGGCTGATTTACTGTTGAACGGTCGGCTCCTACATTTCATTCCGTCTTGTTTTTCTTTCTCTCTTTTTTTTCCTTCTTCTTTCTGTCTCTATTACTTTTTCGTCTCCTTCCTTGCTGTCTGTTTGTCCCCTGAGGGGACATGGTGTATTTATTTATTGATTTATTTTTGCTAAAAGACACGTGACACCTATCTTTTTTCCCCCCTCCTAAATGGCACATGGTGTATTTATTCCATTGTGTATGATCATCAGTGTTGTTGTTATTTTTATTATTATTA
This sequence comes from Megaleporinus macrocephalus, assembly GCA_021613375.1. Classification (NCBI taxonomy): domain Eukaryota; kingdom Metazoa; phylum Chordata; class Actinopteri; order Characiformes; family Anostomidae; genus Megaleporinus; species Megaleporinus macrocephalus. Next base: position 29,506,020 of record CM038725.1, on the reverse strand, counting down.
TTGTTGTTGTTAATAATAATAATAAGAATAAGAATAAGAGGAATAAGAAAAATAAGAATAATAATATGATAATCCTTTATTAGTCCCACAGTGGGTAAATTCACTGTGTTACAGCAGCAATAATAATAATAATAATAATAATAATAAAAAGAAGAAGAATGTTATTGTCGTTATTATTGTTGTTGTTGTTGTTGTTGTGCACACCTGATATTAACTAAAATAAACCCAGTGGTCTGTATCTGGTGTGCATCTGATATTATCAAGTACTTACCTTATGGTATCTAGTGGTCACCTAATAGTTCAACAACTTTCTTTCTTTCTATTATTTTATATTCTGTCTTTCCGTCCATCTTTTTTGTCTCATTCTCCTTTTTTGTTTTTTCCCCTCCCCTGTTCATACTTAGTCTTTCCATTTCTGTTTGTTTCTGTCTGTTTTCCTTTCCTTTTTGTCTATTGCTGCCCATTTTTCCTGTTTTCCTCTTATTTAATTTTTTCTCTGCGTCTTTTATACTTTGTTTTTTCTTTCTTTCTGTCAGTCTTTTCCACTATTTCTTTTGTCTGTCATCTTTTCTGTCTTCATTTCTTTTTTTACACTGCTATTCTAACTTTTCTTCCGATTTCAGTCTTTCACTTTTCATTTGTCATGTTTCATTTTGTCTAGTTTTATGTTCTCTCATTCATTTTCATTCATTTTTTAAATGTTTTGTCTGTTTTTGTTCTGCTGTCTTACTTTCATCATGTTTTGTTAGTCTTTTTGTCTCTCTTCCTCTGTTTCTGTCTTTTCTCTTTCTTTCTTTTTGTTGTTTCTAAGCTTTTCTTGAGCCGTTTTTCCTCGGCCTTGGGTCAGCATGTCTTTATTCTCTCTGTTTTTCTTTCTTCCTCCCTCCTCTGTCGTCCGTCTGTGGGTGTGAGAAGTTTGTGGTGGTCTGTGGTTTTGGACTCAGCTGTGTGAAATTACAGCCGTGCCGTTAGCGCAGTCAGCTAGCCTACAGCCGGAGACGCTAAGCAGACTCCCAGATCCAGACGCTCCGAGTCGCAAAGACAAGCTGAAGAAAGAAGCTCTCATCCTTCGCTCCTGACCAAGTTTGTATTCTGGACTAACTCTGTTGCTGCACTTCCTGTCTCCGCAGTTGTGACCCAGCCCACTTCCTCCTACTCGCCAGTGGTTGGAGATCAGGCCAGTGATGAGGGAAAGAGTCCAGACGCCTCCAAACCCAAAAAGAACCGCTGCTTCACCTGCCGCAAGAGGGTGGGACTGACGGGTGAGTGTCCTCCCAGCGCTTTCTCTTTTAACCCTTTGATGCACATCCTGCATCGAAAGTGACCCGAGATTTGATTTCCTGTTACTATGCAATTAATTCATTCCGACACTAGAGCTTCCATGAATTCCTCGATTTACTTGAACTTATTTCAGTTTTATAATGTTTACTTTTGTAATAAAACTCATATATAAATAAAAAAATTGTATCACCAACTTCTACCACACAACATGGGTCAGAATTAACCCTTATGTGTTCACTATGGAATTTGATAGGAAATATTGACATTTACATATTTACAAAAGCTATTTATGTCCGTGAAGTAAATGAATTAGAATTAAAATAATGATTTATGGTCCAAAACAAGATTTTTAATGAACACTTGAAACATAAATAATTAAATAAACTGATTTCAATACATTTACCAAAGAGATACTCAGAAATACATACAGTAACATAGGAAATAAATATGGGTCAAGTTTGACCCCATGATGTGCAAGGGGTTTGCTTAGCTTATGTAAGGGTTAAAGCTGCGGACATTAAAATATCCAGTGCTTGTATCCCAAAATCATGACCAATAGAATTTAACAGACTTTAGGAAAAAAGCCCAAGTGTATGTCCAGTCCCCCAACCCCTAACCCCTCCTCGTTACTCAGATAGGATACACACATGAATAGTGCTCTCTGTGAAAGATAAACAAGAGAACTATCGGAAGTAACCAGTGGGCTTATCGTCATAACGTCATTGTGCTTCAAATTCAGATTTTCAGTACTCCATTGAAACAATGACACCAGGGTGCTAGGATACACTACACGATACACACCATGGTGTGCCACACAGACACAGTGTACTAGTAGTGCCACATTTAAAACCCTCCTTTTAATGAACTCTGGCCACAATAGCTTTTGTTCAACATGGCACATACTGTACAGCACTAAATCCAATAGAGCAGCAGTAACTACGCTTTGTTCTTAGTGGTCAGTGGTTAATTACTGACAGCATCAATCATAGGCTCACATAAGCATGTTATTTTTCAGGATAGCAATATTTATCCTGATAATGATTGAAATACTTATCGTACAATGTAATAAGTTAAATTAATTTTTTAAAGTTGCTTTTCTTCTGAGAGCTTAAAATTTCCACCAAAGAATTGAAAGAATTCTAGACAGTTGTATCCTATGTTTAAAACTTTCATTAACATGATTATTTAGTTTAAAATGCAGCGGTGGCTTCCAATGTTCAAGTAATAATACTGTAATAATATCAACTTTATTGGAAACATTTCCTTCAGTACGGTGCAAAGGTTTTAGGTCACTTGGTGACATAATATTTAAAAAGCTATTTTTCTAGACAGGAAGCTTTTATTTGCTCTGCAAAACACTTTATTATTTAAATATTAAAACACTATTAATACAGTAAGTAGTGCTTTTTCATACATCTATGTGTTTACTGAACCCTTTCCAAGCTTCTACTTCTATAAACAACCCAGTATTATTTACAGTTCTCATCTAATACCTGCTTTGACTGCTCAGTACTTCATTAAGCTAAATCAAGATTTGCTGCTGAAGGAACTGAACACATTCATACAATGTCTGGGGCGTCCAGGAGAAATCTGGAACTACACTTTGTTCTTCAAACTGGAGCTCTGATCTGATCTACTTCTCTCACAATAACATATTCATGTTACTTTGTATTGTATGTATGATTATTTACATCTGTTTTAATCAGATCTGCTGTTCTTACTGGTGATAATACACTTATTGATCAGATAAAGGCTCTTAAACAATTAGCGTAGGTTCTTTTCTATAACTCTCAGTTGACGGTTGAGCCCAAATTGAATTTGCACCATGTCCCAAATGTGGTGTCTGAAATTTGCTGCTTTAGTTGTGCACTGGCGCTATAAGGCTAATGTAGCAGGCTTAAATTATCACCCACTTACCTCAAACCATGTAAAGTTGTTGGGTGATCTCAAATAGATTGGTTTCTGACTCTATATGACATACAGTGATCTATTAACAAGGACAAATGTATGCACAAAATTTTGGCGTGACTGGTTTTGGCTTTGCTAATATACTTTTTATAGAAAATGACTGAAGGTTTAGACATAAGGCTAAAATTAGCTCAACAGTTTCACTGTTTTTTAGCTTCATAGCTCAACTGCAATGATATAGAACTAGCAATTGAACCAGCAATTGAATTCTTGCTGGTATCATGGAGGTGATTGGTATAGTTGATTGTTAACATTGTTTGAAAAGCTACCGTTCACTCTCTGGTCCATACCGTCCACGAGGAGACACTAAACCACGAACATAGGATATAAAAACATCATTTCAAGTAATGGATATTGGCTTTTTGAGGCTCCACCGTAACAGAAAAGCTCTAAAGACTCTAGTTCTTATCGAGACAGGCAGGTTAACAAGCGTACGTGATGTTAACCCTAACGTTCTGATGCGTCTCCTCCAGGTTTCGACTGCAGATGCGGAAACCTCTTCTGCGGGATTCACCGGTACTCGGACAAACACAACTGCACGTACGACTACAAAGCGGAAGCCGCCGCCAAGATCCGCAAGGAGAACCCCGTGGTGGTGGCGGACAAAATCCAGAGAATATAAGCACGGCCATCTTCATCGCCAACAGGGAGGCAGCGGGAGGGGAGGATGAAGAACGGGAGCTGCTCGGAAGACTAGGACGCGGCTACGTGATTAACGGACTTACGTTTTTTTCTATCCCAATCTTGAGAAAGAAGCAGGCGGCGGGGGGGGGGGTGGGGGGGGGGGGGGGGGGGGGGGCAACTGTCCTGAGTGAGGATGACGCATGAATGAATTTTCGTTCCGGCTTGTTAGGTTTTTGGTTTTGTTGCTTCTTTCCTATCGCCCTCTCTCATCTGCTACGGAGCGTGTGCTGGTTGTTCTCCATGTTTTTCGTTTTGTTTTTATTTGATATCCTTTTTTTTTTTCCTAAAGCGTAGATCAGGACACCTTTCAGGAAACCGTATCCTTTTTTTTGTTTTTGTTTTTTTTTCCTTTCCCTCATTGCCTCTCAGTGGCGAACGCTTCGTGCCAAACTGTGGCCATGTACTGTAGTGTTGTGTGGATGCGAACAGGCAGTTGTTGTCAAAGACTTTGGGAAAATGGGGAGGGGGGGGGGTGGCGCGGGGTTACCCGGAAGTTCCAGCTCGGGATCTATAGGCTATTATTATATTTAATTTTTTCTTTTCCTTGGTGTTCCACTCGAGTGTGCTATTAAGAAAACTAAAACAATTAGCAGCGTTAAAGTCACACAGATCAAGTTCCGACATTAAGACCGTCAATCCCTCATATATTGTAGGGAACTTTACTTTTTTTATTTTATTTTATTTTATTTTTTTTTTTTTCGTATTATTATTCCGTAATGTGAACATGCTACTGTGACGTCCCACCTTTTTTTTATTATTATTATTATTATTATTATTATTATTTTTTCTTTTTCTTCTTCTTTTCACTGGAAGTTCCTCACCAAGCGTTAGCGGTTAGCGTTCCCTCGTTAGCTTCTGTCACAGCACATGCAGCCTTTTGCCCTTCTCTCGTTTTCACCACATACGTTCAACCTGAACCTCGGTTCGCGGCCGCAGCTGGCCGGCCTTGTAGTCATTATTGCAATGGAGAGATGCTATGGGGTTGCAATCTTTTTTTCTTTTTTCTTTTTTTTTGTTTGTTTGTTATTTTTCTCATTTGAGTGGACTTACTTATTTAGGCATTTATTTGATATTCGTGTGCGTGAGAGGAACTGGGCGAGTCTATGTGTGAGTTTAGGCCGAAAAAGAAAAGCTACCCTTCCTTGAGTACCGTTGGGATGGGACGATGGGTTTTAATTGGGAGGTGGGGTGATGCAGGTTTACCACCGGACGTTAGCGCTGGTTATGACCGACATTCTGAATGTTATGAGTAGAAAAAAACATGTCGAGAGGTTTACCTGTTGATAAACTGTTGTTTATCCGATGTACCGTATTCTCTTGAGTTGAACACAGTGTCTTTAGGAGCGTCGTTAGTCTGAACGTTTACAGTCAACGGGCAGCGTCGCTGCATAGAACACATCACTCCTCTGGCATTTTACATGTATTAGTGTTCGGACAGCGTGTTTCGGCTCTCCGAACACCAGTAAATGCTTCTTTGAGGTTCTCTCTCCTTAATTCTCGTCATCTTTACTGAAATTTCAAAACACTGTAGTAAGCAAAAGCCGTCGGATTCTTTCCCGAGACAGCGGATTTCTGAATTTGCTGAGAAACGGTGGTAGACAGGACATCACCCCAACCTCCCCGTGTAAAACTAATGCCATACAGATAGTATTACAGTGAAGCAGTAATGGTTTAACATTTGAAACACTGCAGTAGTATCAGCGTTTTGTGAATGAGCGTGAATGATTACTCCTCTTAGGTTTTTGCAAGCACCCATAAACAAACCCTCTTTGTGTGTGTGTGTGTGTGTATGTATGTATCTTGTGATGGTTTGGGAGTTCAAAAAATAAGTGTCTGTATCCGTTTGAGTTTTAATTTCAGCTATTAGTTATATGCAAATTTGTACAAAAAAAAATCCTTACCATGTTCATATTTATGTATTGCATTTAATCCTTTTACCTGGCATTAAAGCAAAATAGTATTGTAAATAAAAAAAACACAAATGTACAGAAAGAAAACGCAGTGTCGTGCTGTGCCATTAGTCATCCTTCTCCTGCACTACTGTACAACTCTGATTTTTATTATTATTCATTTCGTTTCAACATGCACTTTCTCCGAAAAGGGGTTGGTGTTTCCGTGTTCTGTTAATAGCTGGCTTCCCAGTGATTTCCATAATGGAGGTATAGAGCTGTGTGAAAAAATGCTGGGCCATTAAGTCCAGCTTGTTCGCATCGGAAAGCCAGCCAGAAGCTTCAACAACGAAAAATGATATGACTGTATTCAGGGTTTTGATATTTCCACACTTTCCATTTTTACAGCTTCCGTTCTTTCCTTTACAAGCTCTGCTGGGATAGGTTTCCATACCTCCAGAGTCCAGTCCACACATTCCATGTCATCCCCTACATGTTCAGTGATGTTGAGGTCTGGACTCTGGGGTGGTCAGTTCGTTGTTTAGAGAACACCAGCAGCTTCTTTGTTAAGTCTCCTTTTCTTGGTTGAGAGCTTCTCAACTTCTTAACTTCTTAACACTGAGTTGAGTGGTCTTCACAGTAGAGGGTTGGACAGAAGGACTGGGGACAGTTTTGTTGGTCTACCAGGTTTTTCCAGTTGGTGTTTAGGAATCAGATTGTTTGATCTCCACCTTGCTGGCATACAGACTTTAGCCCATCTGTTGATGTGCAGTTTGTGTTAGCCATTCTTCAGTCCATCATCAGTTTGGACAGAGTGGAAGTACAAGGGTTTCTAATAAAGCAAACTCTGAGATTGTAAGATGTTGCTGTTACATCTCACAACTCTGGAAACAAGGCCCAGAGTCCCATTAGTGGTCCTTAGTACTTTGTAAAACTTGTTATATCATCGTTTTACGGGCCCCGAACTGTTCAAGACTTGACGACTCGCCCACGAAGATCATTCTAAATGCCGTTTCGCAGCCTTGGCCATATGTGCAGCGTGACTAAAGGCTGATTCACTCATTATGACAAACCAGTTTGTGTTATCATATTCCTCCCCCCTCTGGAAAGAACTTGGCTTGGCTGGCCAAGTTAAAGTACCCTATATGGACAAAAGTTTTGGGACACCTACAAGAGCGTTTATGATGTCCCATTCTAAATCCATAGGCAATAATGTGGAGTTGGTCCCCCTTTGCAGCTACTGTCTTGGGAAGGATGTCTACAAGATTTTGGAGAGTTTGTAGGAATCTAAGCATTCGTGATGTCAGACAGTGATGTTGCACGAGAGGCCTGGTTCACGATCTCCATTCTGGATTCATCCTGAAGGTGTTGGATGGGGTTGAGGTCAGGGCTCTGTGTGGGTCAGTCACGCCCAAACTCAACCAACCAGCCTTTATGGAGATGCTTTGTGTACTGGGACACAATAAGTCATGCTGGAACATAATAGGACTTTCCCAAAACTGTTCCCACGAAGTTGGAAGCTTCAACTGTCCAAACTGTTTCCCCTCACTGGAACCACGGGGTCTAAAAAAACAATTCCACAGCAACCACAAAACCGTACAGTCAGGCAGGTAACAATCTCCTGGGATTCACCAAACCTAGACCCACTCATTGGGCTGCCAGATAGAGAGGCATGATTGGTCACTCCACAGAACACGTATCCACAGCTCCAAAGTCCAGGGGTGGTGCTTTACACCCATCCACGCGCTCAGCATTGTGCTTGGTGATGCGTTTGAAGGCTTGCATGCAGCTGCTATGGAACATTGTGCTGATGTTGATGCCAGAGGACGTTTGGAACTCTTCAGTTATTGGTCAGCAGAGTGTTGAAGACTTTTACATACTAAGTGTCTCAGCACTCGGTGATCCCCGTGTAACTTTGCATGGCCTAAACCTTTGAGGCTGGGTTGCTGTGATTCTTAAACACTTCCATTTTTCAATAGTGCTGCTCATAGTTAGTCCAAAAAGTTTCTCGGAGGTACCAGGACCAGGCTTGAATTCAGTGAGCCATTCTTTTACTAATGTCTGTAAAGGCAGATTGCATGGCTAGCCACCTGATTGTATACACTTGTAGCAACTGAACTGAATGAAACACCCAATGTATAAGAATACAAATAAGAATTTGCAATACTATTCATTTCGCTGAAATGCCTTAACAGTTGGTTCTTAAAGGTAGAATGTCTTGTCTGCAGCTGTTTGGGCCTGTATGTCAAAACGAAAAACAAGCAAACAAGTGATTCTGGGCCTAAAAGGATTGTTCCTTAAATCACCGGCTACAGATTCTTGTTTTCAGAGATCAGCTTATGAATTTTGGGAGGGAGCCATGCCCCCAGTGAACCTCCTTTCAGGGCTTTAGAAAATGAAATCCAAGTCCTGGAGTACACTGGCCTAGCCTGGTACATTTTTCTTTTTTTTTTTTTCCCTCTGCTCTAACACACCTGATTCTACTCAGGAAGGATTAGTAGGATAAACAGCGCGCAGGAGCAGGGGAAACAGCAAGTCTCTAAAAACGGGTGAAAGTATGTTAGCATAGATAGAAACAGTAGCAGGCATCTTGAGGCCTGCTTGTGGATTACATTGTTTGAGATCACTTAAATGAGAATTCCACCAATTACTCCCATAAATGTGAAATAATTAGAGCAACGTATTGATTCTCTATTGTGGTTTTGGTAGGAAGCAAGGTGCCATGATAGCTGCAATGCTAATTTAGCCATTTATTTGTTATCCAACATGAGTGAACACGTGTCTTATGAGTTTTATATTGTGGAAACCAATTAAGCATTAAGCAAATGCTCTTTTATTGAACACCGTCACAAGCTTTAACCGACCGGTTGAGAAAGCAAGGCCTGCTACAAGCTAGTAGCAAGATGCTATACAGTCATCCTTTCAACGGTCAGCCTGAGTAGAGTCCTGGAGCTCACTGCTCCTCCTCTCAGTTTCAGAATGTCCACCACCCTGCCAAATGACCCTGATCTCCTCCATATGTCCTCCCTCGGGGCAGTGTCCTCTCCCCAGGGTGCAGCAGAACTCCTGGCAGCTTGGGGGACTCTCGCATTGTGGGGGGGCAGTGGCAACAGCAACCTCAGCCACTCTCCACTTCCTTCGCCACTGTTAACCACGTGATTCAACCTAACGGTAGACGCGGAACTAACAGCCCAACAGTGCAAGCGACACATACCACACACTTTCAAATAAGCACAACAACTTATTTACTGGTTAAAGTCTCAGAGCTCCCATGTGTTGATGGTCGAAGGAGTCGGAACCAGGAGAATAAAGTATAAGTAAATAATTCATTGTGTCATGGGGTTGGTTGAGCACACATGTAAACATTATTTTACAATGACATAATCCCAATTGAAATGTTAGAAATGCTTTATGTATTTAATGAGAGGCTCCTTTAACTCCTGTTAAAGTGAGATAATCACCATAAAGTACTATTCAGGAAAAGTTTAGTTCCTCCATTTATCATCATCATCATCATCTTTAATACATGTGTAGTTTGGGTTCAAAGTGATGTAATTTCCACCTTGGGATAGACTCACATGTGTTAAGTAGCTGAACGCAGATAGAACAACTATGAACAGGTATCTATAGTACAGGTATCTATAGTGCGTTCAAATTATATATATATATATATATATATATATATATATATATATATAAATCTATCTCTATTTTTGTCGATTTTGAGTTTTCTACATCATTTGAACATGCCAATGACATTTTATGACAAATGGACCAATAGATGGGCTCCAAAATAGCTTGGAAAAAATTCTAGTTCCATGGACTTCCATTGAAAGTAAAGTATGTTTTTGGGCTCTCCTGTAAAGTTGCAATTTTGAAGATACTTGTTTTTCATTGGACAGCGACCATATAATAATACACATGACAGTAGCCCCACACTCGGGCAACCAGAGTATGGGTCAACCATACCAGAGCAAACTCTGTATTAACTTCATGTTATGTAGCTACCATTAAGCCTACTCATCATTGGCTTTTAACTAATACGTCGATGATGTCCAAAAGAACGTGTATTGCTGTTTTGCATGAACACGTTTACATTGTGTGAACATTTGATTGTTAATGGACCAATAGAAATGCTCCGAAATAGCTTGGACATTCTGGTTCCATTTTGGAACAGCGTCCATATAATAATATAGGTCATTACAAGTCATACAAATGAGTATATACTGACTCACAAACCAATTCCAAGACCAAGACTGGGAGGCACTGCTCTACAGTGAGGCTTCAGGAGCTTCCTGAAGATTCCTGAAGGCCAAGCAAGCGTTTTGGCCAGTCATGGACACCGAAGCGTCTGCCCCAAGTGGTTGATTCACGTGTTCAGCACCTGTTTGGGGTCCTGGGGTGCATGTAGAAGCACGTAGGCCTTCAGGCAACTGGCTGTTGCTGTTGTCAGGAAGAGTGATGAGGAATTAGAGCGCTTGACAAAGCTCGCCTGACCTAGCAACAGCTGGAGAGGTGTTTTTGTGGGAGAGAGAGAGAGAGAGAGAGACATCGCTCTCCCTAAGAAGTGACAACAGGTGTTGATTTCACACCCCAGGCCCTGACACTTCTGTCACTGTCGTCTTTTCGCTCTCAATCTCGTTATAAGCCTGCTGTCGAGCGTGGCTCCTTTTTGCGCTGACCTGAGAGCAGCCCTGTTGTTTTGTGTGTATAATGGGATTAGGTTTGAATTTGGGATGGGTCAGCTGGTCTCGGGACAGTGAGAAAGGGAACGGGCAGAACTGTGTCAGTCTGACACTGTTCCTGTTCCTCTTTCTACTTTCTGCGTCAGTATCTGAGTCTCTCTTTCTGTCTGTCGGAGTTTGTCTGGAGGGGGTTGGGTGTATTAAGCCTGGCTGAGCTGCTGACATCACAGTGACGGGTGGGGACAGATGAATGGCCCATAAAGCTTGGAGCACCAAGGCTGACCCTGGGTCAGCTTTCTGTTTCCTTGCTTAAAAAAAACAGCATGGACCAGCAAAACTGCCGTATGCTTTGTTTTGGAAGCTGATATGCTGCACTGTCACCACCAAATCCAGTATATAGCATCAGACTGGCACTAGGCCAGCTTAAACCTGCTCTCTGTAACTCAAAACCATTCTACTGAAGATTTCAACCAACCAACACGTTTGCTATTGCAAGTTTGCCTCTTCAGTTTTGCACTACAGCTATGAGGCTAGTGTAGCTAACAAGTAATTGTAGCTAATACCACACCTAGATATGAAATACATTACATTGCCAAAGGTATTCGCTCGTCTGCCTTTACATACGAACTTGAATGATGTCCCATTCTAAATCCATAGGGTTTAATATGATGTCGGCCCAACCTTTGCAGCTATAACAGCTTTAACTCTTCTGGGAAGGCTCTCCACACAGTTTAGGAGTGTGTTTATGGGAATGTTTGACCGTTCTTCCAGAAGCACATTAGTGAGGTCAGACACTGATGTTGGCTGAGAAGGCCTCTACGCTCTAATTTTCTAGTTGAGGTCGGGAATGTGCACGTCAATCAAGTTCTTCTACACCAAACTCGCTCCTTCATGTCTTTATGGAGCTTGCTTTGTGCACTGGTGGGCAGTCATGTTGGAACAGGAAAGAGCCGTCCCCAAACTATTCCCACAAAGTTGGGAAGATGAAATTGTCCAAAGTCTCTTGGTCTGCTGAAGCGTTAGGAGTTCACCTCCTGAAAACAACCCCACACCATTATCCCCCCTCCACCAAACTTTACACCTGGCACAATGCAGTCAGACAAAAGGAAGAAGCGTGATTGGTCACTCCAGAGAACACGTGTCAACTATCCTAGAGTCCAGTGGCGGCGTGCTTTACACCACTGCATCCGAGGCTTTGCATTGTACTTGGTGATGTAAGGCTTAGATGTAGCTACTTGGCCATGGAAACCCATTCCACGAAGCTCGCTACACTCTGTTCTTAAGCTAATCTGTAAACCACATGAAGTTTAGAGGTCTGAAGTGATTGGCTCTGCAGAAAGTTGGCGATCCGCTGACCCCGCTCTATCATTTTACGTGGCTACCACTTCGTGGCTAAGGTGCTGGCGTTTCCAATCACTTCCACTTTGTTATAATAGCATTAATAACTGTGATTAACAATTATAGTGTCGTTTTTGTTCTTGGTATGCCGCATAGATCTACTAGCTAAAATGCTGATTAGCCATCTCGCTCCCTAGCTTTACTGTGCAGCTACAGAATCAACAGAAACACTTTTTTCGGAGAAAATGTGAGCAAAAACACTGGTTCTGCAAGTGTACATGCTAATGGTAGTATTAACTATGCTACCAAATAAGCAAACTTCCTCCTGAACGAGTTGTAGCTCACAGTGAGAAGTTAGAGCCTAAGTTAGAAGATGAGAGTTACTTGAAAAGTAGAAATAAGTCATTTCTTTTATTAACATTTGGCTCAAACCAACAAATAAAACTCCTACATCTTACACTGAGATTCAATATGATGTGAAATCTAATGACTGTGGAAAGAAATTGTGTTTTTTTGGGGATTTTGATGATTGTCACAGGCCAAACCCCATCAACTATAGACGTGCAAACTGATAAAATGTATATGAAACAACAAGAGTACACCATATACACTACTTTACAAAGGTCTGAGGTACCTAAGCTGATTGTTTGAAAGCCTTTATCTTATCAATAAGTGTATGTTCACCAGTAAGAACACAAAGCAACACAAATATCTTTTCCTGGGTGCCCCATTCAATTTTAAAAAGATAACTTAAAAGATCATAAGTTTCATGTCTGGATAAAAAATTTTAACATAAAAATGTCTGCCTCAAACATTGCACAGTACTGTATCTTGAAACCTGTCAGTAGTCAACCTATTTTGTTTGCTTTTCTGTTTTTGAGAAGTAGGAACTTGTGCATATTAAAAAAAGAAGCTTCTGGTGTTTCCAGCTCAATGGACACCAGAACCTCAACATCATTGAATGTGTTTAGTATTTTTTTTTTTGGGTCGTGAGAAGCAGAAAGTGCTACGAAGTTTGTACTGAACTTTGTGTTTTGTGTTTTTACTGAGAAATAAAAGACATGTGCCTTATGGTGTTTTTACTTGAAGTGAAATAAATGAAGGGTCTTAGAATTGTGCACAGTATGTACTGGTAAGATAGATTTTACCAGTTTTTCAAAATTTCTTTCAATCTTTTTTCCAGATCCACACCACACATATTGATATAAATGTACATTTATTTTAGTAAAGTTAATTTGTCGTACAAGGTAAGAACAAGATGAAATAAACATAAAAAAATATAAAAATCTAATATTTGAAAAATGCAATATCTACACTACCATACCTAAATATACAATATAATTAAATTGTGCAGTGGAATAAAGTGCAGAGTATGAAATGTGCAACAAGTCGATCTTCCTAGACTTGGTCCAGCACCGCTTGTACCTTACAATCCTACTATCTTACTATACCTACTATACTTATTATATTGTAGCTTACTATCTTACTATACTTACTATACTTACTCTGTTATAGCTTACGTTGTCCAGCACTGCTTGTAGTTTACTATCTTACTAAACTTACTATAATTATTATATTGTAGCTTACTATCTTACTATACTTACTATAATTATTATATTGTAGCTTACTATCTTACTATACTTACTATACTTACTATATTTTAGCTTACATTGTCCAGCACTGCTTGTAGTTTACTATCTTACTAAACTTACTACACTTAGTATACCTACTATATTGTAGCTTACTGTTTTTACTATACTTACTATATTGTAGCTTACGTTGTCCAGCACTGCTTGTAATTTACTATCTTACTAAACTTACTATACCTACTATATTGTAGCTTACTGTTTTTACTATACTTACTATACTTATTATATTGTAGCTTACTATTTTACTATACTTACTCTATTGTAGCTTAAGTTGTCCAGCACTGCTTGTAGTTTACTATCTTACTAAACTTATTATACCTACTATATTGTAGCTTACTATCTTACTACACTTACTATACTTATTATATTGTAGCTTACTATTTTACCATACTTACTCTATTGTAGCTTACATTGTCCAGCACTGCTTGTAGTTTACTATCCTACTATACTTACTATACCTACTATATTGTAGCTTACAATCTTACTACACTTACTATACCTACTATATTGTAGCTTACGTTGTCCAGCACTGCTTGTACTTTACAATCTTACTAAACTTACTATTTTACTATACTTACTCTATTGTAGCTTACGTTGTCCAGCACTGCTTGTAGTTTACTGTCTTACTAACCTTCTATACCTACTATATTGTAGCTTACAACCTTACTACACTTACTATACTTAGTATATTGTGGCTTACTGTTTTTACTATACTTACTATATTGTAGCATACATTGTCCATCACTGCTTGTAGTTTACTGTCTCACTAAAGTTACTATACTTAGTATACTTACTATATTGTAGCTTACTATTTTACTATACTTACTGTATTGAAGCTTACTGTGTCCAGCACTACTTGTAGCTTACTATCTTACTATACTTTCTCCATTATTGCTTACTATCTTACTATACTTACTCTATTGTAGCTTACTTTGTCAGGACTGCTTGTAGTTTACTATCTTACTATACTTTCTATATTGTAGCTTAATTTGTCCAGCAATGCTTGTAGTTTACTATATTACTATACTTTCTATATTGTAGCTTAATTTGTCCAGCACTGCTTGTGGTTTACTGTCTTACTATACTTAATATACTTACCATACTTTGTTTATTGTAGCTTACTTTGTCCAGCACTGCTTATAGCTTGCTCTCTTACTATGCTTACTGCACTTTCTATAATGTAGCTTACTTGGTCCAGCATTGCTTGTAGTTTACTATCCAAAACCACCATTGAATCTACACCTGATCTTCTAAGCTTTTATATGAAATGTTGATGATGGAAAGATAGTGGTCAATCTGAAATGCAGTATATTTATAACCATGTAATACTTTCTGTGAGGGAGGTTTTAAAGAGCACTAAACTTTTCAGATGTCTGGTTCCTATCACCACCAATGTGTAGTATTCACATCTGGGATAACTGGGGTATTTCACATCACTTTATGTTTTATTTGAACTATTTATTAATTGTTGTTGATTCTTCTCTAATATGGCTTGAATCATTAAAAGTAGAACATGCATTCATCTACTAAAACTACTAAGAGGTGTGGGAAAGTATCCCTGCAGATTTCTTTAAAAACTGAAAGCAATTCTCTTGAAAATGAATGGAAGCTGTGATGAAGATAAAGAGTAGCATCACTGAGTAACATCACAATGAAGATAAAGAATAACATCACTTTAAATGGATGTTGACAGGTGGTCTCTGACTTCAGCACAATACTATAGAGGCAGAAACTGTGATTATTAAAGTCTGGAAAGTCGGTTCACTAGGAAATGAGTCAGCAACAATTTCAAATCGGAGCAGTGTGGTGGTGGGAACCATAACAAAGTAGCGTAGGAGTGCGCGCTTCAGTGTTCAGTGGACGAAGCCAGTGGTTCTGTGTCCCACACACACTAGCTGACTTAATCCTCGTTGCGCAAGTAGTTGTATGAACGTAGGTTCCGGTGACCATGTTTGACCTTTGGAGGCACGTGAGGATCAAACAGAGGACGGGGGGTTAACTCAGGAGACACGAGTAGGGATGTTATGGATTTATGGAATGTGGAGCCAAATCCACTCTGATTAAGCAGTTCGTACTGGGATTGGTTTCTAGGAATACATACAATTCTATACATAATAGAAGAACTTGGATACATAGAGATTAAAAGCATTTATTTATATACACAATGGGACCTTCTCAGGTCTTTTTGCATTGGATGGACAGTAGACGTTAAAAGGGAACTTCACTTCTGTGTAGTTCACTTACTAAGATGGGTCATTCTGGGTGGTTTGGTGGGAAATGGGTTAATACAGAGAAACTTGCCAACTCAAATCTTTGCAGTGGTGGTGACAAAACGAGCCAGGAGGTTACAATGGAAACAATAGGCTTTGATTTGCTATCCAACATGACCAGTGGACCTACATGTTCCTTCAAAGTTCTAATAGCATTACTGCCCAAAGAAAAAACGGTTACTTCACAGGAGTAGCCAAAAATGTTCTTTACTTTCAATGTAAGTTAATGTAAAGAGGTTTTATTCCAAGTGATTTTGGAGCATTTCTATTGGTCCATATTGGTACGTGGTCTTTTTTGGACAGCGACAATATGCAAGCTGAAATATTGCGTCTCCTGTGGGGACTAGTTTGCCTTATAATGCCCTCAATCTATCTCCCCACCATGTATTGTCATTCATTCATTCATTTTCTAAACCGCTTATCCTTCTGGGTCACAGGGGGTGCAGAAGCCTATCCCATTGCTGATTGGGCAGAAAGCAGGAAACATTAGCCTACACAGGGGGCATGCAAACTCCACACAGAAAATCCCTGGTCACCCAGCTAGGAAGTTGAACCCAGACCCTTCTGGCTATGAGACGAGAGGGCTACCGTCTGCACCACCGTACATAACGATATAGCTTTTTAGAACTATACATTAAGCCAAGAATGTATCCCAAAACTACAGGGGGCATGAAAACGCTACACAGAAAGGACCCTAGTCACCCAGCTAGGGAGTCAAACCCAGACCCTTCAGGCCATGAGGCGAGAGCACTACCCCCTACACCACCATGCATAACAATATAGTGTTTTAGAAATACACTTTAAACCAAAAATGTATCCCAAAACTACAGGGGGCATAAAAATTATACACAGAAAAGACCCTAGTCACCCAGCTAGAAAGTTGAACCCAAACCCTTCTGGCTATGAGGTGAGAGCGCTACCCCCTGCACCACTGTGCATAACTGTATAGCTTTTTAGAAATACATTTTAAGCTCAAAATATATCCCCAAAATACAGAAAGCATGAAAACTCTACACAGAAAGGACCCTGGTCACCCAGCTAGGGAGTCAAACCCAGACCCTTCTGGCTATGAGGCGAAAGTGCCATCCCTTGCACCACCATGCATAACAATATAGCTTTTTAGAAGTACACTTTAAGCCAAAAATATATCCCAAAATTACCGGGGGCATGAAAACTCTACTCAGAACGGACCCTGCACACCCAGCTAGGAAGTTGAACCCAAACCCTTCTGGCTATGAGGTGAGAGCGCTACCCACTGCGCCAACATTTATCTTTTTAGATATACATTTTAAGCCAAAAATATATTACAAATTACAGAGGGCATTAAAAACTCTATGCAGAAAGGATCCTGGTCACCCATCTAGGGAATCAAACCCAGAGCCTTCCGGCTACAATAAATGTATCCCAAAACTACAGGGATCATGAAAACTCTACACAGATAACCGTAAAACAATTTCGAATCATTCAATGTAAAAACTCTTCAGACGTCTAGACTTGGTGGACACAATGGTGGAGGACAAATGTTATAGTTTCTTTATGCAAATGGGTATGTTTTTGGAGAGCTCTGCCCTCAAACTGTAAACAGTCCAACATGTGCTCACGTCTCTGTTTGGGTGGAGAGATGGTTATCAGTTCACATGAACTAGAGGGAGTAAAGCTGCCTGGGTTGGTGTGCGAGCTCTTAAAGGAAGTTCACTGAGTGGGTCAGATTAGAGGAGGGGTTGGGATTAGAGCAGATTTGGGAACTCCATTGACTCACACGAACACATCCAGAGGGGCGGGGAGACGGCTGCCCTACTGAGGGAGCGCAGATTAGAGGCTTTTATCCCTCTGTGACATCAGGCACTGTGGCATTAGGGTGTGGGTGTATGTGTGCAGAGCCCCACAGTGCGCGCTCGTATGCGCCCATGCCAGTTCTTTGTTTGCTTGTTCTTTCCCTGCTAGAAAAACCAGCATCGCCAGCAAATCCAGCACAGGTTCTGTTTCCGTCGCTGGTATGTTGGTTGACCAGCTACACCAGCGCAGACTAGTAGGCTTTGATGACGTATCGTTTGACAGTCCTTGGTTTCAGTACGTATGGGTGCATTCCTTGAACAGCACCAAGGTTCTAAGAAGCCTGAACGCCTGAACCTGCTTTGACAGGAAAACACAGTTTAACCCTTTGGTGCACCAGCTAATCAAACCACTTTTAAGGCACAACATGGGTCAAACTTGACATGTATTCATTTCCTGTGTTATTGTATGTATTGCTGAGTATCTCTTTGGTAAATCTCTTAAAATCAGTTTATTTCATTGTATAATGTTCTAAGTTTTCATTAAAAATCTTGTTTGATTCTTATTTATTTACTTCATAAACAACAATAGTGTTTGTACACATGTTCTTGACTGCAAATGTTTACAAGTATCAAAAGTTCTCATCAAGTTCCATAGTGAATACATATAGATCAAGTTTGACTCATGACCTTTATTAAAAAAAGTAAAAATAAAACTGATTTGTGATCATCAGAAACAAGCAAATTATGGAATGCATGGAAGCTTGAATAATGAAATTAATTTATTGCAAATATATTTCCAAAGTATCTCCAAAATTGCAACTTTACAGCCGAGGCCAGAAACTGTCTTTACTTTCAATGTAAGTCAATGAAACCAGAATTATTTCCAAGCTATTTTGGAGCATTTCTATTGGTCCATTCATCAAGACATTTTCATCCAATGTAAATGACCAGTGGTGCGTTCAAATGATGTTGAAAACTCAAAATTAACAAAAATGGAGATGCATGTTTTTCATTGGACAGCGACAATATAGTAAAATCAAATGTCAGTCGGGTTTTATTTACCCAGGTGGTGCAGCCAAGGGTTACGACTGCTCAGTTTATGATTATTTAGGCAGTCCATAAAACGTATGTTAGCTCAATAGCTTAAGGGCCTTGTAGCCCTTATATTCCTCATTGGTCGACAGCATTTGAATTCCAGTGGAAAATACGAAATGTGGTGGTATTGCTTTCACTTTTTCTCATACAAGACATGAATGTAGACTCTACATGCTTTGTCTTGCCTTTAATTTGAATTCTTCTAAACATCTACTATAAAGTATCTACAAAGTCAGATCATCAGAGAGCCGAATAAACCTGATAGGTTCATTTATTTCTATTGAAAGCATCATGGGGGGCTTCACTGCCACTGAAAATTCCAACCTCATCCAATTCACATGTGTCCACGATTTAGAAAAGCGCAACCTTGGCATGATTAAACTTCATATAATTTGCAGATACTCTTATTAATATAGACAGTCTAATCAAATCTAGCCTTGAACATGAGTATTGCAGGCCAGGCGGGTATCTGAACCTTCATCTCCAGCACTCAGAGCAGTAATGTTACCTAGTATGCCACCTACGTACTAATGATCCATCATTACAAGTCTGTTTAGGAGCTCTGTGGTACCTGGCTCCCCTTCATGATACGTTATCGGGTCAGATTTCCAGTGCAGTGGGGATGTGTGGGAGTGATTTAGGCAGCTGGTACAGCACCAGTGGTGCTCCTTTGTGATGCTTTTGGAATTCACACCAACCCAAGTTGAACTTGCAATTTTTAAACATGACAACCAAGACTAATACAAACGTAGGGCAGGACAGGAGCTCAACCCTCACCCTGGACCGCATGGGCCTGTGCTTTCTATAATCTTTTTTTTTTTGTTAAACAATAAATCCAGGTTTATAGAAAAAGGAAAAGGGCTAAAAGAGGAGTTCTTGAGTTTAAGGTTCGACTTTGGATTATTATAGCAACATTTAGTCTTTAGATGTGATCTTGTAATGAGGATACATGTCTGAGGACAACTTGTTGAACATCTGGTGCTGGACTGTGGTGCTAACAAGGGTACACCCCCCCTATAAAGTCCACCCCTGGTCAAAATTCATAGAAATCATAGAAACTCTAATTCCTAGAAGTTCTTGTTGATTTAGAAATGCAGTACTGGGCCATGCCTTCAACGTGGTGTTAGTATGATGGAGGAAAGACTTCCATAACTCCTGATAGGTTGAAATCACAGTACAAAGGATTCTTTTATTAGCAGAGAAATGATTCTAGTTTGTGCTCTTTTAACCTCCAATATATAAACAATAACAGAAGCAACACAACTCTGCATTTCTTGCTGGTCTAAGCTGGTGTGCGTTGGCTTATGCTGGCCTGGTATTGGTTTAAGCACAACATATGGTGGTACCAGCATCCAAGAAACGTACCAGCATCCAAGAAACAGTTATCTCCAAAATAGGAGCTAAAAGGAGAAGCCAAAAACATACATGGCTTTCAATGTGAGTCAATGCAACCAGAATGTTTTCCATTGGTCCGTTCATCATGAAACTGTCACACAATATATAAACGGCAAGCGAAAACCGTGATGTCCATCAGACAGTGTTGGTGAGGTGAGCCCCCCATTTCGAGCTACGCCTTCATGAGGTGTTGGACTGAGCGACAGTTACAGTAATACTGAAGGCAACAGAAACAGCCCTGAAAGACAAGAACACAAACGAGTAAACTAGAGTATGTGTGTCACATCCCCCTTGTGTGGTCTAGCCAGGTCTCTCCCAGGCACAGTCATCTAGCCTCGTCTGATTCATCACTTCTGTGACTCAGAGAGAGAGAGAGAGAGAGAGAGAGAGAGAGAGAGCATGAGGCAGAGAGAGAGAGAGAGAGAGAGAGAGAGAGAGAGAGAGAGAGAGAGAGAGAGAGAGAGAGAGAGAGAGAGAGAGAGAGAGAAAATGAGAGCATGAGACAGAGAGACAGGTGGAGAGAGAGAGCATAAGATTCATCACTTCTGTGACTCAGAGAGAGAGAGAGAGAGAGAGAGCATGAGGCAGAGACAGAGAGAGAGAGAGAGAGAGAGAGAGAGAGAGAGAGAGAGAGAAAGAGAGAGGTGAAGAGCATGAGAGAGAGAGAGAGGTAAAGAGCATGAGAGAGAGAGAGAGAGAGAAAGAGAGAGGTAAAGAGTATGAGAAAGAGAGAGAAAGAGAGAGGTAAAGAGCATGAGAGAGAGGGAGAGAGAGAATGAGAGAGACCGAGAGAGAGGGAGAGAAAGAGAGGTAAAGAGCATGAGAGAGAAAAAGAGAGAGAGAAAAAGAGAGGTAAAGAGCATGAGAGAGAGGGAGAGAGAGAAAGAGAGAGAGAGAGAGAGAAAGAGAGAGGTTAAGAGCATGAGAGAGAGAAAGAAAGAGAGAGGGAGAAAGAGAGAGCATGAGACAGAGAGACAGGTGGAGAGAGAGAGCATAAGATTCATCACTTCTGTGACTCAGAGAGAGAGAGAGAGAGAGAGAGAGAGAGAGAGCATGAGGCAGAGAGAGAGAGAGAGAGAGAGAGAGAGAGAGAGAGAGAGAGAGAGAGAGAGAGAGAGAGGTAAAGAGCATGAGAGAGAGAGAGAGGTAAAGAGCATGAGAGAGAGAGAGAGAGAGAGAGAAAGAGAGAGGTAAAGAGTATGAGAAAGAGAGAGAAAGAGAGAGGTAAAGAGCATGAGAGAGAGGGGGAGAGAGAGAATGAGAGAGAACGAGAGAGAGGGAGAGAAAGAGAGGTAAAGAGCATGAGAGAGAGAGAGAGAAAGAGAGAGGGAGAAAGAGAGAGGTTAAGAGCATGAGAGAGAGAGAGAGAGAGAGAGAGAGAGAGAGGAAGTGTCGAAACGGGGGCGGCATGAGAAACCCATTGTGACATCACCGGCATGGAGAAACTGCGCGTTCTGACCCCGCCCCTTTCGCGTGCGCGCCACAGGCCCCGCCCCCTCACATGCACCCCGCTCATGCCTCCGCTGCACGGCCGCCCCTGCGCTCCTGTGAGGCTTTTTGTCTTTCACTCTCGTGTTTAGACACCATCCCTGGCTCGCTCCCCCCTCTCCTCCGTCTGTCTGCCCCCTCCTCTCCCTCGATCACTCTCTCTCTCTCTCTCTCTCTCTCTCGCTCCGTCTGTACAGTCACTTCACGCTGTTAGCTTGCACACCGTGTTCCCAGCTCTCGACTGTCTCTGAGAGCCTGTGTTTTTGCAGTCTGGCTGAACTGTTGCTCGCTGTTCCTCCTCTCAGCGCAGCTATTTGCATGTCTCTTTATAGATTTGCTTAGCATACAGTCCTGCAGCAACGATACCGCACTCGCTAGCCCTGCTGAATAAAACAACACCCACTGGTTTATGCTGGTGCCCATCATACCCAGCATACCAGTATCCAGAACACGTGCTGGTCAGGAAGGACACAGGGAGCGAACACGATAATAGACAGGTCTAGGATCTTTATCAATTATCAATCAGATTCAGAGTATAAGCCCTAGCACACTGACCACGTCAGAGTTGAACCCTGTCTCTGTACTTGGATACAGTATAATAGTACAAGGGTCTTTGTTTGCAGGTAACATTAAGGCATGGCCAGAATTCCCCTTCACCACCCATCTATCTGAACAGGGCAATGCTGCCCAATACTGACCCCTGGTGGTTATTCCATAACGTTTGGGAATTGCTTTCTGTCTGTTACCAGATTCCCAACGCCTCCTTTAACAGCGTATTATAATGTCCATTATGAGGTGAATTCTTTGGAAGTGGTGCTGGAAAACACTGGAAAACCCTCAGGAGTCTTGGTTCCTCTCACAGGTTCTTCCTTATGTTCTTAGTTGGCCCTTTCGACCACAATAACACTGATATTTAGAACAAGTTCAAGCTTCTTAGAACCTTGGTGCTGTTCCATAACATTTGGAAATGGCTTTCTAGCTGCTAATGGATTCCCAGTACCTCATTTATAAGCTTATTATAATTATGAGGTGAATTTTAGGAAGTGGTGATGGAAAACACTGGAAAACCCTTTGGAGACTTGGTTCCTCGCAGAGGTTCTTCCTCATGATCTTATGGAGTTTTGAATTTTGAGTCTCCTCTCATGGGTTCCTCTCTCTGTTTCTCTCTCATACTCTTAAGGAGTGAATTCCTTTTGAGTCTTGGTTCCTTATAGCAGTTCTTTCTCATGTTCTCAGGAAGATCCCATGTCAAGTCTTGGTTCCTCTTAGTGGTTCTACCTCGTGTTTTTATGGAGATTTTTCCTCTTGACTCTTGCTTCTTCACAGTGGTTCATTCTCATGTTCTTATGAGGTTTTTCACTTTGAGTCTTCTCTTATGGGTTCTTCTTTCTGTTTCTCTCTCATACTCTTAAGGAGTTAATGCCTTTTGAGTCTTGGTTCCTCATAGTGGTTGTTCCTCATGTTCTCAGGGAGTTCCCCTGTCAGGTCTTGGTTCCTCGCAGTGGTTCTTCCTTATTGTTTACTTGGCCCTTTTAACCACAATACCCTAGTACTTGATCTGGTTCCGTTCAAGCTTCTTAAAACCTTGGTGCTATTCCATAATGTTTGGAAATGTCTTTCTAGCTGTTATTATAATGTCCATTATGGGGTGAATTTTAGGAAGTGATGATGGAAAACACTTTTGAGACCTGGTTTTTGTGGAGGTTCTTTCTCATGATCTTATGGATTTTCTTATGGATGATCTTATGAACCCTCATGGGTTCCTCTCTCCATTTCTCTCTTATACTCTTAATGAGTCTTGGTTCCTCTTATTATTCCTCATGTTCTCATTGTGTTCCCCTCTCAAACTTTAGTTCCTCCTAGTTGTTCGTCCTCATGTTTTTATGTTTCTCCTTTTGAGTCTTAGTTCCTTTCAGTGGTTCTTTCTCACGTTCTAAGGGCTTGTTTTGACTAGAAGAACCCTGATTCTTATAACTGGTTCCATTCAGGCTTTTTAGATCCTTGGTGCTGAACATCAGTAGGTCACTAAACGGTGGTAGTAAACAGTAGTGACAAGACGTTGGCATACATAGATTACCTGCGATCATTTGTGCTGTGATTACTGTTTGTTTTTATCAGGCCTGGGAGAAGAGTTTTTTTAAGCTGACCCCTCCACACTCTTCGAGAGTGTTACCATTCTCAACCATGCCCACAGACGTCATCATGGTTTGTGCTGAAGAACCTACTATTCTTTGCTTCAGACAGGCACTGAACTTTTTGGGAACTGAACCCATTTATTTGAATGTAAATGCACCAAACGGTTTAAAAGTAGGTACCTGAACCAGAATGGTTCTTGGTCCTTGATCAAAAAAGGCTATGGAAGTTCTGCTGTCAAGTCTTGGTTCCTCTCAGTGGTTCTTCTTCATGCTCTTAAGGAGTTATTCCTTTTGCGTCACGATATTGACAGAACGGCACAGATCAACATGAATTCCATGCTGGTTCAAGCTGGTTTGTGCTGGTTTATGTTGATTGGATATTGGTTTTGTTAGTCACCTAGCATGGCCATCTTGCTTAGCCAGCATATCAATATCCAGAACACAACATTATGCATAACAGCATAGTTATTATAATAACTTTGCTGTTCTTTTTTCTAGATCAGATAAGGCCTAAGAAGTAACCTGCAACAAATCCTCAAGATCCTCAATCTTAGGGAGTTTCCCTTGTCCAGTCTTGGTTCCCTCTCACCGATTCTTCCTCATGCTCTTAGGGTTTCTTCCTGCCAGTGTGACCCTTGGTGATGCTGAGTAGGAGGCTTCTTAAAATCTGCCTTGTTGACATTATCTATTGGAAAAAAGCACAGAAGAAATAAAGCCCAGCTTGGAATTCATGCTGGATATTTGTGTGACAGTAATTCTTGACACAAACATCAATCTATATAATCCTAATAAACCGTCCAGGTAGAGTTTAAACTATTTAAAGAACACATTTTGGACTGCCGAGGATTTTTAAATCTTCTCTGTGTTATTGCATTATAGCCCATCTTTCCTCATCTTTCATTGCTTTTCTCTTTCTCTCATCTCCTGCAGTTCCCAGTAGTGCACTCCCACAGGCCTCTCCTGCTTATAAGCTCTAAATCAATCTCCCCATTCTTTGCTCCTGAGAGGATTCCGGTCGTTCCTTTTAGAGCACATTTGAGTCGAAACGAGTCAAGCGTTAGTCGAGATTCCCTTCCAGAGTGGTGTGCGTGCTGTAGGAAAAGGTTTTGAGCAGATTCTATATATAAACTAGCACCTGTGTATTGTTTATTTGAAAAAATACAATTGATTTTAAATATGAGTCATAACAAAATAAATACCTTGATCTGGGTCTTCTTCAAATGCCATCCTGTGATATGAAATAAAGACTTGTTTGGTGTCGAAGTTTGCTTCTTTAGATTTGCACAAGGTCTATACTAACTATAACTAACAAGTAACAAGTAAAGGAGGCATATAAAGATACATTAGCATGCAGTTGTACATGGTAGCAAGCCTAAATCATCACACCCTAGTTTCAAACCAGTTAGGTTGTAGTTTTGCTTATGTACATTGTGTACAGTGTATTGTACATTGATGAATCAACCATTGTGTCCATTTCCAGATGAAGTGAATAGCGTTGATTATCTCATAACAATGCTCCATGTCAGGAAAAATTTATAAAAGTTGTCATTGTTGATGGGCCGGTGTCAAACCAGTCAAATCATTATGGTCAGCTATGGCTATGGGTTGGAGGATCTACAAAATATCAAGTCTTGTGGGATGCTCCTAGTCAGTACCTAATAGTGATTCAAGGTGGGACAAACCATGAACCAACAGTGGTCATTAAGCTTCTGTGGGATGTGCTATAACAAGTCTGATCCGTGGTGGTTCTATGTCTCAACTTACTGGACTTAAAGGATCTGTGCCTAAGGTTTTGGTGCCAGATGACACCTACCTTCAGGGGTCTAGTAGAGTCCAGGCCTTGGTGGGTCAAATCTATTTTGACCAGCCGCATATTAGGCATCATAATGGTTGTATTGAAACAATAGAGAAAAGTTAAAGATGGTTGCTTTTACTGTTTTTGTTCATTTTTAGATGCACATAATAGACATAGATTGTATTTCACTTACATTTAGCATGCTGAGGATTCTCCACAAGGGGGCACTGTTAGTACTTAAGTAGTTTTTGAAGCTTTGTAGAAGTTATTATTCATGCTATTTTCTATGACAACACTGGGGGGAACGTCTTTGTTCACTTTGTGTTAGACCTTCCGGTGCAACCTTGGATACGTTGATATAAAATGACTAGCATAATATGTTCAGTTATAGGGAGTCACAATAATTGGAAGACGAGGAAAACTTGGCTTGAACAACCGTGTTACGAACACAGCACATACAGATCAGAGTGTTGTAGGACCACCTTCCAGAGAAGAGTACCTGCATCTATGGCTGAAGGCACTAAAATTAAAACATCCACCCAATTCTCTGTATGTCTGCTCTCACCATTCTGTGGAGGGAAACCAGCACCTGAGTATCCTTATCCAGAGAAATGGCTCAGTTATGAAGCTCCAAGGAAGCAGACGCGTTGGGTAAGTAACTGTTTTATGATCAGTGTCCACCACGCTAGGTTATCTGGGCTGTAACTAATACCCACGCAGAGTGGCTTGGGCAGCTGGCTTGACTTGGGTTTAACCGGCTTTCAGAAATATAAACTCACCATCTTTGTGTTGGAGTACACGGCCCACCTTCCCACTGTGCAGGTACTGATACACTTCAGTACTTTTATAGTTTTTCATTGCAGAACTGTCCATACCTTCCGAGAGTAGAAAATAATTAAAAACATCGCCGTAGGTAACCTGAGACCACCTTCTCATATCATCCACCCACTGTGTTATTAACCTCGAATGCGACAGTGCTGTCCAATTAGAACTTCTTATTGCCTCTCTGGTCTCCTCCCATGTATTCATTTTGGTTAGCTGAGCGAAAGTTCTAACACAAAGGCAGAAGAAACACACGCTTGAAAGTTGGTGTGGTGAAATATGGTGAATAGATCATACAGCATATCATACATAAGCAAGTCTACAGCAAACAAAGTTCCACAAACGTACAATGTGTAAACGTGGAGAACCTTAAGGGTGCTAGGGTTAGAACCAATTTGCTTATCTGCACTGACTTAATGCCATGTAAATTAATAAGCAGTGCCTCTTCTATGATTAAAAGGAGACACTGTAGGGGCTTGTAGCTCTTGCATGCATAAGAACTGGAGCCCTGCAAGTTTGCCAGTTGGATCATGGCTGGCATGTCAGTTCAATATCCTTGGCAGTACGCCCCCCCCAATGCTCTGCCTCTCCAGAGTACTGACATGTGTGACTCATTCCAGTGCTCATTATCCCTGCCTGTAAAGTGTATAGACCCCTGTTTTGTGCATGGCTTCATTTGTCTTTCGCCGCTTCATGCCCGTGTTTTGTGATTCTAAGGCGTTGTGTACTTTGAGTGTGTTTATAAATGTATGTATTTTATCTGGACTCCGAAGCTTTACTTCCCAAAAACACTGAAGGTGAAGGTAAGGGTTTCTGATAAAGTGGCTGGTCAGTGTTGATACACAAACCTACCAAATTTTAGCTTAAATAATCTGGAGTTGCCAGCATGTTAAAAAATTTGAGAAGTTCAACTGTAAAGAAATCGTTTTAAATAGATCACATGTATACACCACAAATACAGTGTTGCTTGAAAGTTTGTAAATCCCATATTCTACATACAGTGAGCAAAATAAGTATTCGAACACCCTGCGACTTTGTAAGTATTTCAACACCTGTGAAAATCAATGTTAATATTTGGTACAGTAGCCTTTGTTTGCCATTACAGAGGTCAAATGTTTCCTGTAGTTTTTCACCAGGTTTGCACTGCAGCAGGGATTTTGGCCCATTCCTCCACACAGATCTTCTCCAGATCAGCCAGGTTTTTGGGCTGCCACTGAGAAACACAGAGTTTGAGCTCCCTCCAAAGATTTTCTATAGGGTTTAGGTCTGGAGACTGGCTAGGCCACTCCAGAACCTTGATATGCTTCTTATGGAGCCACTCCTTGGTTATCCTGGCTGTGTGCTTTGGGTCATTGTCATGTTGAAGACCCAGCCACGACCCATCTACAGTGCTCTAACTGAGGGAAGGAGGTTAATCTCTCGCAATACATGGCCCTGGTCATCCTCTCTTAATACAGAGCAGTTGTCTTGTCTGTCCCATGTGCAGAAAAACACCCCCAAAGCATGATGCTTCCCCCCCTATGCTTCACAGTAGGGATAGTGTTTTTGGGATGGTACTCATCATTCTTCGTCCACACGGCGAGTGGAATTAAGACAAAAAAGTTTTATTTTGGTCTCTTCTGACTACAGAACTTTCTCCCATGACTCCTCTGGATCATCCAAATGGTCCTGGGCAAACTTAAGACGGGTGCTGATTTAAGCAGGGGAAACTTCTGTGCCATGCATGACTATAAAATATGACGTCTTAGTGTATTGCCCACAGTAACCTTAAAAACAGTGGTGCCAGCTCTCTTCAGGTCATTGACCAGCTCCTCCTGTGTAGTTCTGGGCTGATTCCTCACCTTTCTTAGGATCATTGATACGCCACGAGGTGAGATCTTGCATGGACTCCCAGTCCAAGGGAGACTGACAGCCATGTTTAGCTTCTTCCATTTTCTAATAACTGCTCCAACAGTTGATCTTTCTTCACCAAGCTGCTTGACAATTGCCCCGTAGCCCTTTTCAGCCTTGTGGAGGTCTACAGTTTTGTCTCTGGTGTCTTTGGACAGCTCTTTGGTCTTAGCCATGTTAGTAGTTGGAGTCTTACTGTGGACAGGTGTCTTTATGCAGCTAACGACCTCAAGCACGTGCTTCTGATTTAGAATAGTAAGTGGAGTGGAGGTGGACTTTGTAGAGGTGGACTCTTTGAGGGCCAGAATTTTTGCTGATTGGCAGGTGTTCAAATACTTATTTGCAGCAGTAACACACAAATACATTATTAAAAAATCATACATTGTGATTTCTGGATTTCTTTTTAGATTATGTCTCTCACAGTGGACATGCACCGAAGATGAAAATTAAATTTCAGACCCCTCCATGGTTTCTAAGTGGGGGAACTTGCAGGGTGTTCAAATACTTATGTTCCTCACTGTAAATGTGACCTAAAATATGAGCAGATCTTCATTTACCCTACGATAATATACGGAATCTTGGCTCGTTCCTTCTTACAGAACTGCTTCAACTGTGCAATGTTTTAGGTTCTGCCACAGTGTGCTTGGGAACTGTACTTTGGGCTTGGCCTATTTTTTGCCTTGGTCCATCCATCGAATCATGCCAAGCCTGCCTGGTCCAAACAACCAAACCATGATACTACCACCACCATGTCTCTTAGTTAGGATGAGGCTCTTATGCTCAAATGCAGTTTTCAGTTTTGCCAAACACAACAAAAGATTTTTTACTGAAATAATGATTTCAGTAGTCTTCTGGCTTGTTCAGGCGGCCTTTAGAAAACTTTCAACAAGTAGAAATCTTCTTCCTGGAGAGTAGTGACTTTCTCCATGCTATCATTCTTGACATACTTGTTCAGTGTTTGCTTGCTTGTGAACTTATGGACAATAACATTAGACATTAGAGTAAGGCAGGCCTGTAGATACTTAGATGTTGCCCTGGAGTTCTTTCTGATCTTACAGAATAGTATACGCCTTACTCTTGGAGTAGTTTTTATCGAATTACCAGTCCAGGGAAGGGTAACGATGACCCATTAGTGGACTGTCTGCTTGAGAGTGGCTTAATAAAGTCCAAACTCGCCAGAAATAGTTTTGGACCCTCCTGATCCAAACTATCAACCCCACCAACTGATATTTTTAAATGTTCACATAGTTTTGCCAACAAAGATATTTAATGTTCCAGATTTCTGCCTAATGAGCACTGGGATAGGCTCCAGCACCCCCGTGACCCAGGATAATAAGCACTGTAGATGAATGAAGAAATTAATAAATAGTATTTAGTTGGACCACTTCTTCAGTAAATTGATAAAAAATGGTGATATGTGTTGAATTGTTTTCTCTTTATCTATTCACATGAGTTGAATGAGGATGAGATCATATTTCAGATTAAATAATAATAGGTTTAGACTTTCAAGTAGAACTATACAACAAACTACAAACATCTAACTTAGGCCACTCTGTAGGGCATATATTATATATGGTATATTATTGTTGTCATGATGAATAACATGACTTTATGCTTTATCCCAGATATCAAGGGTGTCATCAGTATTTCTAGAACATTGAACAACTGCATTGGTCTTAACTACATTTAGCCGGATTGAACAGGAACGTAAGGAACTATCAATGTCAAGTGTATCTGTATAGAGCTTCTTACAACAATGTTGTGACAAAGCAGCTTTACAGGAGTTTAACAGCATGAAAACATGAAATCACAACACTTTATCCACTGTGAGCAAACCAGAGGCGACGGTGGCGAGAACAACTCCCTGAACTGGAGAAGAAACCTTGGGAGGAACCAGACTCACAAGCAGAGACTCATCCTCCTCTGGTGGAACAGTATTTACAGTTTATTAAACTAAAGCTAAGTCTACAGGTAAAAGCTTTAGAAGCTGCACAGGTGCAGTGATGATACAGTGATGTAGTCAAGGATGGAGCGAATGGCACGAATGGAGAGGAGAGCTGGTTGGTGCCGGGTGACAGTGCCGGCCCTGGTGGTCAGTCCTTTACAGTATATTACAGTACATTAAGAAGTTATCAATTTCTTGTAAAATGATATTTCTGATATAAGATAATTCTACGTATTAGTTATTACTTTAACAGGTGTTCCTGTTCTGTCCATCCTTCCATTGTACGAAGACACCTCAACACTGTATTCTGCCCTCGCAAAGGCGTGTGTGAGCAAAAGCTAGACAGATAGCTAACAGGAACTCCAAGAAGAATCAGACTTCGTAAAAGGAGTGGCTTTACTGAGGACTTCAGGCTTATTCACACCCTTTGTTGTTAATTTGACTCTTTCCTTTCATTCGTACAAGTAAAACTGCAAATATAAACCAAAATGTATTTTTACCATAAGCACATCAGTTATTTATGTAAATAGTTAACCATACTGGTTGAGTAAATATGTACAGATGCTAATTAACATTAAAACAACTACAGTGAGGTAAGAACTACCAAAGCTAGCACAGTATTGTAGTGTAGCAAGCCTAGACTAGCTAACCAATGAACAGATACAGCATAGATTAAACGCAACATATCCAAAGCATCCACTACCAAATGAATACATATCCTGAGTTTTACGCTTCTTAAAAGTGCTAACATCAATTACGTTCTAAATTTTTTAAACTTACAGGCACATATTTCCGTAGACTTAAGCAAAAAGTGGAGAATGCAAGTCCATGTGCACTGCAGCTCTCCTGAAGCTAGACTGAAAACAAAATGTGTCTGAAACAAATCATTCTCTGCAGTACCAAAAATTACCATGAGGTAGTGCTAATGAACCTAAATAACTGAACCGGAATGGGAGACAAAATACTATGGGTCTGAAAGGACGTGTTGCTGTTCAAGAAGCTCCTCCTTAAGAAAAGGAGATACAGACACATCAAAGAAAAAAGCTGCTGCTGTTCTCAGGACAGTGGACTGGCCACCCCAGAGTCCAGACCTGAATGTGTGGATTATGTAGATCTTGAGAAACAGAAAACGCAACCAGCTTCTAAGTCTGAACTGTGGAAATGTGGAAAATTGACAGAGCAAATTTCTGAAGGCGAGTCTCTTGATAAGTATGGAAACATAAGCAATGATTAAATAAATACTGGAAAAAAATATATGTTTATAGTTTTGTTATTGTCTGTCAAATATGATCTTTCTAATGCTGAAAAACACATACCATGTAGCCCAACTGTATTAGAAATGAAGAAGAGTGGTCTCTGGGTTTTGTGATGTTCTGGTGTCAGCCTGTTATAACAATATCTCATTCTTATCTTGTTATTATTTTATGTTATTAACTTCCTGAATGACATGTTACATCCTACACCTTGTCATCCAGTATTTATATGGAAAATAATGCAAACTGGCTGAGTTATTTATATAATATATATATATATATATATATATATATGTATATATATATATATATATATATATATATTTTTTTTTTATATAAGAGTAGTGAGTAACGAAAGCCTAGATCTGCTGGTGCATCCTAATTATTTAAGGATTTGGTTATTATTATTTTTAATATTATTATTATTATCATCAGGTTATTTATTTTTATTTATTTTAACTACAGAATGCAACACTGCTATTTTGCTGCTATTCCAAGTTGTTCACCTCAGGAAAATGAAATATAATTCCATACATCATTGATTTTATACTTTCACCACTTCATCTACCACTGATTCTGGCCTGTAATTTAAAGCCATGTTAGCCACTGGGCCTTGTTTTACTCTCACTTTCTATAGAACCCACATTAGACCATCATCCTCTTTTCTGCCTTGGCTGGTCCAGCATCCACACCAACCCCTCACCACCCACACATACCCCCCGACAGCCCACTTCACTTTCTCTTCAAAAAAGCCAGTCATAACTGTGTTGAATAATTGAAGGGGGAGAAATTGAGCGGTTCTAGGGTTTCCACGGCTTATTGTTCCCCGGCCAGTCTCTCAATGGCTGCAAAAAGTGAACTCGTCATGCTCATTACTCAGCACCGGCCAACCATGGATTGGCCAGGGTATGGTCCACTCACCGTACGCACACACGCACAGCCTCGTCTTCTTTACACACACACATACACACTGGAGAGGACCATGCCGAGAGAGAAACTCATTGCGTCTGAGAGTGATGGTAGGAAGTCTTTATTATTATTGTTATTATTATTATTATTATCACCTACAGCTTGTTTGTTTGCTCTGCTTTTCTCTATTAAGGATAAATGGTTGAGTCTGATTCACTGATTCATGCTTAACATTAGAATATCAGTGGACGTGTGTGCTGCAAGTATGAATGGTCAACATTTCATTGTGAAAAGCTTTTTTTGTATTATTATTATTATTGTTTATTTTATACACTTAAAAGACTAATCAACACATATTCATCAGAATTTACAGTACAAGGCAAACTTTTTCATTCAAAGAGAAGAACATGTTTCAGAGGAGGATAAATGTAGTGTTCATGCAATGTTAGTTGTTAAAACCTCTATCAAACTGAAATTGCAGTGGCCTGCAACTTACTTGAAACTGGCAACACATTCATCTATAATTTCTCAAATATATACCTTTTATGAGAAGATGGTTTACTGAGTGACCTCAAACTGCAAGCTATTACTTCTGTTAGCAGCTGGTTTTACTAGTCAGCGAACGCTTATAGCTCTTTAAATGACTGCTTGTGCAAATGTTTTTTTTTTTTTAGTCCCTGTAACTGTGATTCACAGTTTTGCTTCAAAGTTTGTAAGCTCTTTGGAATTTTCTAGATTTCTGCATAAATATGACCAAAATGTACCAAAATGAGACAACCCAGTTAAACAAACGAGACAAAACTAGTTACACATGGTCTTGTATTTTCTGTGGAAACTGATCCAGAAGTGTATATATGTGAGTATCTGGCGTGACTCCCTTGTGTAGTAATAACTGCACCTAAACATTTCCAGTAACTGTTAATTAGTCCTGCACATCGTCTTGTAGCAGTTTTATTCTGTTGCTCTGTACAGGACAACTCTGACTTTGGGATGTTGTTGGGCTTTCTCACATGAACTACTGGCTTCAGGTCCTCTGTCAACATTTCTATATGATTCCAAAACATTACCTTCTTTCTACTTTAATCGTTCTTTGGTAGAACGACTTCAGACTCGTGTCAGAATTCAGAATTCAAGTAGCAAGTCATGTTTGTCTAGCTGCAGAAGAACAGGCCCAAAATATGATACTACCACCACCATGTTTCATGGATAGGGTTAGTTAGGGTTATATAGTGTTTTTTTGTTCTCCAGACATATTGCTTCTCTTTTGACCCAAAATTTTCTATTTTGATCTCATCCATGGCTTGTCCAGAGCAGTGGCTTTCCCATTGCCATGCACACCGTTGGTGTTCGGTGTTCTCCTGATGGTCGACTCATGAACATTAACATTAGCCACTGTGAGAGAGGCCTTTAGTTGCTTAGAAGTTACCTTGGGTTCCTTTGTGACCTCGTGGACCATTTCATGCCTTGCTTGTGGAGTGTTCTTTGTTGGTTGACCACTCACGTGGAGGGTACATCGGTCTTGAATTTCCTACATTTGTAAAAACAACTGTCTGACTATGGATGGTGGAGTCCAAAGCATTTACAGTGGTCACTAGTTTGTGCTTGATGCCTCTGGCCATTTGTTTTCATGTTTGGACACACATTGAACCAATTCCATCAAATAAGAATTCATGAACTGTACCAACACTGATAGGGTGGTGTGGCAGTTCTCCAGAAAATATGTCTGGTGGTGACCACGGTGTCCTACCTGGCATTGTCAATACTGATGTTTCTAATATCACCCATGTAATAAAGTCTTATACAAAATAAGGTGTAACAAAATTTAAATATGAGGTCATCACTGCAGCAGCCAATCAGGATCTAATGAAACAACTTTATCTGGGTTGGACCAGACTGGCTGGGTGGATTACCATATCAACCACAATTTTTTAAATACATTTTTTATAGTTATACCCAACTGGTACTGAAATGTGCTTCTTAACTATAAACACAACGTAGATTCAATTGTTTTCAGTATTGTGGACACACGTTTCATTGACCTGGTGGTCCGATTGGCCAGCACAACATCTGCCTACCCCTGAGTGTGACCATCAAAATAAATTTCTCCAGCTTTAACAAGCTATTGAGCATGCTGTTGTTTTCTAGGTGTAGTCATGTCTTGAGATGTTCCGCCTTAAGGTTTGATCACAATATCTCAACAAATGTTAAACCTCGGCTGACCGTTCACTTTAACTTCTCATTTCTTTCCAGCTTAGCAGCGAGATATTAAAATTCTCTCATTTATTTCAGTTAGTCTTCAACCATAATGCATGTTGGTGTTTTGGTGCACGCTTGACTCTACTTGGCCTTTGACCTGATCGGGCCACTGTGTGGTCAAGCAGGTGTAACAGTACAGAGAGTTCAGCTCATTAAAGCTGCTGCGTGCCTGCTGTCCAACACAAATACTCTTGTAATGACCTCCGGAGCACACAGAGGTCAGGTTACAGAGGACACAAAGAGTCCAGCAGCGCATCCGAGCTGAATAGAGCCTATATAAGCCTCTTCGGGAATTTAGATTCAATTACACTACGAAGTATCTGAACCTTTAGAACTGGGAGATTCTAAACCTGAGAATTATCGTGACCCTTTAGAAGCTTTCTTTAGCAGCTCATTAAAGACATAGTTTGGTGATAAATTACACGGTGTGAATGTCGTTGATCAGTCTGGGGCCTGAGGTTTGCTTCTTTTGCTTCAATCAATGGAAGCTTACAGCCCACCAATCAGCACTGTACAAGCAGCACGCCTAAATCATCAAGCTGTGTTGAGTTGTTCGGTATACGCTTGGTTGTAGTTTCTGGACACTGAATAACATACTATAACCTACAAATGAACAAAAATATGTTAACATACACTGTTCAAACCAAGCAGACAGTTAGAGTTGTGGCAGTATAGGTTAGGCGTTTCTAATAAAGTGGCCATTCAGTGGAAATACAAGGTGGGTGTTTCTAATAAAGTGGCCAGTTAGTGGAAGTACAAGTTGGGTGTTTTCAATAAAGTGGCCAGTTAATGTAAGTACAAGGTGGGTGTTTCTAATAAAGTGGCCAGTTAGTGGAAGTTCAAGGTGGGTGTTTTCAATAAAGTGGCCAGTTAATGTAAGTACAAGGTGGGTGTTTCTAATAAAGTGGCCAGTTAGTGGAAGTACAAGGTGGCTGTTTTTTAATAAAGTGGGCAGTTAATGGAAGTGCAAGGTGGGTGTTTCTAATAAAGTGGACAGTTAATGGAAGTGCGAGGTGGGTGTTTCTAATAAAGTGGCCAGTTAGTGGAAGTGCTAGGTGGGTGTTTCTAATAAAGTGGCCAGTTAGTGGAAGTACAAGGTGGGTGTTTCTAATAAAGTGGCCAGTGAGTGGAAGTACAATGTGGGTGTTTCTAATAAAGTGGCCAGTGTATGGAAGTACAATGTGGGTGTTTCTAATAAAGTGGCCAGTGAGTGGAAGTACAAGGTGGGTGTTTCTAATAAAGTGGCCAGTGAGTGGAAGTACAATGTGGGTGTTTCTAATAAAGTGGCCAGTGCGTGGAAGTACAATGTGGGTGTTTTTAATAAAGTGGCCAGTTAGTGAAACTACAAGGTAGGTGTTTCTAATAAACTGGCCAGTGAGCAGTATTCGTATCATACTGACTCTCATATTCTATTGTATTTAAGATAAACAGGTTTTGTGGTTTTTATCTAGCTGTCTTGTTTATCTCAGTGTAGCTTATTAATAATAAATAAAATTAAAGGAAGGTGAAAAATCACAGATTTTAGAAACTGTTGGACTGCACGAGAGCATTGCTGCATGTGTGTGTGAGTGTGTGTGTGTGAGTGTGTACAGCTGGAGAAAACTCATTACTGCATCATGTCTGGCCCGGCTAGACTAACTCTTTAATAAGAAGATATTGCTTGTGCGTCAGATCCTCCACCTCTTTTACTGCAGTGTGTTTAACTGCTGTTGTTGTTTGTATTTACAGTCAGCATCGAGGTGGATGATGGTAAGTTATAATGTAATTTAATGTTAATTGGTGCTGCATAGAGAGCTTATACAGTAGCCAGTTAGTGAAACTACAAAGTAGGTGTTTCTAATAAAGTGGCCAGTTTATGGACATACAAGGTAGGTGTTTCTAACATTGTGGCCAGTGAGTGGAAGTGCAAGGTAGGTGTTTCTAATAAAGTGGCCAGTTAGTGGAGGTACAAAGTAGGTTTTTCTAATAAATGGCTATTAGTGGATGTCCAAGGTATGTGTTTCTAATAAAGTGGCCAGTAAGTGAATGTACAAAGTTTGTGTTTCTAATAAAGTGGCCAGTTAGTGGATGTACAAAGTAGGTTTTTCTAATAAATGGCTATTAGTGGATGT
The DNA here is from genome assembly GCA_021613375.1 of Megaleporinus macrocephalus. Taxonomy (NCBI): domain Eukaryota; kingdom Metazoa; phylum Chordata; class Actinopteri; order Characiformes; family Anostomidae; genus Megaleporinus; species Megaleporinus macrocephalus. Next base: position 29,469,387 of record CM038725.1, on the reverse strand, counting down.
CCAAGGTATGTGTTTCTAATAAAGTGGCCAGTAAGTGAATGTACAAAGTTTGTGTTTCTAATAAAGTGGCCAGTTAGTGGATGTACAAAGTAGGTTTTTCTAATAAATGGCTATTAGTGGATGTCCAATGTATGTGTTTCTAATAAAGTGGCCAGTTAGTGGATGTACAAAGTAGGTTTTTCTAATAAAGTGGCCACTTAGTGGATGTCCAAGGTATGTGTTTCTAATAAAGTGGCCAGTAAGTGAATGTACAAAGTAGGTGTTTCTAATAAAGTGGCCAGTTAGTGGATGTCCATGGTAGGTGTTTCTAATAAAGTGGCCAGTTAGTGAATGTACAAAGTATGTGTTTCTAATTAAGTGGCCAGTTAGTGGAAGTACAAGGTGGGTGTTTCTAATAAAGTGGCCAGTGAGTGAAAGTACATGTTTGGTGTTTCTAATTAAGTGACCAGTTAGTGGAAGTACAAGGTGGGTGTTTCTAATAAAGTGGCCAGTTAGTGGATGTCCAAGGTAGGTGTTTCTAATAAAGTGGCCAGTTAGTGGATGTACAAAGTAGGTGTTTCTAATAAAGTGGCCAGTTAGTGGAAGTACAAGGTGGGTGTTTCTAATAAAGTGGCCAGTTAGTGGATGTCCAAGGTAGGTGTTTCTAATAAAGTGGCCAGTTAGTGGATGTACAAAGTTGGTGTTTCTAATAAAGTGGCCAGTTAGTGGATGTACAAAGTTGGTGTTTCTAATAAAGTGGCTAGTTAGTGGATATATAATGTAGTGGGTTTTTAGTAAAGTGGTTAGTAAGTGTATGTTTTTAAGGCTGATGTTTCCAATAAAGTGGCTCGTGTGTAGAAGTAGAAGATAGAGTAGAAGATTTCTGATAAAGTGGCCAGAAAGTGGTGGTATGAGAAATGTTTACATGTGAACAAGTTTAATTGTTTCTGTTTGATGAATGAAGCAGGAAACGAAGGTGAATTCAATCTGTACTACGTTGAAATGGAGGATTCTGATGGAGGAGGACAAGAAACAGAGAGACAGAACAAAAAGAAGAGAGAGAGAAAGACTGAGAGAGGAGGAGCCACAAGAACAAGAAGAAGGTCAGAGGAAAGAACCAGCAATGCAGGAAATGAGAGAAGAGGAAAACTGAAGGATGGACGAAGGAGAAAAAGAGAGGGAGAGACAGAGAATGTCACCAAAGAAAAGAAGAACAGCAAGAATGCGAAAGCAAAGAAAGTGCACCAAGAAGAGGAGGAGGTAGAGGAAGTAGAGGAGGATGAAGTCAAGAAGAAAAATAAACAGATCAAGAAAACAGAGGACAGAGAGAGGAACGGAAAGAAAGAACAGAACAAACAAGCAAAAGAGAAAAAGAAAAAGAAGAAAACAACAGAAACTACGTAAGCTATTAATCATATTAATAAGTGTTCATATTGTATTTAATAATAATATTTTTATTATCATTTTATTAAAAGCAGCACAAGATGTTTTGTATTATGTTTTATTTTAATGCTTGTATTCTGGGAACTACAAGCTATTTAATTATAAACTATACTCTTATGATTTATTAATAATCAATGTTGTTAAGCTATCTTTCTTATGATTTAGATGTTCTGCATGCAGTTTATTAGTTTATCAGTATTTTATATTAAATTTTTAATTTGGATATTAATTTGGCTATAATTGAATTCTGTGTATTTAGTAGGGTTGAAATTATTCTGAATGTTAATATCAGTTAAATATCTAGATATTAATTTTACTAGAGTTGATTTCTCAATACCACTATTAAAACCTCATTTGGGAAATTCAATTTAGAATAACTTAATTTTATGAATTTGTTTATTCAATTTTTTCAGATCTTTGTTCATAATGTTAATATTTGAAATTCATACAGGATGTTAGGAACGTAATCATAATTTTATCAAAACTTTATTTTAGATATTAACTTTATTAGAACTTCTTCCTCAATGTGAATTTTGTGAGAACTTCATTCTGGATATGAAATTGATCTGAACTTCATACTAGATGTTCATTTCATTAAAGCTTCATTCTAGATTATAATTTTATTAGAACTTCATTCTGGAGTTTAAATTCATTAGAACTTAATTCTGGAGTTTAAATTCATTAGAACTTTATTCTGGGGATTAAATTTATTAGAACTTCATTCTGGAGTTTAAATTCAGTAGGAACTTCATCCTGGGGATTAAATTTATTAGAACTTCATTCTGGAGTTTAAATTCATCAGACATTCATTCTGGGGATTACATTTATTAGAACTTCATTCAGTAGAAATTCAGTAGAACTTCATTCTGGGGATCAAATTCATTAGAACTCCATTCTGGGGATTACATTTATTAGAACTTCATTCTGGAGTTTAAATTCAGTAGAACTTCATGCAGTAGAAATTCAGTAGAACTTCATTCTGGGGATTAAATTCATTAGACCTTCATTCTGGGGATCAAATTCATTAGAACTTCATTCTGGGGATTAAATTCATTAGAACTTCATTCAGGAGTTTAAATTCATTAGACCTTCATTCTGGGGATCAAATTCATTAGAATTCCACTCTGGGGATTAAATTTATTAGAACTTCATTCTGGAGTTTAAATTCAGTAGAACTTCATTCAGTAGAAATTTAGTAGAACTTCATTCTGGGGATTAAATTCATTAGACCTTCATTCTGGGGATCAAATTCATTAGAACTTAATTCTGGGGATTAAATTCATTAGAACTTCATTCAGGAGTTTAAATTCATTAGAACTTCATTCAGGAGTTTAAATTCATTAGACCTTCATTCTGGGGATTAAATTTATTAGAACTTCATTCTGGTGATTAAATTCAGTAGAACTTAATTCAGGGGATTAAATTCAGTAGAACTTAATTCTGGGGATTAAATTTATTAGAACTTCATTCTGGTGATTAAATTCAGTAGAACTTCATTCTGGTGATTAAATTCAGTAGAACTTAATTCAGGGGATTAAATTCAGTAGAACTTAATTCTGGGGATTAAATTCAGTAGAACTTCATTTTGGGGATCAAATTCATTCGAACTTAATTCAGGGGATTAAATTCAGTAGAACTTAATTCTGGGGATTAAATTCAGTAGAACTTCATTTTGGGGATCAAATTCATTCGAACTTCATTCTGGGGATTGCATTTATTAAAGATTTTAATTATAAAGGAACTTAATTTTAAATATTACATTTATTAGAGCTGTATTCTGAGTATTGATTTTTTTAGAATTTCATTGTGAATATTAATTGTTTTGTATTAATTGTAGATTTCGGCCTTCTAAACCTACACACAGGATGTTAATTTGAATATAATTTCATCCTCAGTGTTTTACAGCTTACTTATTCATTTTATTGGTGGCTTTTCTAGTTCTGAGTCTGAGAGATCTTTATCGGAGGAGGAGGAGGAGGAGGAGGAGGAGGAGGGTGGTGAGGAGAACGAGGGTGGTGAGGAAGAGTTTGTGGTGGGCTGTCTGAGTCCAGAGCAGCTGGAGAGGCTAAAGGAGGCAGTGGACGAAAGAAAGAAACTCATTACCACACTGCGAGGAAAACCCTGGCCTATGCGCAAGAAACTGCCCACACTCAGGTAACACCCCAACCCTCACCTCACTCCAACCCTAACGTTAACCCTACCCTGACCTCAAAATGGAATGGTTTAAATCGTGGGCACCAGATGTTGGTCCCCACAAGTAGGAAAGATCACACAATATGAGTATATAAACACATATACACACAACAAGCTGTACCATCCACTCCCAGGTATTACACAGAACTATAATATTACATTAACAGAATAACAGCATATTCAACATAAACAGAAGCACATGGAACATGACACAAAAGTGTAAAAAACTATATATATATATATATAGAGACGCACGAGGAGACTGAAGAGGCCGGATACACACACAGATAAGGATTACTGCTAGGGCTGGGCGATAAAACGATAGCGATAATTATCACAAAATAACATTTCCTCGATAGAACTATAAGACGTAGTCGATAGAACGTTGATAGAATTAAAATTATTGTGATAAGATTTTTTCTCATATCGCCCAGCCCTAATTACTGGGTTTAATAAAGTCCATAGTGACTAAAACAGGAAATATAGAAACGATCAGAACCAAAACAGCGAGATACACAGACAAACCAAACAGCAACTACACCACAACGTACACAACAACATGTCGGACAACGGTAAGGGGAAAACAGAGGACATCTAACAAGACAAGAAAAATTTAACACCTGGACACAACCTGCATCTTTCTGTCTTAGAGAGTCGCAGTTGTTTGTAGAAAAGTACGAGGGCGCTTTGGGGAAAGGACGAGGGAGGAAGCTCTACGCCTACAAGGTCATGATGAGGAAGGTAAGAGGTCCCAACCTGAAGAACTCTCTTTAACATCATCAGAAAACCTTCACCAACTGCTTTTTAGTGTCTACAACCCACAAATTAGCTCAGGCCACATTTGCCAAGTTAGCGAGCCAACAGGTGCTCACAGCAAAAGATATAAGGTTTAGGTTTAATAGAGACCTGGCATGCTTGTCGTTTTATTACTTTATACAAATTAGATAATGAAAGAACACTGTAGCCATTTAGCTTAGACAGTTAGCAGCAAGCTAGCTGTGTCCTCAGGGCAGAATTTGTGAAATGTCAATATTTGTTTACTCAGATATAGGGAAATTAAAATAGTACTCAGTAATAAATTCAAGTAGAAGTAAAATCTATGATAATAAAGGGCCTAACAATACTAAAAATGGAGGAAAGTATTATTATGTATTTGGTTGTAGTGTGTTGTGGCTTTACTCTTGTGGCAAAATATCTGATTTGATTAATTTGTTTATTCATTTCTTTGCGGTGTTGTGTTCGATGATGCTGCTATCAGAAATGGATGAAGTTTGAGAGAGACTTTGAGAACTTCAAGACGGCCTGCATCCCGTGGGAGATGAAGATTAAGGAGATTGAAAGTATGTCCAAGTGTGCATTTCTCAGCTTCTCTAACCTTCAGATTTCTGCATTCTGGGTTTGATTTTTACCTTTAAATTCCTTTTGGTTTTCTTTATTTACCCACTTACTCATTAGCACTCCAGCCACTTTAGCTACCAGTCACATCAGCTTTAGTGCACAATGAAACGAATCATTTCCATCATTTCCAACGATTCATTTTCATAGAATTTGCAATAAATGGGCAGTTTTATTTCAGCATCACATCGCCACTACAGTACAAAGTGCTGCTATACTGCATGAGATGTGCCACAGTAAGAGAGACTACCTTTCTTTGTGGAAGTTTAAGCCACATGTGATCTCAATATGGCTTTTCATTTAATGCTGTAATGTCACAAGCTAAGAAATTCAACATGACCCTGAGTTATTTTGCTTTGTTTGTTTGATTTAAATAAAAGCGAAAATTCACTCCAGTCCATAAAAATCTGGAGGTTGACAAAATTATTGTTGTTATGCATGTGTACCATGAAACACTAGAGTTTAAATGAAATAAAATGAAAGGACATAATTAGGGATGCACCGATACCACTTTTTTTTTACTGATACCAATACCGATATCAGCTTTTCAGATATCTGCCGATACCAAGTACCGATACCAACGATTCGATATGTGGCTATGAATCCTGATATTTATAGTGTTCCACTTTGTATATGTTGTATTTTGTGCTAGCTTGCTTCTTTGTGCTTGCTTGGATGAAGTCGCTGTGTTCTTTAAAATGCTGGCGTTACAAATTTTGCAGCGGGCATTTTTGCTGCTGCCCGTCTCAACCGAGAAATACTCCCACACCGCGGACATGCTGTTGGCTTCAGTCAAGCGCCAATTAGTGGTGCCCATGCGCTTCAATAAGCTTCATGGTATCAGCGCTCTCTATTGCCGATACCGATTCTGGTGGTAAGTGCCAGTATCGGCACCGATACCAATACCGTATCGGTATAACCCTGGACATAATAAAGATGCTCTGCTGGCCCTGTCTTCAGTTCCTGCTAATTCTTTGGTCAGTTTGCCTTCTTAGCTTGCTTTTAAAATATTTCATTGTCCATCTGCACTACTTACTGCACTAGTCCAGTGAGTGAAGCGTTTGGCTAAATCTGAGAAGATAATGTAAAAATATATATACTGCAGAATGTAAGCAGCTGTCAGTGTAGCAGATGTCAACAGGTCGGACAGCTCAGGACACAATAACCAGCAAAGTTGCCAGGTTCACGTTTTTCATGCCAAATTGGGCTTGTTTAAAAATGTATTCAGGGGTGGCGGGGTGCGTTTTTTTGGGCTACTTTTAAAAATTATCGTGGACCAAAAAACAAAAAAAGTGGGTGTTGTCTTGGATGCTACGTCAACACTGCAGGCAAACGTGTACAAGTCGACAACATAAGGGAGGCCAGTGTGAAAACAGCAGTCGCTAGCTAATATGCCAGGTAAATGGGGGAAACACGGAAGGCGGTATTGCAAGGACGGGGAAAAAGAAAAAGGTTTGATGGAATGGATTAAAAGTGTCCCTAATGTCGAGAAAAGGGCATATTGCAAATACTTCAAATGTGAAATAAGAGCTCATCACAGTGACCTGATTGCCCACAGAAAAACACAAAAGGAATGCTGCTCCATTCTCAAAAGCCAGAGCATTGTTTGACACAGGCAGCATTTGACACTGGGATATAAAACTGATATAAAACTAATAAAACACTAATGTTACAATATTATTAATGCCTTTAATATAAATAGCACTACTGATAATAAATCCCTCATAAACAAAATACTAAGTCATAAAATAAAAGTTGTTTTGCCATTTGCTTCAAATGTGTGACACACATATATTTTGGGCTAGTTTAGGCTTCTGGTTTTAGACTGACTTTGGGCTGGATATTTTTGTAGGACCTGGCAACCCTGATAACCAGCCACACTGAGATGACGCTTGAGGTCTTCACAGTTTATTATGGAGCCTAAACGTAAGACATAAAACAGAATTAGCACATACACACATATTAGGTTTTTTTTCTCATAAAAAAGTGTAATTTCACATCAAACACAATAATTTGTGAATAAAATAAAAAAAAACATGAACACAACAATGTTAAAGTTAGTTGCTTAGAGACAATACGATAGGACGTACACTCACAAGATACTAAAATACCTTGCTTGTTAATTAAGTTATAAAACATCAACCTTAACCACTTAAAACTCCTAAATCCATCAACATTTTGAATTATTAACTAGTTCAGCCAGTATAAAACATACCTGAACGTGAGACTTGGTGCAGAATTAGCAAAAACACACATATAAGCGCTCTCTCTCTCTCTCTCTCTCTCTCTCTCTCTAGCTCTGCAGGAGGCAGAGAAAAAAAATCTCATGAGGTGCAAGAGCTACGTTTAAAAGCACAATTTACGCTGAAAGCCTCACAATATCTTAAAAATATCTTCTTAAGCAAAGTTTCACAGTTTATAGAGCTCTGGAGCTCCTAAAAGAAAGGTAAATATGCGAATTAACCGGGAAAGCACTGGGCAAGGAGATATGCTGTTGCGCTAATTGGTGCCCCACATGCAACCAACAGAGGGGGAACCCCAAAATATACACTTTTCACAGCCAAACGTATATATATATATATATATATATATATATATATATATATATATATATATATATATATAGTTTTTTTTAAATCAAAATTAAGCTTTGGGTTAGGGGGGTTCATCCCATATGAATATATCATATATAAATATTTTACATTATTGAAAAAAATATTTTCATCAGCAGTCAATAAATACAATAGAATCGGTTCCATTGGCAGCCATACATGCTCATGCTCTACTTCTCATCTTTTTGCTACAAGTTGATCTTTGTTTCATCTGTTTCATTTGTCCAATATGTAGCTCAGGATTTTTGGTTTTTAGCAAACTCTATTTTGGGCTTCTATTTTCTGAGGCTTACCAACTGGTAATGTGCTAAACCCTCTGTATGTACTTTGATGATGTTTTCTCTTCATAGTTCACTTTGGCACAAAAGTGCTGGCTTCCTGGAAGGATATTCTTCAGATGTTTTGGTGTCTGAGTGTATTCTTTCTTTTTAAGAAGGTACCAAATAGTTGATTTTTTCTCCCTTTAGCCTAATCATGGCTTTCTTCACCTTTAGTGACAGTTCTTTGGACTTCAATATACTCCATAACTCCATAATGCACACAGCTGAGCAGACAGTCTCCAAATACTGTTATGCCCCTAAACATGGTAGACTATGGTTGTACTTTCTACACTGATCAGCCAATTTATATGTAAGTAACATCATATTAGAGTTGTTAGTCTGTACTTCAAACTCTGTTCTTCAGTACGCTGTGGTAGACCTTAAAAGTAACTGGGCTGACATCCAACCTGTACCTGACTGTATCATGAACGTGACTTCCCCTGGCTAAAGAGGAGATGGACTATCCGGCCTGTTATAGACGCAGCAGTGATGGTATAGGAGTGCATAAGAATGCATTAGTGGTAAAATGGCATATTTCAACATTTGATATGTTGTCTTTGTGTAATTTTTAACTAAATATATATAATCATTGATTACAGTTCGCACAGCTTCTCACTTTTCTTTCTTGGAAACTGGGTTGCATGTTGATATAGTATATTTAATTATTATGCACATTTAAGTAAAGTCATCTGACTGCACTATTTTTCAGTCCCTTTTTAGAACTGCCTGATTTCCATGCACTTCTTTCTTCCCTCTGAAACGTTCAGGTCATTTTGGATCATCCGTGGCCTCCTACTTCCTGTTTCTCAGATGGATGTACGGCATCAACATGATTCTCTTTGGCCTGACGTTCGGGCTCGTCATGGTTCCTGAGGTGAGGAACGTTCCAGATTCAGCACCTGCCACGTGAAATGTGGCCTTAACACGCGTAGCTGGGGCAGCCGCACCTAACAGGCATGAGGACAGCCTCCCGGCTGAAAGTGGGCCATCGCTGGGGTCTGGGCAGCTTTCCGCACTGCCCTACATGCCAACAGCCAAAAGCAGTATGAGACACATTTATAACAGAAATTTCACTAACAATGCATATTTTCTTATTCAATCTGATTACGAGTCAAAGAAAGCCAATGAGATCGGCTGCAGTGGAGCTGTGTACTATTATTTAGATTATTTGTACTGTTCCAGCTGGAAGTCATCGTGTTTTAAATGTAAACTGGAGTACTGTTTTCATGTGTTGACCTGTTTTTAACATTACTTTGACTTTGTATAATTTAGTAAGATACATTAGCCTGGCCCAGTAATAGGTAGCTGGTGTGCTGGCGTCTAGAGAATGAGTGGCTTTTGCTTATATTGGTACAAAGACTTTCATTTATACACCCTAGCATTAACTGCTAATAAAGGTTTGGCAACTTTAGGCTTGTGTTTTATTCGTTACACGAAATAAACACAAATAAGACAAATAATAGGAAAAAGAAGATTGTTACTTATATTTATATTCATTTATTGATCATATGTTTGTGAATTAGTGGGCACGATGATGTAGTGGTTAGTACGGTGGTGTAGTGGTTAGTATGGTGGTGTAGTGGTTAGTATGGTGGTGTAGTGGTTAGTACGGTGGTGTAGTGGTTAGTATGGTGGTGTAGTGGTTAGTATGGTGGTGTAGTGGTTAGTATGGTGGTGTAGTGGTTAGTACGGTGGTGTAGTGGTTAGTACGGTGGTGTAGTGGTTAGTATGGTGGTGTAGTGGTTAGTATGGTGGTGTAGTGGTTAGTACGGTGATGTAGTGGTTAGTATGGTGGTGTAGTGGTTAGTACGGTGGTGTAGTGGTTAGTATGGTGGTGTAGTGGTTAGTATGGTGGTGTAGTGGTTAGTACGGTGATGTAGTGGTTAGTATGGTGGTGTAGTGGTTAGTACGGTGGTGTAGTGGTTAGTACGGTGGTGTAGTGGTTAGTATGGTGGTGTAGTGGTTAGTATGGTGATGTAGTGGTTAGTATGGTGGTGTAGTGGTTAGTATGGTGAAGTAGTGGTTAGTACGGTGGTGTAGTGGTCAGTATGGTGGTTTAGCGGTTAGTAAGGTGGTGTAGTGGTTAGTATGGTGGTGTAGTGGTTAGTATGGTGGTGTAGTGGTTAGTATGGTGGTGTAGTGGTTAGTACGGTGGTGTAATGGTTAGTAAGGTGGTGTAGTGGTCAGTATGGTGGTGTAGTGGTTAGTATGGTGGTGTAGTGGTTAGTATGGTGGTGTAGTGGTTAGTACGGTGGTGTAGTGGTTAGTATGGTGGTGTAGTGGTTAGTACGGTGATGTAGTGGTTAGTATGGTGGTGTAGTGGTTAGTACGGTGGTGTAGTGGTTAGTATGGTGGTGTAGTGGTTAGTATGGTGGTGTAGTGGTTAGTACGGTGATGTAGTGGTTAGTATGGTGGTGTAGTGGCTAGTACGGTGGTGTAGTGGTTAGTACGGTGGTGTAGTGGTTAGTATGGTGGTGTAGTGGTTAGTATGGTGATGTAGTGGTTAGTATGGTGGTGTAGTGGTTAGTATGGTGAAGTAGTGGTTAGTACGGTGGTGTAGTGGTCAGTATGGTGGTTTAGCGGTTAGTAAGGTGGTGTAGTGGTTAGTATGGTGGTGTAGTGGTTAGTATGGTGGTGTAGTGGTTAGTATGGTGGTGTAGTGGTTAGTACGGTGGTGTAATGGTTAGTAAGGTGGTGTAGTGGTCAGTATGGTGGTGTAGTGGTTAGTATGGTGGTGTAGTGGTTAGTATGGTGGTGTAGTGGTTAGTACGGTGGTGTAGTGGTTAGTATGGTGGTGTAGTGGTTAGTATGGTGGTGTAGTGGTTAGTATGGTGGTGTAGTGGTCAGCACTGTCTCCTCACAGTAAGATGATCTGGATTGGATTCCCGGTCCGGGTGGTTCTGGTGGAATGTGTATGGTCTCTCTGTGCTTGAGTGGGTTTCCTCCCGGTACTCCAGTTTCCTCTCACAGTCCAAACACATGCATGTTAGGTTGATCGCTCACTCTAAACTGCCAGTAGGTGTGAGTGTGTGTTGGCCATGAATCTTCTGAAGCAGAAGATAGTGAATGTTTGTAAATCACTGGTGGCATGTTGGGATGATTTTATTTTTGCCTCTGAAATAAAATTAGAAGGTTAGAAGAGGGAATGCTAAGCAAACCAACTGTAGAAGAACAGAGAGAGCCAATAGGCCTGCAAGGTTGAAGAAGGTCAGACAGATAGAAAGGAGAAAGATTGTTAAGAGCTTTATAAGTGAGTAGAAGGAGTTTAACTAAATGTGGTATTTGATGGGAAGCCAGTGGAGATCTTGGAGAACAGATGTCAAAGTTGACAACCAGAATTCAAACCACAGAGGATCAAAACAAGGTCATTAATTGAAAAAATGAAGGGGAACGAAGATGAATAAAGTGAATAATCAAAGTACTGAACCTTGTGGGACCCCTTGAGTGGCAGTGAAAATTCAGGAAAAGTGCATAAAGAGAGCAACAAATTGCTAACGATCTGTTAGATAGGAAGTGAACCAACCAAGAGCAGAGCCAACAAAGCCCATCTCATTCAATCTAGAGAGGATAATGATAATAAGTTTTATTGGCTTTATATTGCAAACTTTTGAACTGCAGTCTATGTGATTGCTAGTGTATGAACATTAAATGGACAATGGTTCTTTCTGTGCAGGCGCTGATGGGACGGCCATACGGGAGCATTCCCAGGAAGACTGTCCCAAGAGAAGAACAGGCCAATGCCATGGACTTTGCAGTCTTATGGGACTTTGGGGTGAGGCTCTTCTTAGATTTGGATTAGCAAATAGAATATTTATCGTTCCTCTAATAGTTGTAATTAGTGTATAGCTACATTGAAGATCAGGATAATAATAATAATAATAATATATTGCATTTTTATGGTGATTTTCTTGGACCCAAAGACGCTTACGGGTTAATTAGCACATGAATCACGTAAACAACAAACTGGTGACAGAGCTACAAAAACCACAACACATGATGGAACGACATGAGCAATAATAGAGTTATGATGGAGGAAGATTGTATCTAAGACAAAATAGATGTGTTTAAGCTTGGCTTTAAGAGAGGACAGATAGTTAGACTGCTGAATATGAGAAGATGATGTCCCAAAGGTCCAGAGCAAGTCTGGAAAAAGCGCTATCATCAAAACTATAAAGGTTAGAAGAGGGAATTGTAAGCAAACCAACTGTAGAAGAACAGAGAGAGCAAATAGGCCTGTAGGGTTGAAGAAGGTCAGTCAGATAGGAGGAAGCATGATTGTTAAGAGCTTTGTGAGTGAGTAGAAGGAGTTTAAACTGAATGTGGTATTTGATGGGAAGCCAGTGAAGATCTTGGAGAACAGATGTCAAGGTTGACACCCAGATTTCATACCACAGAGGAGGGAATCAAAACAAGGTCATTGATTGAAAAAAATGAAGGGGTCAGATTATTGAGAGCAGGTTTATAAACAATGAGAGTTTAGTCTTGTCGCTGTTTAGCATTACAGAGTTGTGTTTGATCCTATTAATTTCTGATTGCACAAAAGTTATTAGAGTTATTAGTGGACCTTGTTTATAGACAGATCCATGTGTCTATTGCATAACAGTGAAAGTCAAGGCTTAAATGGCAAATGATCTTGACTAGAGGGAGCATGTAAATAGTGAATAATAAAGGTCCAAGTACTGAACCTTGTGGGACCCCTTGAGTGGCAGTGGAAATGGAGGAACAGTGCACGGAGAGAACAACAAATTGCTGACGATCCGTTAGATAGGAAGTGAACCAACAAAGAGCAGAGCCAACAAAGCCCATCTCACTCAATCTAGAGAGGATGATTTTTGTACTTACTGATGTTAGTTTTTGAATCTAATAGCAGTTTCAAACCTACACCACTGTAATTTCTCCGTTGCAGGGATATGCAAAGTATTCAGTCCTTTTCTACGGCTTCTACAACAACCAGCGAGCTATCGGCTGGCTCAAGTTCCGAATGCCCCTGTCTTACTTCTTGGTCGGGGTGGGCACGGTGGCTTACAGTTACATGGTGGTCATCAGGACGTAAGTTATTTCTGAGTCTTGTTTCCATAAAAACAATACAGTGCAAAAATCAGTGACATGGCTAGCTTTATTTAATATCCAGTCAAAAGAAACATCAAGTACAAGCTATGAATTTTTTAGAAAATGCTTCTAAAAACATTAGATAAAAGATGATGCACTTTTGTAAGGAAACAGGAGTGAGTTTCCAAAAGAGTGTAAAACAGATTAATAGATAAAATGGATCTTCTGACACTTTTCCACCTTGAGCCGTCCACCCTGAGACCTGATAGACCACCATCAGATGTTCCTGTCAAATAAACAGTTCTTAATAGTTCTTGCATCTGAAAACATCCACAGGTGTTTCTGTCCACACTTCCACTGTGAGAAGTCACCTCAACGCTATGGGTCTGAATGAATGTAACAACAACGTCATCAGGAGATTCTGGCCAGTGTTGGGCAACTTTTAATCCAGAGACTTATATATTGTTTATATTTTCTCCACAGCATGGCACGCAATGCCAAAGAGGACGGTGGAGGAGATGACACCAGCTTCAATTTCAGCTGGAAAATATTCACCAGTTGGGATTACCTGATTGGAAACCCAGAAACAGCCGACAACAAGTTTGCCTCCATCACCACCAGCTTCAAGGTGTGGATATTGTAGTATGTATAAGTTATGTGTCTGTTTAGAGTATAGGAATATACTTCACACAGTCATATATACTCTGCACGGTCACATATACTCTGCACAGTCATATATACTCTACACAGTCACATATACCGAACATAGTCACATACAGTATATTCTACACAGTCACATATACAACACTCAGTCACATATACTCTACAGTCTCATACTCTGCGCAGTCACATATACTCTACACCTAGAGGCACATGTACTCCTTACAGTCACATATACTAAACAGACCCATACACAAAACACAGTCACATACTCCTGGCAGTCACATATACTCTACACAGTTACATATACTCTGCACAGTCACATATACTTTACACAGTCGCATATATTCTACACCACAAGTCACATATACTCTACACAGTCACATATATTTTGCACAGTCACATATACTCCACACAGTCACATATACCCTGCAGTCACATATCATCTGCATAGTCACATATACTCTGCACAATTACATATACTCCACAGTTACATATACTCTGCACAGTTACATATACTCTGCACAGTTACATATATACCAAACAGTTACATATACTATTCACAGTCACATTTTCCTTGCACAGTCACATGCACTCCGCACAGTCACATATACTTTGCACAGTCACATATACTTTGCACAGTCACATATACTCCACCAGTCACATATACCCTGAACAGTCACATATCCTCTACACAGTTACATAAACTCTACACAGTCACATATACTCTGCACAGTCACATATACTCTGCACAGTTACATATACTCCACACAGTCACATATACCCTGCACAGTCACATATACCCTGCATAGTCACATATACCCTGCACAATAACATATACCCTGTACAGTCACATATACTCTGCACGTCACATATACTCCGCAGTCACATATACTCTGCACAGTTACATATACTCCGCACAGTTACATATACTCCACACAGTCACATATACTCTGCACAGTTACATATACTCTGCACAGTTACATATACTCCACACAGTCACATATACCCTGCACAGTCAAATATACTCTGCACAGTTACATATACTCCACACAGTCACATATACCCTGCACAGTCACATATACTCCACACAGTTACATATACTCCACAAAGTCACATATACCCTGCACAGTCACATATACTCCACACAGTTACATATACTGTGCACAGTTACATATACTCTGCACAGTTACATATATACCAAACAGTTACATATGCTATACACAGTCACATTTTCCTTGCACAGTCACATGTACTCCGCACAGTCAAATATACTTTGCACAGTCACATATACTTCACCAGTCACATATACCCTGAACAGTCACATATCCTCTACACAGTCACATATACTCTGAACAGTCACATATCCTCTACACAGTCACATATACTCTGCACAGTCACATATACTCTGCACAGTTACATATACTCTGCACAGTCACATATACTCTGCACAGTTACATATACTCCACACAGTCACATATACGCTGCACAGTTACATATACTCTGCACAGTTACATATACTCCACACAGTCATATATACCCTGCACAGTCACATATACTCTGCACAGTTACATATACTCCACACAGTTACATATACCCTGCACAGTCACATATACTCCACACAGTTACATATACTTTGCACAGTTACATATATACCAAACAGTCACATATACTATACACAGTCACATTTTCCTTGCACAGTCACATGTACTCCGCACAGTCACATATACTTTGCACAGTCACATATACTCCACCAGTCACATATACCCTGAACAGTCACATATCCTCTACACAGTTACATAAACTCCACACAGTCACATATACTCCACAGTTACATATACTCTGCACAGTTACATATACTCCACACAGTCACATATACCCTGCACAGTCACATATACTCCACACAGTCACATATACGCTGCACAGTTACATATACTCTGCACAGTTACATATACTCCACACAGTCATATATACCCTGCACAGTCACATATACTCTGCACAGTTACATATACTCAACACAGTCACATATACCCTGCACAGTCACATATACTCCACACAGTTACATATACTCCACACAGTCACATATACCCTGCACAGTCACATATACTCCACACAGTCACATATACCCTGCACAGTTACATATACTCCACACAGTCACATATACTCTGCACAGTTACATATACTCCACACAGTCACATATACTCTGCACAGTTACATATACTCTGCACATTTACATATACTCCACACAGTCACATATACCCTGGACAGTCACATATACTCTGCACAGTTACATATACTCCACACAGTCACATATACCCTGCGCAGTCATATATACCTTGCACAGTCACATATACTCTGCACAGTCACATATACTCCACCAGTCACATATACCCTGCACAGTCACATATACTCTGCACAGTTACATATACTCTGCACAATCACATATACCCTGCAGTCACATATACTCCACACAGTCACATATACCCTGCACAGTCACATATACTCTGCACAGTTACATATACTCCACACAGTCACATATACCCTGCGCAGTCATATATACCTTGCACAGTCACATATACTCTGCACAGTCACATATACTCCACCAGTCACATATACCCTGCAGTCACATATACTCTGCACAGTTACATATACTCTGCACAATCACATATACCCTGCAGTCACATATACTCCACACAGTCACATATACCCTGCACAGTCACATATACCCTGCACAGTTACAAATACTCCACACAGTCACATAAACCCTGCACATTCACATATACTCCACACAGTTGCATATACTCCACACAATCACATATACTCTGCACAGTCACATATACCCAGCACAGTCATATATACTCCACACAGTCACATATACCCTGCACAGTTACATATACTCCACACAGTTACATATACTCCACATTATGTCTCTTTCTCTCATCACTCAGGAGGCCATTGTTGAAGAGCAAGAGAGCAGAAAAGACGAGAACATCCACCTGACGCGATTCCTGCGGGTTTTAGCCAACTTCTTGGTTCTGTGCTGCCTGGCAGGAAGCGGGTATCTGATTTACTTTGTGGTGCGCCGCTCTCAGAAGTTTGCCCTGGAGGGGCTGGACAACTACGGGTGGTGGGAGAGAAATGAAGTAAATAAGCGTCCTCAGTGTCCGAGTTGGTGTGCATAGAAACCGCAAATGTGGGCCATTATATTCTAATCATGATCTTCCAGGTGAACATGGTGATGTCTCTGCTGGGGATGTTCTGTCCGATGCTGTTTGACGTCATCAGTACTTTGGAGAATTATCACCCCCGCATTGCCCTGCAGTGGCAGCTGGGCCGCATCTTCGCCCTCTTCCTGGGCAACCTTTACACCTTTATCATAGCCCTGATGGACCAGATCAACCTCAAGGTGAGCACTTCAAAACAAACTCTAAAGCCTCTAACCCCAGTCCTGGAGATCTACCATCACTGGGCTTTGACCTTAATCTAACACACCTGAACCACATAATGCAGGCCTTCAGAGGGATCTGAACGTTAGAGCCTGGCGAGTTGAATCTAAACTCTCCAGGGTGGTAGATCTTCAGCACCAGGATTTAAGCACCCCTGCTCTAAATCCAGCAACACCAAGCTAGAAAGTGAGGCCAGCAGCCCACTAAGTGGAGATTTCAGATTTCTTTTTAGGTGAAAAACTTATTTTCATAAAAGTTACCATTCTAAACTTACTGCATTCAATATGTGCACAACAGACGTCTGTAGAAAGTAAAACCCTTCTTAACATTGTAGCTATTATTTTGGAATAACATTGAAATGAACAGAAACATGTCAGAAGTGCAGACTTAAACCTTTCTTTACAAAATTAAATTGAATATGCAAAGGTTGTATTTCATGTATTGTATGTTTGATTGATTTTCTAGGTGACGTTAGAATAATCTGAAATATAAAAATGTGCCATACATTTTGAAACCATCAATTTTATTTTTCCTCCAAGCTTTTATTTACTTGGAGGAACCCGATTAAATATTTAAAAATTATTAATACAGTAAGTACAGTGGTTTTATATATATCAATGTGTTTATTTAACCCTTTGCAAGCTTCTCCTTGTGGAAACAACCCAGTATTATTTACAGTTCTCATCTAATACCTGCTTTGACTGCTCAGTACTTCATTAAGCTAAATCAAGATTGTTGCTGAAGGAACTGAATACATTCATACAATGTCTGAGGCGTCCAGGAGAAATCTGGAACTACACTTTGTTCTTCAAACTGGAGCTCAAGATATGATCTACTTCTCTCACAATAAGATATTCATGTTACTTTGTATTGTATGTATGATTGTTTACATCTGTTCTAATCAGATCTGGTGTTCTTACACGTGCAAATACACTTATTGAAGTCTAGCTTACTGTTTTAGAAGTCAAGCCTGAATAGTGAAGTTGGTGCCCATGTAATGAAATACAAAAATATTTCCTGTTAGAGAAGCAGCTCATGTGGCTCCTCATGAAGCTGCAGGCCAGAATGCTGAAAGTATGTAAAACTGCATCAGAGCATATGAGGTTGAATTAGAACTATAAACTTAAAACCACAACCAGATGCTTCATTCTGGTTTCTGGAGTAATTCAATACCTGTTATCTTATAGTTTTGATGCCTTTACAATTATTCACTAACAATATTACTAAATGAATAGTATAAATAAAAACACCCTGGGTAACTGTGACCAAAGTTATGTTTATATGAAACATTTTTGAATATATTTATATACACATTACACATTAGTCCAATAACATCCTTAACTTGGATTGGTGGTCGTACCAGGAGATTTAGACAGAGGACTGAGAATTACTGATCATAGAACTATATGCAAAATAAGCCTCTATACAAAAATAGACTTTAATACAAACATTTTTATTCTTTAAAAATCATCTGAGACTTAAACTAATTGAGAAATGGACAATATTGTTTGTGAATTGCATGAAAATTGCATGAGATTAAATTCTAAAGTGATCCTAAACTTTTGAGCGGTAGTATATATGAAATATATAATTTTGGCACACAAAGTTTTGCATCAGCTGTCTTATGTAAATGTAACAAATCACAAATCAAATGTACTGCAGAGCAAACCAACAACAACTGTAGAATTCTAGGAGTTGTAATGGTAAAAGTGGTATATATGAGCATATATATGAGTATATATATGGTAGTTGTAATGGTAGAAGTGGTATATATGAGTGTATATAAGCATTGGCTATCTAAAAGTCTCTCTGGCCAGTCTTACTTATTCCTTCTTTGCTGGTCTACCAGAGGGCAGAAGAGGAGATAGTGAAGTTTAACATGACCATATGGCAGGCCAACCTCTATAACGGAACCCTACCAGCAAACTCTACTGCTCTTCCAATCACGGTGGACCCTGCAGACGTTCCTAGAGGACCTTGCTGGGAGACGATGGTGGGACAGGTACCTGTGGGACCTTTCACTGTTTTTTTATCACGTCTTGTGTGTTTTAAAGCAATAGTTGAGGCAAAACGTCCTACTGCTTTAGTTGTGGGGCTGAAACTACTACAGATTTGCTTAGCATGTCTCAATTCTTGAATCTCCAAGCAGTTTTTTCCAGGCCTTTCAAGGCACAGTCCTCGTTTAAATGGTCTATAATCTGATATATTGGTTTTAAAGGTACATTGTATCCCATAAGGCTAACGTAGCAAATAATGGAAGCTTATACTCAAGCAGTTTGCATCAAACTCCTGCCTACATCATGTGGTTTCTGAAACTCTTTGTCTTGCTGTTATCTGTAAAAATGGACACAACTGTGTTGCAATAGCTAAAAACAGTAGCAGCAGTGGTTTTAGGTGTTAGCAGCAGTAGCAAGACGTGTAAGACACTCAGACAATGTAAAGCCTGTAGCTTGCTAGAAGCAATGATTGTTCTTGTCAGTGGGTATTTGTTACAGCTCGTTTCTCTCACAGGAGTTTGTCCGTCTGATTATATCAGACACCATGACCACCTACATAACACTGCTGATCGGCGACTTCCTCCGAGCCGTGCTGGTGCGTTTCCTCAACCACTGCTGGTGCTGGGACCTGGAATACGGCTTTGTGAGTATAAACATCTAGAGTTAGGTCTGGAGTTCTCCCTGCTGAGACACAGCAACTATATCATTAAGTTAAATAAGCACTGATGTATGTAAAATCACTACCTACTGTATTGATACTATACTTAAATATCCAAAGAAGGATAGAGCTATGAAGCTGAACTGCTCTGAATGGGGTAAATTACTTTCTAGCAGTTAAAATGTGCTTCAGTAGGGCTTTTAGAAATATACAAGCCTGCTAGTTTCACTGTGCTGCTTTATAGATGTTCTTTAGTTGCGAAAGAATGCAAAGCGTAAATCATACTTCAGTATAACACTGTTTCTTATTCGTCCCGCATTAGCCCTCCTATTCAGAGTTTGACGTGAGTGGGAACGTTCTCGGCCTCATATTCAACCAGGGCATGATCTGGTGAGATGAATTTCTCTGTACGTTCATTATTTTATTTTATCTATATGTTACATTACCTGCTCCAGCTAAGGTATTCAGACACTTTTGTTTGTAACATACTTATAATATACTTATAGTGCATATCTCCACTTATAAATTTGAAAATAGAAAAATAAACTGTGTATCTACAAGAATAAACAAAGACACTTTTAAAATGAAAAGTAAATTCAGACACTACAAATTAGTATAATGAATTATATCTTTGGGTCCTTCTTTATATTTAGTGTTTTTAATAATTATGTAATTACACATGAATAACATATACAATAGCTATGTAACTACTGGTGATGTAGCCACTGTTACAGTTGGATGACAGCAGTACAGCTTATGTAATTACACATTTGTACTTATTTCTTTTTTGCCTTAATCACATACATAAAGGTATCTTCATAGTTGTAACTGCATATTCACTGTCATGTAATTACACATTAGTAATATCTTGTAACTGCGTTTGTAACTAGACTGAAACAGCATTACACCAGCTTTCTAGGGGTGTGCCATATTGTATCATACACAATAATATCGGCAACATTTTGGAATATGGTGAACGATATTATACCCTCATATCGATATATCATATTGTATGCAATAATAAAAAATAATTTTCATTTTGTTGCAGTAGTGTATTCTTGAAATATTATTTTTTATTCAAGTTTTGTCATATCACCATAAGTATCGTTATCACAAAAATACCATGAAATATTGTGATATTATTGTAGGACCATATCACCCACCCCTACAGTTTTCTAACATTTAGCTGACAGGCAACAAAGATACACATGTGTAATTCTATAAGCTGCAATGCTTTAATCCATTTGTAACAGTGGCTCCATCACTAGTAGTTACTGTTACTGTATTGTTTATACATGTGTTTTTCCTGTGTAACTAATCAGTTATTACAGACACTTAATATAAAGTGGTACTGTTCTTCTTACAGTCATTGTTTTCTTTACAGCCGTCTTAGAAATGAGCTTTTTGCTGTAGGAACCAAGTTTGAGTCATTTTTATTCAGTTGATTTAAATTATATTAAATTCTTGTCATTATCGTCACTGTCCAATGAAAAACAAGGAACTCCAAAATAGGAACTTTACAGGAGAGGCCAAAAACAGTCTTTACTTTCAATAAAAGTCAATGAATCCAGAATTTTTTTCCAAGTGATTTTGAAGCATTCCTATTGGTCCATTTATCATGGGAATTCTAAACAATGTCAATGGCAGCTGTCATGTTCAAATGATGTAGAAAAATGAACATAGACAAAAATGGAGATATATTTTTTTCATTGGACAGCAACGGTATGATCCATAGGTCCATTTACCTATGACCTTCACTGTGGACTATGGTCTCCAAACATGACTGGATAGGTTATTACTTATACACTACTGTGCAAAATATTTTCACCAGTAAGAACACCAGATATCACTAGAACAGATGTAAATAATCATACATACAATACAAAGTAACATGAATATCTTATTGTGAGAGAAGTAGATCATATCTTGAGCTCCAGTTTGAAGAACAAAGTGTATTTCCAGATTTCTCCTGGATGCCCCAGACATTGTATGAATTTATTCAGTTCCTTCAGCAGCAATCTTGATTTAGCTTAATGAAGTACTGAGCAGTCGAAGCAGGTATTAGATGAGAACTGTAAATAATACTGGGTTGTTTATAGAAGGAGAAGCTTGGAAAGGGTTTAATAAACACACTGACAAATGTAAAAGCATTAATACTATATAGGTACTGTGTTTTTGCAATAGTAGTTCCACATTTATTGTTATTGGTATGAACACACATGAACACATTTTAGATGTTAGCACTTATTCTGTGTGTTACTGTTGTTCGTGCAGCCTTCAGGTTGTCCTGCTACATTTTTCAAGAGACTACTGGCTACTTTCTTAACTTCTTTTACAAGTCTTGTAGGGTGTACCGGTTCAGGGACTTTCCATGAACTTTCTTACTGCATATTATTGAACTGACATGAATGTTTATGGTTTGCTATGTGTCTGTAGCCTTTCCTATTCAAGAGTTGATTAATAACGTTGCATCAAAGAACCTTAGAAAGCTTTTTCATTTATAATGACACTAGGTACAGTTCCCTCACTGTGTATGGGTTTGTATATGTGTCTATTACAGGATGGGAGCGTTCTACGCCCCCTGTCTGCCGGCTCTGAACGTTCTCCGGCTTCACGTGTCCATGTATCTGCAGTGCTGGGCTGTCATGTGCTGTAACGTTCCTCAGGAGCGCGTTTTCAAAGCCTCTGGTTCCAACAACTTCTACATGGCCATGCTGCTGGTCATCCTGTTCCTGTCCACTCTTCCTGCCATCTACACCATCGTCTCCATCCCCCCGTCCTTCGACTGCGGACCATTCAGGTACCCACCACCATTTACATAACTGGCAGGAGCTTTTACGCAGAGCAACTTATATTTATACAAAACTGTTCACAAGTTTTAGACACTTTGGTACATTATTGTATTTAATACAAGCTACATTCCAGACAGGAAGCTTTTATTAAATATTAAACAGTATTAATAGAGTAAGTAGTGGTTTTACATGCGTCAGTGTGTTTATTTAACCCTTTCCAAGCTTCTCCTTGTGGAAACAACCCAGTATTATTTACAGTTCTCATCTAATACCTGCTTTGACTGCTCAGTACTTCATTAAGCTAAATCAAGATTGCTGCTGAAGGAACTGAATACATTCATACAATGTCTGGGGCGTCCAGGAGAAATCTGGAACTACACTTTGTTCTTTAAACTGGAGCTCAAGATCTGATCTACTTCTTTCACAATAAGATATTCATGTTACTTTGTATTGTATGTATGATTATTTACATCTGTTCCAATCACATCTGGTGTTCTTACTGGTGCACAAACACTTATTGATCAGTTAAAGACTTTTAAACAATCAGTTTAGGTGCCTCAGACTTTTGTACAGTAGTGTAGGCAGTAACAGAAGAAGGTAAACGTAGCGTTAGGACTTCTATGAGTGTAGTGTTGTCCTTGCTTAGGCAGGGAACCAAACCCCAGTCTGGTGCAGCAGCGTTAATTACTATCCTACAACAACCATTTGAGGGATTCTGGGTTTAAGCACCATAGAGCTTACAAGTCTACAGAGGTGTCAAGTAACAAAGTACAAATACTTAGTCACCTTACTAATCTAAGTAGAGATTTTGGTTATTTATACTTTACTGGAGTAATTATTTTACAGCTGAGTTTTTACTTCTACTCCTTACATTTACACTCTATTATCTGTACTTTCTACTCCTAACATTTACACTCCATTATCAGTACTTTCTACTCCTTACATTTACACTCCATTATCAGTACTTTCTACTCCTTACATTTACACTCCATTATCTGTACTTTATACTCCTTACATTTACACTCCATTATCAGTACTTTCTACTCCTTACATTTACACTCCATTATCTGTACTTTATACTCCTTACATTTACACTCCATTATCTGTACTTTATACTCCTTACATTTACACTCCATTATCAGTACTTTCTACTCCTTACATTTACACTCCATTATCTGTACTTTCTACTCCTTACATTTACACTCCATTATCTGTACTTTCTACTCCTTACATTTACACTCCATTATCTGTACTTTCTACTCCGTACATTTACACTCCATTATATGTACTTTCTACTCCTTACATTTACACTCCATTATCAGTACTTTCTACTCCTTACATTTACACTCCATTATCTGTACTTTCTACTCCTTACATTTACACACCATTATCAGTACTTTCTACTCCTTACATTTACACTCCTTTATATGTACTTTCTACTATTTACATTTACACACCAATGTCAGTACTTTCTACCCCCTACATTTACACTTCATCATCAGTACTTTCTACTCCTTACATTTACACCCCATTATCTGTACTTTCTACTCCTTACATTTACACTCCATTATATGTACTTTCTACTCCTTACATTTACACTCCATTATCAGTACTTTCTACTCCTTACATTTACACTCCATTATCAGTACTTTCTACTCCTTAAATTTTAAAAATAGCCTCATGTTTCATTTTGCCTTGTTTAAAAGTAGCCTTGATACTCCTGTTTTAGACACGACAACCTTTTCACATTTAGTGTAGCAGATACGCATTTAGACATCAAACTATGCTGCTGTGATTCGTCACTTCAAAATACGAGAAAAGTCATTGATGGCTTTGAGATCAACTAGTTAGTTTTAAAAATAGTTTTAAACTCTTCAAATAGGCTACAAGCGGAAAGCTGGGGAGCTGACAAAACAAGAGTAACGAAATTGGGTTTCCTCCCTCTCAGTTCATCTTCATACACAGATATGCTTCTTTATTATATTTACATTGTACTAAAATACTTTCATGTTCAATGGGCGTATATGCGGCTGAAACAGGAAGCCTAGCAGATCCCAAATTTATCAACATCTAAGCGGCCTAAGCTTTTTTCCCCTACAATATTTTACTTTTATACTTTAAGTAGTTCTGAAAGCAGTACTTTTACACATTTACTGGAGTAAAAAGCTTGAGTTGATACTTCAACTTCTACAGAAGTATTTTTAAACCCTAGTATCTTTACTTCTACCTGAGTAATGGATGTGAATACTTTTAACATCTTTGCATGTCTGTCCACCCTCCGAGTTGGGCCTCGATCAATACTCAAGTAAAATATTGATAATGAGGTGGAACACTGACTCAAGTAAAAGTACATTCATATAAAACAACTGAAGTACAACTACTTCAGTACTGAGTAACTTATAGAACTACAGTGGAATTCAGTATCAAAGTCAGAACTGAAGTTTCTATTATTAATTTGACCTCCACATTTAACTCATCCGTGCTGTGAAATACCCACATACACAAACACACACTAAGGGGCAGTGAGCACACTTGCCCCGAGCGGTGGGCAGCCCTATCCACAGCTCTTGGAAAGCAGTTTGGGGGGTTAGGTGTCTTGCTCAAGAGCCTTTCAGCTGTGTCCTGTTGGTTCAGGGAATCAAACTGGTGACTTCCGGTCACAAGGCTGGTTCCCCAACCTCCAGCCTCCAGCTACACCAATAAATAATAATATTGTCGCTGTCCAATGAAAAACATGCATCTCAGTTTTTGTTAAATTTTTTTACATCATTTAAACAGGGCAGCTGCCGTTTACATTGTGTAACATTTTCATGATTAATGGACCAACAGAAATGCTTAAAAATAGCTTGGAAATAATTTGGTTCCACTGTCTTACATTAAAAGTAAAGACTGTTTTTGTTCTGTCCTGTAAAGTTGGCATTTTGGAAACGCATGTTTCTCTTTGAATATGCTAAATGTGGAAGCTCCAAAGTCAGTGATGTGACCAGAACTTAAGCAGTACAAATGTTTTAAAACAATAAAAAAAACTATTTAAATGTATATATGAAGTCCTTAAATGGGTAAAAAGTAGGTTCCTTTACTCACTAGTATACTATTAGAAAATACTCAAATATATTATTATTTTTTTCTTCACATACATGTAAATGTGACTAGTTACTACTCACCTCTGGCAACAATGGCCCAGCTGACTGTTGACCACAGAACCAAGCCCTTATTTCCAGGCTGCAGTGGTAAGATATTCTATTAGAACAGTGGTGACCAACCCAACTTTTTTAGACCTACCTATCTTCCAACCCTAATAAACTTCACCTCATCCACTGACTGCCTTCAGAAGTTCTTGATTACCTGAGAGAGGTATGTTAGATTTGGCTTGGAGTTGAAACATACAGAAAGGTAGATCCCATGGGTAACCACGACAAACCAAACATAGGTAATTATAAATTACTTTTTATTATGTCAGTTGTATCAGGAGGTTTTGATACTTTTACACTGGACAGACCAGAAGAAATATGTTCTGTA
This sequence comes from Megaleporinus macrocephalus, assembly GCA_021613375.1. Lineage (NCBI taxonomy): Eukaryota > Metazoa > Chordata > Actinopteri > Characiformes > Anostomidae > Megaleporinus > Megaleporinus macrocephalus. The sequence continues at coordinate 29,443,324 of CM038725.1, read as the reverse complement.
GGTGAACTACATTACCACAAGAGGGCGCCACATACAAATACTAAATTATCTTTCAAAGCCTCCATGCCTCATCTAACTACATTTCCTTTCATGCTGATCTAGACTCTAAACTCCTCAATTTCAGCCAGTAGAGTCAAGTAACCAAAGCTCCTGTGCTGTCATTGTAGTGGGAAGAGCCGCATGTTTGACGTGATTCAGGAGACCCTGGAGACTGACTTCCCGGCCTGGTTTGGAAAAGTGTTCAGCTACGCCTCCAACCCAGGACTGGTCCTGCCCTTTCTTCTGCTCATGGTGTGAGTGCCAGTGTTGGGATGTCTTCATTCTGCAGTAATAATCAGGAATATAATCCATGTATGTCTTTTCTGTCGTTTCAGTCTGGCCATATATTATCTCCACTCCACGTCCAAGACTTACAAACACGCCAACCTGGAGCTGAAAAAGAAACTCCAGACTGTAAGTTATAAGGCCAAGCTTTAGTAATCAAGCCACTGCTTACATTATCCAGTAGAGGGCAGCATCACTTTAGTGTGATGTCTAGTAGTGAACTCAAAAGCGGGTTGCATAATCTATGACTAAGTTGCAGCACCTGTGGTGAATCACCATAGACGATTGTTGAGGTTGTGGCTTAGGAATCTGGTCAGAACTGTTCTCTTTAACCTTAAAAGAATAGATTGACCAAACAAGTTAACCTTGCTACAGTGATTATGAGCTTGTAGCCATCAAGGCACCTGATCCCAGCTGCAATAAATGAGTTTCTGTCTGGTCAGTGCAATCTTATTGTGTAAACATCTTTCCCATTGGCTCACCTAAATAAAAATAAGTATGACTATATATATATATATATATATATATATATATATATATATATATATATATATATATATATATAAAACTTCACACAAAAAAGGAATCTGGTCACTGAGGCCAAAATTCAAACCAGACCCCTCTTGCTATGAATCAGAAGTTCTACCCATTGCACCACCACACTTCTCTTACTGTTTATATACTTCTATCCTATGTTTTAGTGTATGAAAGCACACTTTTAAGTATCCTCTCACTAAACTACTAGTTAAGAAGTTTTTAAACTGAAAGTATTTTCTATACTTTTTTTAAGTGAACTTTAAGAGAACATAATACTTATAGTTATCACTTATATTATATTTTTGCACTTTAAAATATAGGACTGGGTTTCGATTTCAGAATTATTTTTTTCTACCTAAGATATAACTTTACTACTCTTACTTTAAATACTCTTTACTTTAAAAGGGAACATATTTGTATACCTTATAAATCTTTATTCATCAAAATTTCCAAACAACATTGTACTGGATGCCTGTTTGTAACGGGCAAGAACACTTACCTATACTTAAGTAACTCAATCAAAAGATAAAGTGCAAGTAAAGGACAAAAAAATACTTTTTTGTATACTTGTCAGTATTAACCAAGTATACTTAAGTATAATTGTATTTAGTATATCAGTGATAAGTGCATACATTGAAAGGATTTTCATTTACAGTGTTTTTAGTTTATAAGTTTACTGATAGGACATTCGAAGAAACTTCTTTTTTGTAAGGGTTCTGATTTTGTTATATATATTTGTATATTGTTTCACTTGTTTTACCAACCTTCTCACCCTGTCCTGCTCTGGACTGTGTACTCATCTTTCTTATACTCCACAGTTAACTGCTTAGTTATGTTAATGTTCGTTGTAAGAGTAAGTTATCAATGCAATTATTTCTGAGTGCAACAGATCAGTAGCTCAGCAATGACATAACAAAACAATGCCTATTTACTTTGTACTGTTACTTCTTGAATTATTGGTGAAACAAAACCACATTGAAGTACAACTTCTTTTTTGCTGTCAAAATGAAAGAGGGGGACCAGTTCAGAATACAGGCTTTTTTCTTGAGGATACCGTGGTATAGACGTGCTCTAACAAGTCTGAGAATGGTCTTATATGATTGGCAAGTCTAATAGGCCTGCCTCTATGTTTCATCTGACCCATGTCGTTATCTCCAGGGTTTTGGGGCAGATTTCTTTGGGGGTTCCTGCCATTAAATGATTAGCTGAGTCATAAACCTCTCTCATAACCTCTGTAACATTTGGTGTGCTGACCATCTGAACAAACAAGCTTTTTAACAGACGATTGTTTACAACAATATGACCCAGGATAGCATCTCAGAAGCTACTTAACACTGTAGCATTCAACCACTGGACACTAAGATTGTAAGTAAAACTCATATATGATGTGTTTTTGTATCAACAGCAAAGTGAGGAGAATAAGAAGAAGAACAAACTGGCAGCACAGAAGGCAGCTGACGAGCTGGAGCAGGCTAAGAACATGGCTGCCGCTGAGCAACAGGAGCAGCAGAGCAATAACAACGCATCAGTGAAAGGTGATACTGACAGTGCAGAATCTCAACTGCTTTAAAGCACTACGTTGGCAAGAACATTTTATTTACTTATCATTTCCCCCTATATTCCCAACACAAACACACATATGGAAATCTAATATATGACAATATATAGATTTCATATACAGATTTAATTACAATACAAATTTATATTAATTCAATACTTATTATAATGTAAGTCAGTGGAACCATAATGTTTTCCAAGTTATTCTGGAGCATTTCCATTGATCCATTCATCATGAAATGTTTACACAATGTATACAACAGCTGCCGTGTTCAAACGATCTACGACAATAAAAAATAGACAAAAATGCAGATACATGGTTATACTTCGAATAGCGACGATATACAAACCCTAGGCTGGGAGAGTAAATTTGAATAAAACCAGAAGTCAGTGTAAATCTACTTTGACCTGTATTTAAACAAATGGCAGCACAGCAACAACTTAAATTATATATTGTCTCTTAACATCTTCATAGATTTTTATATACACTCATTCTGAAACAGATGCCTGAGCCACAGTTTATGACTAGGAACGCTAGACCAGCCGACTTACTCAAAATTGTAAGGCAACGTTTTTACATAATAACAACTTTTAGTTAGTGTAGTTTTCTATACGCAAGAGTCGAGGCATTTCTAGATTTGATGTATTTTACTCACTACAGAGTGTAATATCATCTATAAATTCAGAGAATCTGAAGAAGTTTCTGTTTCTAAAGGGCAAGCATGAAAGACCATTAACACCTGTGACCTTCAACCCATTAGACAGTGCATTAAAACCCCTGTAATTTTCCTGTAATGGAATACTTAGGAAAACTGTCCATCGTTGCATTACAACAATGTTGTAAAACAAAGCCAGAGGCGACAGTGGCAAGGAAGAACTCCCTCAGACTGGAGGAAGAAACCTTGGGAGGAACCAAGACTCTCAATGGGGAGACCTGTCCTCCTCTGGTCAAACAATATTTATAATTTAATAAACTAATTACCAAAGAAAAGCTAAGAGAATCTCTGTTTGAAGTCTGGATGGCGAAGCTTTAGAAACTGCATTGGTATCAGTCTCTGACTGAGGCATCATGAAAAGTGGGAGTGGATTGAAAAAGTCCCATCCTGTCTTAATGCTGATACACATGGATGGCACAGTGAAGTAATTGAGGGTGTTGCAGTGGACAGGAGAGCTGGTTAGGAAATAATGATCAATCATGGATTATCTGATTGGCTGGTTTACATCATGGTGATTACACAGACATAACATATTAAAATAGACAAAATAGCTAGTTAGTGTCTCTGTTACATATACTAGCTACTTGCTTTTATCTGGACATCAAACACAAAACAAGTTAAGTTGTTATGTTCAGTTTAAGATGATCTGCTTCAACCAGCACACAGTGATAAACTCACACTGCATGGCTGCTGACTGTTGGGTTGTAATGCTAATAAAAGTGGAACTACTTCTCTATTTAGTCTCTTCAGTGTTAAACACTGAAGCTGTTGTCCAAGTATTTGAGAAACTGTGCAACTGATTGTGTAAATAGACTTTTCCATTCCTTGATACCTTCTTACATTAAACATGAAAGCATGTGTTCTAAAACAGGTCCTTCATGTAAATGCTGCTAGGTTCAGATATAATGTAATTTTATGACCCATTTATTTATTTTATTATTTATCTTTTATTTCATTTCTTCCTCCCTCCAGAAAAAGACAGCAAGAACAGCAGACAAAGTGGTGGCCATCTCTCTCCACCAATCCAGGGCTACCATGGCATGCGACGGTCCGTCAGCACGCATTCTCACATCCCTCCTTCCACCAGACCCCCTGCACCCCGAGCCCACCACACACCCGGACCCTTACCAGGACATCCCAGACAAACCATGCCTAGGAAACAGGACAGCTCGCGTTCAAGTAGGAGCTGATTACAACATGGGCTGTTCACAGAGACATCAGAACCAAGTTAGAATGGAATTGGGTTTCTGTGCCTCTCAGTGGAGTTCAAGGGACTAAGAGTCTAACTGACAAGGTTTACCTTTAGTCTGAAGTAGATGCGGATGTCGCTAACAAGTATTGGAGACCAATTATCATAGTGCCTAAGTCATCACATACTGGTTTTAAACTGTGTTAAGTTGTATTTAATACCTGCTTACCTGATTTCTGACAATGTAGATCACTGTTTTAAGCTAAAGGAAGCAATTTTTTCAGGCAACCTTGGTGTGCCGAGGTGTCAGAAATGTCCAAGACAGTCCAATGTCCGAACATTTCCTGGACACAGATTAAATGATGCTACCAGTCAGGATCCCCCCCTCGATGGACAGTACTTTGGGGTTGGACTCTTAAGTCAAAAGACGCTTTTCCTGCTTTTCACTGCCAAATGAATGATACTGTACCCGAACACCAGTGCCAAATTAGGCTACCCTTCTCGGGGGGGTACCAACTGTGCCGAATTGATGTGTATGGGTAGAGCTGGGGATAGTGCAGATTGGTCAAACACGATTTTTAACCACACAAAAGAGTGATATGTCTAAAAATCACAAGCCAACCAGAACCTGATGGCCAGCTATCAGTGATTCCTCTAGAGGTGCAATCAGACATCTAATGTTCAGTCAAAACCTGACCTGAGCTCCGGCGAACTTCTATCCAGACCTGATCCAACTCTAACCACATCAAGTTATCAAGAACTTTGAGAAACATATGTCCAAAACCATCCCAAAGTGCTGGACCCTACTTGTTTTATGATAGCACCAGTTAAATGACTGTGTAGCAACAATATTAGCAATAATCAGAGCATGGATAAATAAAAAAAACTGATACAGTTGCAAAACAGATACAGATATAAACGTTTGAGTGCTCCTGGTCAAATTGAATGTTTTTAATTTTAAATATACATTAACCTAACCTCTATACATGGTTTAAAAGTTGTTTTAACTTAAAAAACAAATTTGTCTGGATTGCCTTTTCAATTAATTTCAAGTTAAATGAATTTTAAGTAGTAAGTTAACAGAAGAAGAATTCTTTTATGTCCAGAAACATAGCATGTCAAGTACAAATCATTCAATATGTTAAGGCAGCCCAGATTTTAAATGTTACAGTGTAGAGAACCCACTTAAATCTGACAATTTATGCTAATTTTGTGCACTATTTTTTAAAAATGAAAAATAAAAACCCCATCAAATATATGTTTTAATATAATAAATATGCCACACTGTTTGCACACCCTATAAAAGGTAGGGGTTTTAACAATTAAAAAATAAGTTGGACTGCCTTAAAAATGCGTTAAGATTTCGATTTATTCAAATTTGAAATAATACGTTTCTAGACATAAACCACAAAGTCTTGTGCTGTTATCGTACTGTTTATAATAAAAAATTTTAAATTCACTTTTTTAAGTTAAAACGACTTTTTTTGGAGTGCAGGCCAAATTTTATGTTTGTTATTCAGCAAATAAACAGAAATTGTGCAGTAAAATTTGTAGAACTTTGTTCTCCGTAGGGGAAGAGTTAACTTACTCTCAATGAGAACTTAAGCAAATAAGAACAATCTACTAATACTAGACAGTACCTCCCTTTGCCTTCAAAACAGCCTCAATTATTCATGTAAAGAGCAGAACTATCATATGGAGACATGCAGGATGAAATATGTTCAAAGTGGAAGATGGGCTGTGAGAAAGCAAAACTTAAACCCAACAATTATTAGAGAAACGATGAACAAAGTCAACCTCAGCAGTCGAATTCTGCTGATATTTGAAGCTCCAAATTAAACATAAGATTAAAATAGAGTAAAACATTGATGCTACTTTTGTTTGTGCTGTGAACATCAGTATGGAAAGTCTATGGAAATCTTTAGATTTCTAGATTTAGGTTTAGAAGTGGATGTGGGAAAACACCTATACTCTAGGAATGCTCCCAAAAAAAAACTTAGGTTTACAACAGAGTCTCAAAATCTGAAACACTTTTCAAACAATTTTTATTCTCATAAAAATGAAACATTCAAATTAAAATTGTCTGAGCTGTTATGAGACTTATGATCAAGCAACAATTCTTGAGAATTCGTCACTCGAGAACAAAAAACGCAAAGCACAGCAAAACAATGGAAACATATGTAAATATCTATACATATATTCTTTTAGAAATAAAATTTTGAAAGATGAATTTAAATAGCACATTTTTATTTACTGCCCACCAAGATTTTATGAACAAAAACAGATATGTTTCTTTATTAAGTAGTTTCTTGTAGTTTAGTCTAGCATGTTTATTCAAAGTTGGCCATCCAACCAGTATTGTTAGCCTAGTTCATTGTGTTTTCTTCTGATAAACAGAAATCCTATATCACCAGTGATAAATGGTTGCAGTGTCTGTTCCGTCCTATTAATGCTTTCAGCCGTGAACTATGAGGTCATGGGTTTGATTCCTGCTGATAATGTCCTTCCATTGCCTTTGTGCCCTTGAGCAAAGCACTTAACCTCAAGTTGTTCCAAGTGTGTGTGATAAGTATCAGAATGCTGTTTTGAACTGTTGTCTAAATCATAAAACATTACTACGACTGCAGAGCGTCTTCACCCACTGCTAGTATTCCTGTGACCTATGCTACCTCTACTAATACTGATACTGTTGATAATAAGAATTGCACTCTGAGGCCATCACAACGCTATTGGTTATTTGCATGTCTTAGCAGGAGTTGGATGTTCCATGGCTTTGTAACAGTAGACTGACCCGACTGTTATCTCAGTGAAAGAGAAATGACCTCTCAAGTTACGCAATGTCTTAACTCCAGGGAAAACTGTAACTGTAGAAAGATGTTTATGGTTGAATGTAATAATAGAAGAAAGGGAACGCTGCTAAAATAAATAGTATATATAAAGTATATAGTATATATATAATAGTATATATAAAATAGTATATATAGTGAAGACGTCAAACAGCAAAGTCATTCAATTCAGATTCAGAATTGTTGATAGTGGCAATGATAGTAACCAGACGTCTAAAGAAGTCTCAAAAGACTCCCATGCAGAAAGTTATTGGATCAAATGGTTATAAATACATTGCCAGATGTCTCTAATATTTTGTATAATAGTTTTTGAGACATGATTCAGAAAAGCGTTTTACCATCTACTTATAATATACATATAAAACTCAAAAGACAATGAAAATTTTGAAATGGAAATAAAATTATGTCATTGTGTTACTATCACAAAGTTACTTTCCACAGAGTGAACCACTTGGAATGACTTTATCTCAATGGGTCTGTCTCAAAACCAAGTGAATGTCTACATAGACAACAAAGTATGTACTCCCGACATGTAGGCTGTCCCAATTCTTAAATACCTTAAACATGCTGTCTACTAAGGCACCATATTTAGACCTGATTTTAAGGAAACATCGAATGCTTCCTCAGCCGCCAAGGCAATCCCATGATGCAACGCAGGCAGAACTTTTTTTTCCAACATGGCGGAGATACTAGCGCAGAAGTCATCTTTAAATGTAAGTTATTTTGATTCTCCCTGGTGTTTTAATGTGTTTTTATGTCATATAATCACACAAAACAGTATAATTATCAAATCTGTAACGAGTCGTTCACTATTTAGCAGTTTTATACTCAAGCCATTAGCATTTAGATTTTTAAGCCTTGGGCAATTGTTTTGGATAGCTGGCCGGTAGCTTAGCAACCAGCTAAAACACTGGTCGCGTGCAGTGGGCGGGAACAAGCCGTGACGCAGTCTCTCTCTAACTAGAGCGTCTCAGTAATCTGTTTCATGAGGAGAGATGAGGAGAGACAGCCTACTTAGACACTCACTAGGTTTTGAGACACAGCCAATATACTGAATTACTGAATTATACAGATGTTTGGAAAAACCTATGGAATTCCAGTTTCACGATTCAAACTATAGTGTTATTACTGTTTCTTTGCTATTATTGTTCAAATGTAACAACACATTATTTTTTAATGTTTGCCACTTTATTAATTATGTTTATATTACAATTCCATTCTGTATGAACATAAAAGAAAAAGATTGTTCTTACTTCCATAAACAGTTCTGTATATATACTTTGTTGTGCACAGAGAGAAATAAGAGTCCAAGTCCTACATTTTTGTCTTGGTGGTCAATTTACAACACTGGTGTTGGTTTATGTCCCAAAAACATTCATAATTAATTTTTAAATCACAATTTTTCAGTATTACTTTATCTTTTAGGACTGGTGTATGTAAATAAGCTTTGTTCCAATTGGCCCTTGTATGGCATCTGCTTAAAAAAGCGCATCAAGCTCTGTTAAGAATAGAGGAAAAATCTAGATTTCCTTCCTTCCTTCTTAGTTTGTCATTTTAAACTTCTTTAGTCTTCCAATATGGCCAACCTGGCAAGAGAGGTTTGCAGTCTAACTATGACGCTAATGTGGCTAACATCTAATACCTCATCAAGTTGTTAAGTAATGTCGAATCAGCAGTGTATAGTATACAGTTATCTATAAAGATGAAAAAAGTATGTTTGCATTGCTTTAAACAGAAGTAGCAGCCATCTTGAACCCCAACGTTTATATACTAACCAATTTTTATATATTTGTATGTATAAAACACAACATATTAGTGAGTCTTTGCGAGTATTTGAGATTATTTAACAACTTAATGTGATTATTTCAGCATGCAGTTGGTAATTAGCACACAAAACTAAAGAACCAAAGAAACAACAAACTTCAGACACCGAATGTCTTGGCGGATTGGCTACTTTTAGTGTTTCACCAAACTGCTTCTTTACATGGTAACCGGTTAGCACCTCTAGCTCATTAGAACGATGTGAGACTTTCAATCCTTCATCAAGTTTCTCAGATCAGGAAATGAAACCGTGACACTTTGAGGTCTTGGTTTACCTCTACACTACGCCTCTACGCATCTCCATATCGTTAGCTGAGTTTCCTCTGGCTGAACTCACCGTCAACTAGACCAGGAACAAAACGTCTCGCTCCACAAGGCCAGCGTATTTTTTTTTAATAGGATCACAGTTCTAGAGCTAACACTTTAGCATCACGTTCCAAGATCAGAAGTACTAAAGAAAATGCTCTTAGCCAAGGACACTACATGACCAAAAGTACGTGGACACATAAATATATATATATATATATATGTGGACTTTTTGGAAATCACATTCCAAAGCCATTGACATTAATATGGAATTTGCAACAACGTCCACTCTTCCGGGAAGGCTTTTGGTCAATAGGAATGTGTACCCATTTAGTCAGAAGAACATTTATTACGGTCTGGTGATGATGTTGGATGAAAAAGCCTTACTTGCTATTGACATTCCAGTTCGTCCCAAAGGAGTTTAGTGGCATTGAGCTCAGGACTCTACTGGAAAGTAGGAAGCACATGTAACATTCACTTTACTGTTGGCACAATGCATTCTAGCAAGTAGCGTTCTCCTGGCATTCATCACTCCACTGGCATAGGTGGCATTCTTTTAATCACTAGATGAAGAAGGAGAAGAAGTCTATCCATTCACCCACAGCAGCATAAATCAGTAAGATATTTAGCAAGCTGTTGTATTTTTTATTAAATAACATGTTTATATACATTTCATAGATGTTCTCTATATAGATAGCTACACTTGTAAAATACAATGAAATGTCAAAATGCTATTCAGACTTTATCAATAAATGACAAATATATTGTTTTGAATTTTGGGAATATCATCTAGGTCTATTTCAAAATGTTTTGTTTCTTTTGCTATTTTATATTTATTTATTTCAATTTTGGTTGATGGCTACATGGCCAAGCTCTGCAACCACCAGGGGTACCATCCAACGGTCTTGTAGCACATCAAAAACCTTCTGGGAGAACATAGCAGCAGTCTTGCAACACTTTCACAATCACCTGGAATATCGTAGCAATGGCCAACCACAGCCTTAGCAACTACCTGGGATACAGATTACCAACAACTTTGAAGAATAACATATCAATGGCCTAATAAAATGACCTTAGCAACCAGCTGGGATAATCTAACAACTTTGTCAAGCCAACTTCATAAAGTTTTTTCTTCTAGTTTATTTAGTAAATCTATTATTAGATGCTCCATGCTGTGGGCTGCCTTCTCAAATCCATTCTCAACTTGGTGGGTGTCCTGTGTCCCACACCCAGATCCTTTTTCCTTCTGCCAGAGATTTGCCAGCAAAGATATGAGGTTCATTAATCTTCTTCTTCCCCCACCATGCCCTTCAACATGGCAACATGTAGCATTTATCCATTTAGCACAACGTAGCTGTCAAGGGCCTACAAAGCATTGGTTATAATAGGAACTCTGTATATGCATACCTATCCACCTGGCTAGGGCTCTGCATCAATTTCATGCAATCTTGACATTTATTCATTGGAGACTTGGCGCATGAATTTCATTAACTTTGCAGGCGCTCATGCAAAATGCACGACCAGATAGCATTAATGATTAATCCAAGACATTTGAGATTTTTGTTCATTTGTTCATTTAAGTAAGGCCTGCCTAATTGAGAGCTGCCTGTCTCACTGGATTCAGGTAGCAAGTGGATTCAACATTCGTAAATTAATTCAGATACGCAATTACAGAGCTAGATACCAAAGACTTGACGGCAAATGCTACATTCAAGTAAATCCACTTTTCTAAGCTGCCTGAACCACATTACTGGAATTTTAGCCTTTCCGTCTGTAACACAGTGACATCATCTAGTAACACAATCTAGTATCACCTGCCCTCACACAACGCACAGACAGCTAAAACAGTGAAAACGTATAACTCTGAAATGTCCTGCCCAGGCTAGCCTTCGAAGGTGGGTCTACCAACTTGTTCTACCTTTCAGGACGGACACTGACTCAGATACAGCAAAACCAACAGCACTGTAAGAACAAGCTCAGCCAAAGAAACAGAAACAGCCAAAGCAAAGAAAATTTGAGAAACAAAAATATTTCTTACATCTTTCTTACATCAGGCAAAGGCGAAAAGCCATGTTAACAATAGAGAACTTCAACAGTGGCAAGACCACCAAGAGGCATGGAAAGAATGTGCTTGACAGGTGGGTAACATTAACTTACTTTTGCTGTTTCACAGAACCAATAGCTTCACTTGGTCAGCAAGCCCAGTTTCATTTGGGCTGGCAATGCATGTCCATAAATTTGGAGGCTCTGAGCTTCTGTAAGAGCACTGACCGAAGGGGGTCTATTTGTTTTGCCACTGAGTTCGACAATCAACAATCTTTTCCAGAATCGCTGACTCCAAAGGCATTTCTGGGACAATAAGCATAATAAAATACTTAGCAGCGTGGCTTAATAATGACTCCTTAAAAAGGTTGAGTTGTTAGAATTGAAATCTGTGCCCGTAAAACGCAACCAGACGATAAACTGCCAGTTTTCTTCAACAGAAAATTTAATTCTGCCATTTAAACTAGAGCTGACATAATAATCCCATATAGAGCTTACACCTCTAGCTTGATGCTACCATGGTGAATAGAAGAGGAGCACTACTGCTGCTGTAAAAAACTTATTTCTACAGAAAAAGGTGGACTGTGAAAAAAATACAAAATACAAACAAGGTTATTTTGTGCTTTTTAAATTTTGTTTAATTTTGTTTTAGTTTTTAGTTTTAGTTTTAGTATTTTATTTTAGTTCATAAACTAAATCAAAAATGGGAAACGAAGAATGACTTGTGTTTATTTTGATTGGTATAGAAATAGCGCCGCTCCAAACCAATCAGGTGGCTGAACCAGAGTTCCAGCCATTTCATGTTTGGTTGAAGCACACAGCACAGAGTGTAGGCGTAGCAGCAGCTTAACCCGCGGATATATATATATATATATATATATATATATATGTGTGTGTGTGTGTGTGGGTGTGTTTGTGTGTGTGTGGGTGTGTGTGTAAAGTTGTAAAGTTTGATATCTTCACTTCTCACTTAAAGTATATATATATATATATATATATATATATATATATATATATATATATATATATATATATATATGTGTGTGTGTGTGTGTGTGTGTGTGTGTGTGTGTATGTATGTGTGTGTATATATATATATATATATATATATATATATATATATATATATATGTGTGTGTGTGTGTGTGTGTGTGTGTGTGTGTGTGCGTGAGGATAAAAAACAATTTAACAAAATTTTTACAGTTTGATATCTTCACTTCTCACTTAAAGTAAAAAAGCAATAGTGATTTGATTTATATCGTGATATATATCGATATTGACTGATATGAAGGGAATTATTGTGATAAGATTTTTTCCCTTATCGCCCAGCCTTAGGAGGGTTCAAATGCTCAGCAACAATTGAATGTGTATGGAGTAAACGGTTTGAGCATGTGAAGTTGATTATCAGCCTGCATAGAATTTTATTAGCCTAAACTGCTTGATTTAAACACCTCATATTACTTAGACAGAACCTCAACCAAGCAGATTGTATTCCCAGAACTAGTTGTCACGTAATGACTCATTTATTAAAAACTAAATATAAAACATCTTTTATGCCAATTTCCTCAAGTGCTTCTGGCTGAAGACACATGCAGCTCCCACTAAAAGTGCTTTATCATGGACAGCCTGAGCGCCAGAAAACAGAAACGTGCCTCCTTGCAGTGAAAGAGCAGAACAACAGCAAGACATGAAGATGAGCTTTCAGAGGCGTGTGGCCATATTTCCTGGAACGGGGTGGTTTAATGACTCCACGCCCCACGGCCGGGTGTCAGATTGCTGATGAATTATTCACAGGACCAGGTTATGTCCACATAAGCGGACATGTGATCGACTAATTAAAGAAACATCCCAAAATCACACATTCCAGCTACAGGTCACAAAACCAGAAACCAAAGATAGTGCCAGAATGGAGCTCATGTTAAAACATTAAATTTATTTACACCCGTATGTCTTTGCGTTGTGTATTAAAAGCTCTTTGACAAAGCTGCCATAGATATCATCGCTCTCCAAAATGAAAAAAAAGGAAGAGGCCAAAAACACTTTTTAATTTTAATATTAGTAAAAAGAAAGATATTTTGTTATAAACAGATATTTTGTTCTTATTGGTCTAACCATCATTAAATTTTGACACAATCTAAATAATCTTGAAACAGTCTAAATCTAATTATGTTATATATTATATATTTATATATTAATTTCAGATTTATCTGCATAACAGTATGCTATATATAACTATACTGTTAACTATATATAATAATGACTATACTGTTATTATTATACTATGCCTTTTATATTATTCACCATGTATACAGCCCATACATGTAAATATTATTATTTGATCTGCCGATTGCATAACTGCGTATTTGCACTACCAAAGTGGTCTACACTGTTTACACTCGCTAACTGCGCTACTCTCAACGCTCATACACACTGAGAGACGCTTTCTATTTTGTAAATACTATTTATTTTATTTTCACTTGTGGAATAGCTACTGGATACCTTGAATTTCCTAGAATCTCCAGGATTAATAAAGTATCTATCTATCTATTTATCTATATAAAAAAATAAAAATTGCAAAAATGGAGATACTGGAGATATATTTCTTAAATACATGCTCTTTAGTTCATTTCATTCAAATAATCTTCAAAAAGTTATTTCAGTTTGGCGCACAAATTCAAAGTCTTGTAAAAATTGTCATCAAAACATTGTGCTCGAATGGTGTTTTGTTTATGATTTCTATTATGGATTCCAGTTGTTTAACATTAGATAGGTAATTAATATACCACTTAATTAATTAGCTAATGTTAAGCCAGTTAATATGCTAATAACCGTCTCAATCTGTAGTGAATTTGATTGCATTTATACACAAATTTAATATTTGTTTAATAACGTTTCACAGATAGGACCATTTGATGTTTACCATGTCTTATTTACCATCTTTTAGAGAAAACACTGCTCAAAACTAGTCACCTGGGTGTAGCCTATCAGGGTAAAGTGGGCACTGAGGCGAGGGGCTCATGTAATACATGAACCCATGCTTAAATAAATTGGCTTTGTATGTATGAATTTCATTTAAAAGGGTTTGTGGTGTTTGGGGCTTATTTTGTTAGGAGGTGGTGTGTCTGTGGTGAACCAAAACCATATGTGTAAGATGTAATTAGAACTCTTAGGCAAAAATAAATAAATAAATAAAAACTGAACTTTTTTCAAACTATTTTTACACAACAAAAAAATTTTGCATAACAAAAAGTGCATATCATATCGATACACAACTGTTTCATATCAAGCTTTGAATCTTGTAAATCATTATAACCCTACTATATAGGTGTCAGGATGTAGGTGTCTCCGAGTGGTGTCATAGCCTTAAAAGTGGAGGGCAAAATTCAGTGATTTAAAACAGAAACCATAGGTCACTACTATGAAACCATTTGTATATAATCTTATTCATAAACAGCATTCATGTTTCAAACCTGCAGGTTAACTGGGTTCCTCCAGAGTCCTTATAATGGAGAAGAGGACAGTTCATCTATACAAACAGCCAATCACCTTGTTGGTGACACCACAATCTGGAAAGGTAAGCTGTTTGTGTGTCACACTACAAACCCCTAATAGCGGCCCCGTGTTGACCCACAAAGCTGGCAGTCCGCTGGCATTTTGCTCAGTGTTTAAGTAGAGTGTTAGACAAAATTCCACTTTTCATCCCTCATTTTTCCCCCACAGTCCAGTGTACTTTGCAAATCTAAATTTTAAACTAAATCATTTTATATAGGGTCTAGTTATTATTTCTATTTTTCTCTGTTTGTAATATTTTTTATTTTTTTTTCCTAAGCACCTAAGCACCACTTATGGACTCCCTCTGGTGATTTCACATTGTTTTAGATACAGAAAATATATAAACATGACTCATAATGAAATTCACGCTTAATTTGCTTTAAAATAGATGATTTTAATTAAATTGATGGAAAAACCTGAACTCACTATGAAAACTCCTAAACACTACCGTGTGATGTCACTGGTGGAGAACAGTGAACAGCGGCGGTACTACAGCATCATGACTGACTGGGACTAAGAATGTTCCAGCACTGCTTCTTCAGATTCTGATGATATTTCTGAATTTGAATTTGAAAGAGCTGTAATGTAGAAATAGACCACCATATCACTTAGTCCTGATACTTTTAGTCAAACCACACCCACAACAGCAGCTCATCCTGAGTGTAAACAGTATCTAGCTAAATAACCAACATTACTCATGACAACAGCCTAGCAACCAGCTAAACTCAGATATAGAGGTACAGTTATTGTAGTAAATATGATCAAAATGGAACTCACACTCATACGACTCTATAAATCTTCATAACTCAACTACGTTAGCTTAGCATAACTTGAGCCACCAAACATAGCAGGTGAAGCTAATGTTAGCTAAACCAGACTAGGTAATTGCGCTTACCTGGTTTACCTCCACGTACACAGAGGCTCTTGAGCACCTCTCGCTGGTTTTTACACACCCATATTGTTGGAAAAGATCCATTTGTTGACTAAACAGTATTTTAAGTCGTATTTCTTTGTAAAAAAGGATAGGATCTTAAATTCCGCTATATGTATGTGTTGGACTTTTTCATATTAGCTGGTGCTTAGTCTGTAAGTGATGGTCACGTGCCTGTGGTTCTGGCTGCCATGTAGATGGTAGTGATGTCAGTTCTATCAAACATGCTGGCTATGTAAGCAGTAGGGATTGAGACAAGGCAGCATCATGTATAGTGAGACACACATTTTAAAGCTTAACTGCCTTATAACCTGCATAAATGATCACTTGAGCTGAGTTATGTGGGTACCTATAGAATCTATAATCTTTACCTATAGCTATGCATCTATAGACTGTTGGCCAAAAGCATATTTTAACCGTCCATAGTTACTATGTACCTCAACTCTTATACCTTAAACAAAACACTGAGTAAATTCTTTATGTTATTCTTTCTTCTGTCATGCAAACAATTCCTAAATAGCTCTAGACCAATGCAAGCATCATCAACTATCAATGTAAAAAAACTACAGACATTCTTATGTGTCCTATAATAAATAATAAGTTATAGGCACCAGAGTTGTAGTTATTACTGGATATAAGGTGCTTGTTTTGGTATGTCCACAGGTTCAGCTCAGGAACTTTGTCCCATATTTGGTCTGGTTTCTGCTTGAGATTTCCCCTCCGGCCCGCTAGGCTTTCGATACAAATCTCCAGGGCAATATCATTTTCCGCAGCCAAGGAGATATCTGATGCTCAGTTAGTGGAGAGGTGCACCTGCCGCACACAGAAGCTGGGCTCTACTCAGGTGCTCCGTCCTAGATGACTTCATTAGCAGGAAACTACTCTACATGGGAATACACTGACAGAAGCCAGCGCACGCCGCCACAATGCCGCGCAGGAAAAGCGATATTGCGATAACCATGGATGACGGTGAGTAGAACATTTAATTCAATTTTCTTCATTTACTTTGATTCGTTCGGCAAGTGTCTCTGTTTAGAAGTATCTCGATTTTTGGCCATTTTTATAGAGCTGATGTTTACATTGTGTGAACATTGTATGATAAATGAACCAATGGAAATAGCCCAAAATAAGTTGAAACTAATTCTGGTTCCATTGACTTTAAAAGTATAGAAGGTTTTCATCCATAACAATTTAGGAGATGCTTGTTTTTGATTGGACAGCGACAATATGGTGTATACTTCAGTAGTAGTAGAAGTCATTTACATTTAAAGAGCTTACAGACTTTATTTAGTTGCAATTTAAACTAAACCCAGTACCTAGCAATCAAATATGGGCGCCGACACACCCAAGATTATACATTTTTTAGGGTAGCATTTTACTGTAGGACGCTGTTCATAAAGCTACATAACACCTACACTTATTATGACAACCGACACGACCCTAAGTAGTAGTAAAAGTTGCATTTAATGATGTTAATGTAAACTTAAGTAGCCCTCGTCACAAATTAATGGTAGTTAGTATTTCTAAACATTTCTGTATGTCAGTTGTCATGATGTAGGTGGCATTGCCAACAGCACCCTACAATAAAAGTGCTACCAAGTTTACATTTATAGCATTCAGCAGACGCTCTTATCCAGAGTGACTTGCAAGTGCTTTGTGTTCGGTCAGAGGATGTATCGCTATCTAGTACAAACAGGTTTAATTTCAAACTACCCTTGAGCTCAGACACTGCCAGAAACAAGGGCCGGTGCTGATACCAGGAGAGAACAAAATACAGGATTACATACAGTACCTAGGATGACAGAGCCAGCATTCATACCTGGAGAATAAAAACTTAAGCATAGCTTAAATCCAATATGATTTATGTCAGTAAGTGCTTTAGTGCTTACAATAGCTCCACAAAGAGATCTGGGCTTCAGGACAGAGAAGACTCTTGACGCTTGTCTTTCATGCATCTTAAAGAATAGCGGGTCCAGTTGAGCTGAACTTGAAGGTCAAAGGGCTTGAGGTACAGATCGACCATTGACCATTGCTATATGGAAGGAACGTCCATTCTGAGCTTTGTAGCTATCAGTGTCTTAGACGTAATGTTTTAAAGCAGCTACAGGGAGCGAGGGAAGGGAGCACAGCAGGGCAGTGACATGAGTGAATTTGGAAGCTTAGTACATAAGTTCATTGCAACATGCAATATTCCAATCTAGAACGTAACATAGAATTCATAATACATAGTATATACGTATATAATATGCAGGAACTTTCCAAAGCTCTAATTCAAATGCAAATTCATTCAAACCACACGAACAAAAGCAGCTCATCCTGAGTGTAAACACTATCTAGCTAAATAACCAACATTATTCATGACAACAGCCTAGCAACCAGCTACACTCAAATATAGAGGTACAGTTATTGTTGTAAAATATGATGAAAGTGGGACTCACACTCATACGACACTATATATCTTCTGATGTCAACTACGTTAGCTTAGTTATGTATTTACATTTGCATTTCCCACATGACTGTGTATTAATTACAACAATTGAAAATTTAAATCCAAAATTGTGTATTTTTGGGTATAATAACTAGAAAATGTTCATATGGACAATTAAGTCCTGTTGACACGTAATTTCAAATTGTCTTAATGGTCTCTTGACATATACAGCGGGTGAAATAAGTATTGAGCACATCACCAATTTTCTAAGTAAACATATTTCTAAAGGTGCTTTTGACATGATGTTCTCACCAGAGTTCTCTACCAACCCATCCAATCCACACATGCAAAGAAATCAAACCATAGATGTCCATAAATTCTGTGCAATAATAAGAAATCTATGGTTTGATGGTTTGATTTCTTTGCATTTGTGGATTGGATGGGTTGTTACCGACTGGTGAGAATTTCATGTCAACAGCACCTTTAGAAATATCTTTACTCGGAAAATTGGTGACTTCTTCAATACTTACTTCACCCGCTATATTTACAAAATTACAATGAACTGTTTGCAATTGCATTTCCACATCCTGGCACTCCAGCTCCGTCAATACGGAAAATGCAACTGAAATACTGTTTGCAACCACATTCTCATTATCGCCGAAGCTTCCTGCCAATCAAAAGATGCAGACGGGACGACAGGAGGGACTTAATGAGAAAATAATGAGTTTAAACTTTGGTGGTTCGGTTGCATAGCTAGACGCTTGTTTACAATACGAAGCTAACAATAGCAAGTGACATTTAACACTCATTAAAAATGCAGAGTGTAACACTGTCAAAACAAAAAACGTGTGGAAAGAATTGTTGACTGACTTGGACAGCTTGCGGCTCAAACACCAGTGTTAGTGACATCATGACCGGCTTCAGGCAGAGGTGTCGGAGGACCACTGGTCCTAGAGGAACACTGCAGGAACACCGCTTTGCACATTTCAATGCTTTCTCTGCTTAACGCAGCCAATCCAAATGCTCAGTGGATGTTAACAAGCTGTTGCTTTGCGAAAGAGATTCTTGACCGACTAGTAGAGCTAAGGTTAGTGGCACAGTGACCAGACCCAAAAGTGACCTACACACTCATAAGAAATAAACAGGGGCTGTTTATGAGTTTGGAAGCCCATTTTTATTCAAATTCAACGAATTGTTGAGTTTCTCCAGGACCAGAAAGTTGGGAAACAGATGTTACAGTATCTCACAGAAGTGAGTACACCCCTCATATTGTTGTAAATATGTTATTATGTGTTTTCATGGGGCAAAGCTGAAGATATAACACTTTGATACAGTGTAAAGTAGTCAGTGTGCAGCTTGTATAATGGTGTAAAGTTGCTGTGCCTTCCAAATACCTCAACACACAGCCATTAATGTCTAAACCACTGGGAACAAAAGTGATTACACCCCTAAGTGAAAATGACCATATTGTGCCCAATTAGCTATTTTCCCTCCCTGGTGTCATGGCACTCGTTAGTGTTACTAGGTCTCAGGTGTGAAGGGGGAGCCGGTGTTTGAAATTTGGTGTTATCGCTCTCACGTTCCCTCATACTGGTCACTGGAAGTTCAACATGGTACCTCAAGGCAAGGATCTGAAAAAAAGAATTGTTGCTCTACATAAAGATGGGCTAGGCTATAAGAACACCCTGAAACTGAGCTGCACCATGGTGGCCAAGACCATACATCAGTTTAACAGGACAGGTTCCACTCAGAACATGCCTCGCCATGGTTACTGTTCTACAAGCTGTACACTTACTACACTGTTCTACAAGCTGTACACTGACTACTTTACACTGTTATACAAGCTGTACACTGACTACTTTACACTGTTCTACAAGCTGTACACTGACTACACTGTTCTAAAAGCTGTACACTGACTACTTTACACTATTATACAAGCTGTACACTGACTACTTTACACTGTTATACAAGCTGTACACTGACTACTTTACACTGTTCTACAAGCTGTACACTGACTGCTTTACACTGTTCTACAAGCTGTACACTGACTGCGTTACACTGTTCTACAAGCTGTACACTGACTACTTTACACTGTTCTACAAGCTGTACACTGACTACTTTACACTGTTCTACAAGCTGTACACTGACTGCTTTACACTGTTCTACAAGCTGTACACTGACTGCGTTACACTGTTCTACAAGCTGTACACTGACTACTTTACACTGTTCTACAAGCTGTACACTGACTACTTTACACTGTTCTACAAGCTGTACACTGACTACTGTACACTGTTCTACAAGCTGTACACTGACTACACTGTTCTACAAGCAGTACACTGACTACTTTACACTATTATACAAGCTGTACGCTGACTACTTTACACTCTTCTACAAGCAGTACACTGACTACACTATTATACAAGCTGTACGCTGAATACATTACACTCTTCTACAAGCAGTACACTGACTACTTTACACTGTTATACAAGCTGTACGCTGACTACTTTACACTGTTCTACAAACTGTACACTGACTACTTTACACTGTTATACAAGCTGTACACTGACTTTAACACTGTTCTACAAGCTGTACACTGAATACTTTACACTGTTCTACAAGCTGTACACTGACTACTATACACTGTTCTACAAGATGTACACTGACTACACTGTTCTACAAGCTGTACAATGACTACTTTACACTGTTCTACAAGCTGTACACTGACTACTTTACACTGTTATACAAGCTGTACACTGACTACTTTACACTGTTTTACAAGCTGTACAATGACTACTTTACACTGTTATACAAGCTGTACACTGACTACTTTACACTGTTATACAAGCTGTACACTGACTACTTTACACTGTTCTACAAGCTGTACACTGACTACTTTACACTCTTATACAAGCTTTACACTGGCTACTTTACATTGTTATACAAGCTGTACACTGACTACTTTACACTGTTCTACAAGCTGTACACTGACTACTTTACACTGTTATACAAGCTGTACACTGACTACTCTACACTCTTATACAAGCTGTACACTGACTACTTTACATTGTTACACAAGCTGTACACTGACTACTTTACATTGTTATACAAGCTGTACACTGACTACACTATTATATAAGCTGTACACTGACTACTCTACACTGTTATACAAGCTGTACACTGACTACTTTACACTCTTATACAAGCTGTACACTGACTACTTTACATTGTTATACAAGCTGTACACTGACTACTTTACATTGTTATACAAGCTGTACACTGACTACACTATTATATAAGCTGTACACTGACTACTTTACACTGTTCTACAAGCTGTACACTGACTACTTTACACTGTTCTACAAGCTGTATACTGACTACTTTACATTGTTCTACAAGCTGTACACTGACTTCTCTACACTGTTCTACAAGCTGTACACTGACTACTCTACACTGTTCTACAAGCTGTACACTGACTACTTTGCACTGTTATACAAGCTGTACACTGACTACTTTACACTCTTATACAAGCTGTACACTGACTACTTTACACTGTTCTACAAGCTGTACACTGACTACTTTACACTGTTATACAAGCTGTACACTGACTACTCTCACTGTTCTACAAGCTGTACACTGACTACTTTACACTGTTCTACAAGCTGTACACTGACTACTTTACACTGTTCTACAAGCAGTACACTGACTACTTTACACTGTTCTACAAGCTGTACACTGACTACTTTACACTGTTATACAAGCTGTAGATTGACTACTGTTGACTGTTCTACAAGCTGTACACTGACTACTTTAAAATGTTCTACAAGCTGTACACTGACTACTTTACATTGTTATACAAGCTGTACACTGACTACTTTAAAATGTTCTACAAGCTGGACAATGACTACTTTACACTATTATACATACTGTACACTGACTACTTTACACTGTTCTACAAGCTGTACACTGACTGCTTTACACTGTTCTACAAGCTGTACACTGACTGCGTTACACTGTTCTACAAGCTGTACACTGACTACTTTACACTCTTATACAAGCTGTACACTGACTACTTTACATTGTTATACAAGCTGTACACTGACTACTTTACATTGTTATACAAGCTGTACACTGACTACACTATTATATAAGCTGTACACTGACTACTTTACACTGTTCTACAAGCTGTACACTGACTACTTTACACTCTTATACAAGCTGTACACTGACTACTTTACATTGTTATACAAGCTGTACACTGACTACTTTACATTGTTATACAAGCTGTACACTGACTACACTATTATATAAGCTGTACACTGACTACTTTACACTGTTCTACAAGCTGTACACTGACTACTTTACACTGTTCTACAAGCTGTATACTGACTACTTTACATTGTTCTACAAGCTGTACACTGACTTCTCTACACTGTTCTACAAGCTGTACACTGACTACTCTACACTGTTCTACAAGCTGTACACTGACTACTTTGCACTGTTATACAAGCTGTACACTGACTACTTTACACTCTTATACAAGCTGTACACTGACTACTTTACACTGTTCTACAAGCTGTACACTGACTACTTTACACTGTTATACAAGCTGTACACTGACTACTTTACACTGTTCTACAAGCTGTACACTGACTACTTTACACTGTTATACAAGCTGTACACTGACTACTCTCACTGTTCTACAAGCTGTACACTGACTACTTTACACTGTTCTACAAGCTGTACACTGACTACTTTACACTGTTCTACAAGCAGTACACTGACTACTTTACACTGTTCTACAAGCTGTACACTGACTACTTTACACTGTTCTACAAGCTGTACACTGACTACTTTACACTGTTCTACAAGCTGTACACTGACTACTCTACACTGTTCTACAAGCTGTACACGGACTACTTTACACTGTTCTACAAGCTGTACACTGACTACTTTACACTGTTCTACAAGCTGTACACTGACTACACTGTTCTAAAAGCTGTACACTGACTACTTTACACTGTTCTACAAGCTGTACACTGACTACTCTACACTGTTCTACAAGCTGTACACTGACTACTTTACACTGTTCTACAAGCTGTACACTGACTGCTTTACACTGTTCTACAAGCTGTACACTGACTGCGTTACACTGTTCTACAAGCTGTACACTGACTACTTTACACTGTTCTACAAGCTGTACACTGACTACTTTACACTGTTCTACAAGCTGTACACTGACTACTGTACACTGTTCTACAAGCTGTACACTGACTACACTGTTCTACAAGCAGTACACTGAGTACTTTACACTATTATACAAGCTGTACGCTGACTACTTTACACTCTTCTACAAGCAGTACACTGACTACTTTACACTATTATACAAGCTGTACGCTGACTACTTTACACTCTTCTACAAGCAGTACACTGACTACTTTACACTGTTATACAAGCTGTACGCTGACTACTTTACACTGTTCTACAAACTGTACACTGACTACTTTACACTGTTATACAAGCTGTACACTGACTTTAACACTGTTATACAAGCTGTACACTGACTACTTTACACTCTTATACAAGCTGTACACTGACTACTTTACACTGTTCTACAAGTTGTACACTGACTACACTGTTCTACAAGCTGTATCAATGACTGCTTTACACTGTTCTACAATCTGTACACTGACTACTTTACACTGTTATACAAGCTGTGCACTGACTACTTTACACTGTTCTACAAGCTGTACACTGACTACTTTACACTGTTATACAAGCTGTGCACCGACTACTTTACATTGTTATACAAGCTGTACACTGACTACTTTACACTGTTATACAAGCTGTACACTGACTACTTTACACTCTTATACAAGCTGTACACTGACTACTTTACATTGTTATACAAGCTGTACACTGACTACTTTACACTGTTCTACAAGCTGTACACTGATTACTTTACACTGTTATACAAGCTGTACACTGACTACTCTACACTGTTATACAAGCTGTACACTGACTACTTTACATTGTTATACAAGCTGTACACTGACTACACTATTATATAAGCTGTACACTGACTACTCTACACTGTTATACAAGCTGTACACTGACTACTTTACACTCTTATACAAGCTGTACACTGACTACTTTACATTGTTATACAAGCTGTACACTGACTACACTATTATATAAGCTGTACACTGACTACTTTACACTGTTCTACAAGCTGTACACTGACTACTTTACACTGTTCTACAAGCTGTATACTGACTACTTTACATTGTTCTACAAGCTGTACACTGACTTCTCTACACTGTTCTACAAGCTGTACACTGACTACTTTACACTGTTCTACAAGCTGTACACTGACTACTTTACACTGTTATACAAGCTGTACACTGACTACTTTACACTCTTATACAAGCTGTACACTGACTACTTTACACTGTTCTACAAGCTGTACACTGACTACTTTACACTGTTATACAAGCTGTACACTGACTACTCTCACTGTTCTACAAGCTGTACACTGACTACTTTACACTGTTCTACAAGCTGCACACTGACTACTTTACACTGTTCTACAAGCAGTACACTGACTACTTTAAACTGTTCTACAAGCTGTACACTGACTACTTTACACTGTTCTACAAGCTGTACACTGACTACTCTACACTGTTCTACAAGCTGTACACGGACTACTTTACACTGTTCTACAAGCTGTAAACTGACTACTTTACACTGTTATACAAGCTGTACACTGACTACTTTACACTGTTCTATAAGCTGTGAACTGACTACTTTACATTGTATCAAAGTGTCATATCTTTAGTGTCTTATGAAAAAATATAAATAAATTATTTACAAAATTTGAGGGGTGTACTCACTTTTGTGGAGGTACTGTATATAAGTTATGTTTATTATTTGTAATGATATATTTAAGTATATACATATAGGTCCATGTTTGATTTTTTGAATGTACTGAAGCGTGTACTGTGATTTCAGATACATTTAAATATATTTTATTCATATATATATATATATATATATATATATATATATATATATATATATATATATATATATATATATATATATATATATATATATATATTGTTTAACTGTAATCACATACTGAAGTGTGATTTTTTTTTAAGAAAAAGTTTAAATTACCTCAGTTGTTCTAGAATATCATGTTTGAAATAAAAGCCTGAATGTATGTACTTTTTCATATTAAGTACATGTCAGTGCAAGAGACGCAAAGCTTTTTTGGTTGATTTACTAAAAACGCCAATTACTGTTTTTGCTGTGTTAACATTTCAGGATGCACTGACCAGTAGAAATGATCTGAAATGACCTGTTGCTGTGGCACAATGTGCGATAACATGAATATACTAACATTCATCTAAGTATCTTTTGAATGCAACTGAGCCTAAAGTTAAATGTGATGTAAATCTAAACTTTGTCCTAATCTTCACTGTTTTTGTGTAAATATATGCACATTCTGAAACTGATGCCAGCAGTATGTTCCAAAACACTTGGGACAGAATCAATTTAGGACAAGAAACTTTTTTTATGTTCAGAAGGAGCATCCAAGTAGGTTTGAATGGTTGATGAGCAAGGATGGATTGAAATTTGCCACCTGTATTCACCTGTAAAAAAGTCTGTCTATTTAAGAACAGTGTTGCTATAAAGAATTTAGATATTTCACACAGTACAACATACGTTAACAAACATGGCCACAACAGAAAAGCAATGAACACTGTGGTTTTACGGCCCAACTTTTTCCAACATAGAACCAAACTTGTTGCAGATGTCACATTTACAAAAAACAATAACATACTAAAACAGTTAAAACATCAAATATCGTTTTTGTACTCAGGTCAAAATAAATATACTAAAACAAACAGGTTTCTATTGCTATATTACCTACTTTGGGTTTGTACATGAAGTAATACATTGGACTGTATAGCATTGAACTGCTGTATTACATTGTTGCAGGTTGCTGTCTAACAATATGTAAAGTTTTGTGTTGTGTCTGTTGTGTATGTGTTTTATTTCAGTTGGGATGGAGTTTGATGGTGAATATGACAGTGAAAATGATGGTAAGTCATATGCAAATACTGAAATATGGGATTGTCTTTCATGTAAGAATTATATATTGTTGTATGCAAAGGCTTTGGTGGTCCTGGTCAAATGTCAGATTTGATTAATTTCATAATTGAAAAGGAGTTATACTCTACAGAGAACACATTTAATGTACAATTACTGTTGAACATATCATCTGCATAACACACACACACACATATATATATATATAAGCCAGTATATATGTATATATTGTTCATATATCTCCATTTTTGTCCATGTTTCTATTTTTCTATTAAATGCAGCAGCTGCCGTTTATGTTGTGGGAAAATTTCATGATGAACTGACCAATAGAAATGCTCCAAAATAGCTTGGAAAAAAATCTGGTTCCATTGACTTAGACTAAAAGTAAAGTTTTTGGCCTCTTCTGTAAAGTTTCCATTTTTAAGAGACCTGCTTTTCATTGGACATCAACAATATATATATATGGCCATATTTATTATTAGCCCTATTTATTAATAATCTAAACGTTTCCATCACTTGTTAGCTACATTAGCTTTGGACATCACCCAACCAACATGTCCATATGGGCACCATATTTGTTTTAGCTGAGCTGTATGGTTTTACGTGGGCTTGTGGGCTGAAGGTTAGGGAACCAGTCTTGTGACCGGTTCGATCCCATGAACCAACAGGACACGACTGAAGTGCCCTTGAGAAAGGCACCTAACACCTGACTGCTTACTGCCTCCTAGTGTGTCTATCTATCTATCTATCTATCTATTTATCTATCTATCTATCTATCTATCTATCTATCTATCTATCTATCTATCTATCTATCTATCTATCTATCTAGTTTACAGTCCCGGTTGGGTCAGTTTGTAGGCCCATGTTGGGTTACAGTTGTGTGGGTCCAGCTGTGTTTATAGCAGGTTACAGTTATTTTCCCTCTTGCAGCTCAGATTGGCCCCATTAGTGGCCCACATGGGCAAACACACGCATATGGGGCCAGTGTAAAACCCTACTGGGTTACCTTAAATGGACCCAATTGGTAGCCCATGTTTAACCCATTTGGGGCCCACATGGACATGATGGCTAGGCAGATTTGTGAGAGCGGGGAAAGACTTTTAACTTGCCTTCCCTGTGGGTCTCCAGGGATCTCCAACAGAAGAGCGAGAGGCGGGAGGAAGGCCAAACCGCCTGCTCGTGGAAAGAAGGCCAAGCCACCAGAGAGCGAGGAGGACGAGGACGAGGAAGAAGAGAAGGCTCCTCGGAGGAGGAAAAGCAGAAAGAAGAAGGATGACAGTGCGGAGGAGAGTGAGGATGAGCGCCCCCGTGGCCGGGCGAAAGTGGCGGGCAGGAAGAAGGCGGCCGCCAAAGCCCAGGAGTCCGAGTCCGACAGCGAGGAGGAGAAAGGGAAAAAGAGGAAAGGAAAAGCAGCCAGCAAGAAGGAGAAAGAGGAGGAGAACAACAAGGAAAAGAAAGGCAATGGCAAAGGAGCTGGAAAAGGAGGGAAAGAAAAGGGTGATGACAAGAAGAAGAAAGGAGATTTCAGCAGGTGCAGTATTCTGTAGGCTTGACCTTGTCTGTGTCTCTGCCTAGCTGTCCATGAACGGAGTGTAGCAGTGTTTAGTTTGGGTTTTAATTCAAAGCAGTTGGGAAATGAGCTAAGCTCTATACCAATACAGGCTACAAAGTATCAGTATAGCTAGTTTGAAAAGGATATTTAAGCGAAACCTCCCCCCTAAAATTACTGTAGTATTGTTTTGAGACCACAATTCCTGGCCTTCTGTAAAGAATCTGAGGCTCTTTCTATCAACACTTAATTCATTTCCATGTTTAACTGTACAAGGGATTACTGCTCCATACAATATCACGGTAATCATGGAGAAAGTTGGGTTTACAATATTATTTCTCTGTATACACTTCATTATAGTGCATTTCTCAAGGATGCAAACCAAACCAATGCCCATTCATCAAGGCACATATGCCCAGTTACTGGTACTTTGGTATTAAACCCATGAGCAATCATACATGATGATAAGCTCTCTTTGTGTACATCTACCTCATTCCTCATATCCTTATATATCAGGGATTCAAGCCAATGGCACTTTGCAGTTGAATACTTCATGCCAGCACCCCCTTAGGATTAAGTGTGTTTCCCAGAGCACTTGACTGCAAGGGCAATTCTAGACATACTGTCGAATTTTACCAAAGAATTCAAACCAATAGCCCCATTGGACTGTGCCCAAAACCTAATCACAATGTACACAAATAACCGAATGTACTTTAGCCATTCAGTACATTTGAAGGACCTTAGTTGCCACCATTTTGAAGGCCTGAAGTCCTGTAGTGGCAGTTTCTATTTGTATTGGACTTACAGGTCCACAGCTTATCTACAGTCATGTTCTTCTGTTTGGATATCTCTGTATAATACAGTGTTTAACCTGCTTTAAGCACAAACCATCATATCTCTGTTACTGAAATATCTGGATTTATTGGCTTTGGGTTAATGTTCTTTTGTTACTTGACTAAAGCAAGCCGCACCTTTCTTTAACTGAATGACTGCATGCTTAACTAAAATTAATTCTTGACTAAATTAAGTGTTAAATACTTAATATACATTCTGTCAGTACTGCTTTGACTGAAATTAATCTCTTTTTTAGTTCTGCGTTAAGGGATTCAAACCAATAGTCATTACTAGGCTGTTAAGATGTATACGTGACATGATATAATTTACAGTGGAGTCCATAAATAACTACACAGTGATACAATAATTTTGGGTTAAAGTCAAGTTCTACTGTACTGAGACACCCATGTAGGTATCGTTTTTATGCAGTGTTTGCTATCTTGGCCAGTTGAAACGTAGAGCGAGAGTGACAAATGATGGCTGCTGAAAAACTCACAGACAGTGTTTTATTAAGAATTACATTTCAGGCGATAAAACTTATACCTCATTTAAACTGTGACTACCTCAATACCAGAATGTGATGCCAATGTGTGAACAACTTGTTAGACATGTCAAATGTACAGAAAAGATGCCAGTTTATTGTGCTTAAGCCATGTATGCTTTCAAGGACCTCAGCTGCCACCATCCTTACCCTGACGTCCTGCATTTGTATTGGATCTACAGGTCCAGTGCTTATCTGCAGCCATGCTCTACTGTTTGGAAATCTCTACATAATACAGTGTTGAAATTGTTATATCGTCGCTGTCCAATGTTTGTTGATTTCTATTTTTCTACATCAATTAACTGCGGCAGCTGCCGTTTACATTGTGAAGACATTTCATGATGAATGGACCACTAGAAATGCTCCAAATTAGCTTGAAAAAAATTCTGGTTCCATTGACTTCCATTGAAAATTAAGACTCCTGTAAAGTTGCCATTTTGGACATTCATTGGACAGCGACGATATGCACGAAACATCACACCTCATATCTCTGTTATTGAAGTATCTGATTTGTTTTGTGTTAATGTTCTTCTGTTACTTGACTAACTAAGCTGTACTCTTCTTAAATTGAATGACTGCATGCTTGATTCGATATATTCGAGTATTTGGTCAATACTTAATATGCATTCTGTCAGCACTGCTTTAACTGAAATTAGTCCCACCTTTATTTGACTTTGTGACTGTTTGAAAACACTGTTGGATGTTTAACCCGACTTGTTTCCTGTGGATTCTGCCTTCGGACACTTATTTGCATGACTTTGCTTTTTGCCTTCCATCGGAAGATTTGGAAGTGCTCATCTTATCTGGACTGCCTACATTTTCAACACTGAACTTTCATGAACTACTGGCTTTCTGTATCACCTGTAATAATGTGCACCATCATCACTACACATCAAGACAATTTCCCTCAGCAAGATTCGTACTGGATATATAATTCACTCCTGACTGAATGGACTATGTGACTTGGGGCTTTGATTTCCCTTTTGGCAGC
Organism: Megaleporinus macrocephalus; assembly: GCA_021613375.1. Lineage (NCBI taxonomy): Eukaryota > Metazoa > Chordata > Actinopteri > Characiformes > Anostomidae > Megaleporinus > Megaleporinus macrocephalus. The sequence continues at coordinate 29,413,044 of CM038725.1, read as the reverse complement.
TCGTCCTCGTCCGACCAGTCGGATGCTGAGTCTTTGTCAGAAGGTGAAATGGCGCGTCTGAAAGAGGAAGTGGAGGAGAAGAAGAAATTAATAGCAACGCTGCGGAACAAACCATGGCGCATGAAGAGAAGACTCCAAAACTTAAAGTAAAACATCTCGACTTTCTCTTGTAACTATTTTGACTTATCCTGGCCATCAGCGCTGTGTGGGATATTGCGTTTGGCTATATCTTGTTATTCTTAATAGCAGGGACTGTGTTTTGCTGGTTTTGGGTTTGTTGTGCTTAATTAAAACTCTCCAGAAGATATACAGCTACCTCATCTTTTGTGTTTTGCTTCTGCAGATTCAAATCAATTTTGTGAACCTTAGCATAAAGTACAGACATAGGGTGTGTCTCAAAACCTATTGAGTGTCTAAGTAGGCTATCTAGGTAGGCAGCTGTTTAAATAGCAGCGTTCTCTCCTCATCTCTCCTTATAAAACAGATTACTGAGACGCTCTAGTTAGAGAGCAACTGCGTCACGGCTTGTTCCATCCCCCTGCAGCAGGCGACTGGTGGTTTAGCTGCTTGCTAAGCTAGGCTTAAAAATCTGCTAGCTTTAATGCAATCTGCTAGGCAGCTCACTAGGTTTTGAGACACACCCCATAGTATTTGTGATGCTTAACTTTCAAAAGATCTCCACACTATGTCTGGGAACCAGTAACCATGTTCGTTTAGCCTGTCTCTGACAGAAATCGCCATCCCCTTAATTTAACCAGACTGTAGTAGAAACTGAACCTCCATGAACAGGCTTGAATGCTTTAGACCGTGGCCTTGAAGTGAACCCTTACCTGAGACTGCCCAAGGCAGTCTTGTGGCACAGCAGGTGCCGGGAGTTTGGACACGTGCCCTTAAGAGTAGTAGAAACAAACACCGTCCAAGAATGCATTGATAGCCTAGGCAGGAGGCTGAGCTTCTTAGGTTCGTGTTCGCTGCCCTGAGGACCTGAGTTGTAAAAGAGAAATGTATCCCCTGATGGAGACGCTGGGAACCTCTTGATTGACTGGATACTTGAAAGGGATTCCTGTCTGGGCACTTTGGTGATTGGAGGAATATGTGGCTGGTGGTTCCAGTGATTGGCTGGGTACCTGGCAGAGGTTCACTGCTATTGGCGGGCACAGTGGATAGCTACCTTACTGGGCATGCTAACTAGTTGTAAGTGGCCAGACAACTTCTTGCCCTGCAAGATATCTTCGGATTGGGGTTTGACTTGGGCAAATGTCTGCTACAGGACTAGTCACCTATGACTTATTCTTCCTAATTACTTACATCTTCTGCCATACCTTCTCATCTGCACTAGGTACTTTATTCATTTTGGATCTAAACGCAACAGTCTCTTCTTAAGTACCTTGCTCTATTGATGATACAGATTTTTTTTATTGTGTTTTTATGTAGTATTATGTAGTTTTTCATACTACCAATCACTGGTTTATTAATTTATTTAACTGCCTGTATATTTCACATTAACAGGCAGTTCAGGACTTATTTAACTGGTTAAAGTTTCAGGTTTCAGGAGAGTGGAAATGTGATATTCAGGGATTTGTGTCATCCTACATGCTTACATAACACTGCGTCAAGAACTTTACCTGAACATTAAGATTGGATTTTTTGTTCGCTTTATTTGTTTTTGTTTGTTTTTATACAAACTTCAGCATCATCACAGAGAGGTTTGCAGACTGAGAGAGCTTCAGTTACAGATAATCATCTAAACAAACAACAAATTAGTCAGACACACATTAGATGGGGACTCCCAAGTGGTGCAACCATCTAATGGCAAGAGATTGTGGATTTAATCCTCGACAGCCATTCATGACCTTGGAGTACAAGGGAGCATAATTTTCCTGTCTCTCTCGGTGAGTGGGATGATGGGATAGTCTTTCGGTACTCAGCACTAGGTTAGCCATGCGAGCGTCAGTTAGTTGATGTAACAGCACTAGGCGTTTGTCCTCTATTGGAAGAACAATGTCCTCCAAACAGTGTTACGTTTGGATCTATTGTCTACCAGTTCGGCAGCATTGTGACTATATGGAACTTTAAAGATAATTAGTCTGAGGAACACTGTAAAAGCTAAGGTTCTATGTAAATGGTTATCAGGGAGGCCCAGGAGTTTGTGGAGAAGTTTGAAGGTGCCTTGGGCAAGGGGAAAGGGAGGAAGCTCTACGCCTTCAAGGTCATGATGACCAAGGTACAGCGATGCATAACCCATCACATTATGTTTTATGGTATATACTAAAGGAATCCTGGGATTTAAGTCTGTTTTTTTCTGTTTTCTTTTAGAAATTAATCAAGTTCAATCGAGACTTTGAGAACTTCAAGACAGCGTGCATTCCATGGGAGAGGAAAATTAAAGAAGTAGAAAGTTGGTTTCTTTTGAGTTTCAAAATCAGCCATAATAATAAATCCACCTCCCTGTGTCTACATTCATTGTCGATTTGATCATCTCTGCTTACCATATAGGAGCACTTTGTAGTTCTACTCTTACAGACTGTAGTTCATCTGATTCTCTGCAGGCTTTGTTAGCTCTGTTGCACCCTGTTCTTCAGTGAGCCACCTCAGAGCAAGTATTATTTAGGTGGTGGATGGTTATCAGCACTGTGGTGACCCTGACATTGCAGTGGTGTTTTTGTGTGTGCTGTGCTGGTGTGAGTGGACCAGACACAGCAGTGCTACTGGAGTGTTTAAACACTGTGTCCACTCACTGTCCACTCTATAAGACACTTCCACTACTTTGGTCCACCTTGATTAAAGTCAGAGAAGACAGGACACTGTTGGCTGGACAGCTTTGGTTGGTTCACGATTCTCAGGCCAGCAGTGACACTGAAGTGTTTGAAACTCCAGCAGCAGCACTGCTGCGTCTGATCTACTAATACCGGCACAACACACTAAAACACACCACCACCATGTCAGTGTCACTGCAGTGCTGAGAATGATCCACCTCCCTAATAATACATGCTCTGAGGTGGTCCTATGGGGGTCTTGACTATTAAATAACAGGGTTACAGAGTATACACAGAAACAGATGGACTACAGTCTATAAGATGTAGAACTTCAAAGTGCTCCTATATGGTCAGTGGAGCTGATACAATGAACAGTGAAACTTAGAGATAACTAATTTGTAGTCTTCTATTCTTTCTAAGGTCACTTTGGCTCTTCAGTCGCCTCCTACTTCATCTTCCTCAGATGGATGTATGGCCTCAACCTTGTTCTCTTTGGTTTAATGTTTGGGCTTGTTGTCATTCCCGAGGTAACATATAGTTCTTGGCACTTTATTTTACAAAAGTTGTTTTGTGATTGTACTTAAATTTGCTTTCTGGATATTTAATTCCAGAGACTTCCCAGATTTCCCAAACAACATATTGATAGATCAATAAATCAATAGATTGAGCTGCTCCACTATAGAGCTATTGCTGGCAGTGTACAACTCAAACTTTGAATAAAGGTATATTGTAAATAGATAAACAACGCCTGGATTCTGGTATCGGCTGGAAACCAAACCACACTACTGCAAATGCACCAAATGTTTGAGATGTTTCGAGGTTTTAGATTGAACACAGAAAAAGATCATGTAATGAAACACCCCTCGATTTCAATAACTTTTATTTCTACCTTCTCTTCAGAAATAAGAGAAATCGTAAATTTTTTGAGGTGAAGATGATTTCTGGTAGTGAATCTGGTATAGACTATTAAAAGGCTATTCACAGACACACGTAGCTGCTTAAATAGCCTCAGACATCATATTTGATATTTGATGATGGTGGTGTAGTAGTCAGCACGGTGGTGTAGTGGTTAGTATGGTGGTGTAGTGGTTAGTATGGTGGTGTAGTGGTTAGTACTGTGGTGTAGTGGTTAGTATGGTGGTGTAGTGGTTAGTATGGTGGTGTAGTAGTCAGCACGGTGGTGTAGTGGTTAGTATGGTGGTGTAGTAGTCAGCACGGTGGTGCACTGGTTAGTATGGTGGTGTAGTGGTTAGTATGGTGGTGTAGTGGTTAGTATGGTGGTGCAGTGGTTAGTACAGTGGTGTAGTGGTTAGTACGATGGTGTAGTGGTTAGTACGGTGGTGTAGTGGTTAGCACGGTGGTGTAGTGGTTAGCACGGTGGTGTAGTGGTTAGTACGGTGGTGTAGTGGTCCGTACGGTGGTGTAGTGGTCCGTACGGTCGTGTAGTGGTTAGCACGGTGGTGTAGTGGTTAGCACGGTGGTGTAGTGGTTAGTACGGTGGTGTAGTGGTCAGTACAGTGGTGTAGTGGTTAATATGGTGGTGTAGTGGTCAGTACAGTGTTGTAGTGGTTAGTACGGTGGTGTAGTGGTTAGTACGGAGGTGTAGTGGTTAGTACGGTGGTGTAGTAGTCAGTATGGTGGTGTAGTGGTTAGTACGGTGGTGTAGTAGTCAGCATGGTGGTGTAGTGGTTAGTACAGTGGTGTAGTAGTCAGCATGGTGGTGTAGTAGTCAGCATGGTGGTGTAGTGGTTAGTACAGTGGTGTAGTAGTTAGTATGGTGGTGTAGTGGTTAGTGGGGTGGTGTAGTGGTTAGTACGGTGGTGTAGTGGTTAGTATGGTGGTGTAGTGGTTAGTATGGTGGTGTAGTGGTTAGCACGGTGGTGTAGTGGTTAGTACGATGGTGTAGTGGTTGGTACGGTGGTGTAGTGGTTAGCATGGTGGTGTAATTGATAGTACGGTGGTGTAGTGGTTAGTATGGTGGTGTAGTGGTCAGCACAGTGGTGTAGTGGTTAGTACGGTGGTGTAGTGGTTAGTAAGGTGGTGTAGTGGTCAGTACGGTGGTGTAGTGGTTAGCACGGTGGTGTAGTAGTCAGCATGGTGGTGTAGTGGTCAGTACGGTGGTGTAGTGGTTACTATGGTGGTGTAGTGGTCAGCACAGTGGTGTAGTGGTTAGTACGGTGGTGTAGTGGTTAGTAAGGTGGTGTAGTGGTCAGTACGGTGGTGTAGTGGTTAGCACGGTGGTGTAGTAGTCAGCATGGTGGTGTAGTGGTCAGTACGGTGGTGTAGTGGTTACTATGGTGGTGTAGTGGTTAGTACGGTGGTGTAGTAGTCAGCGTGGTGGTGTAGTGGTCAGTACAGAGGTGTAGTGGTTACTATGGTGGTGTAGTGGTTACTATGGTGGTGTAGTGGTTAGTACAGTGGTGTAGCGGTTAGTACGGTGGTGTAGTGGTTAGTATGGTGGTGTAGTGGTTAGTACGGTGGTGTAGTGGTTAGTACGGTGGTGTAGTGGTTAGTACGGTGGTGTAGTGGTTAGCATGGTGGTGTAATTGGTAGTACGGTGGTGTAGTGGTTAGTACGGTGGTGTAGTGGTTAGTATAGTGGTGTAGTGGTTAGTACGGTGGTGTAGTGGTTAGTACGGTGGTGTAGTGGTTAGTATGTTGGTGTAGTGGTTAGTATAGTGGTGTAGTGGTTAGTACGGTGGTGTAGTGGTTAGTATGTTGGTGTAGTGGTTAGTATAGTGGTGTAGTGGTTAGTACGGTGGTGTAGTGGTTAGTATGTTGGTGTAGTGGTTAGTACAGTGGTGTAGTGGTTAGTACGGTGGTGTAGTGGTTAGTATGGTGTTGTAGTGGTTAGTATAGTGGTGTAGTGGTCAGTACGGTGGTGTAGTGGTTAGTATGGTGGTGTAGTGGTTAGTATGGTGGTGTAGTGGTTAGTACGGTGGTGTAGTGGTTAGTACAGTGGTGTAGTGGTTAGTACGGTGGTGTAGTGGTTAGTACGGTGGTGTAGTGGTTAGTATGGTGGTGTAGTGGTTAGTATGGTGGTGTAGTGGTTAGTACGGTGGTGTAGTGGTTAGTATGGTGGTGTAGTGGTTAGTACGGTGGTGTAGTGGTTAGTACGGTGGTGTAGTGCTCAGCATGGTGCTGTAGTAGTCAGCACGGTGGTGTAGTAGATAGTACGGTGGTGTAGTGTGTATGGTCTCCCGGTGCTTGAGTTGGTTTCCTCCGGGTACTCTGGTTTCCTCCCACAGTCCAAACACATGCATGTTAGGTTTATCACTCACTCTAAATTGCCCGTAGGTGTGTGGCAACTTGTTTATGGTGTACCTCGCCTGATAACGCTGGGATTGGCTTCAGCGCCTCCATGACCCCGACTAGCGGGTTAAAGCGGAAGATAATGGATGGATGATTGAATATTTGATGACGTATACGAGGATAAAATGAAAGCCTTACTTTAAGGAGGATCTGCAAAATCTATTGTCAGCCTGGTGCCAGCTTGAATTCGAGTTCGTGTTTTATGATGTGAATTGCAGATGAATGAACTGTTTGCCACATTTATACAGTTTATTGACTATATATAAGTGCATATTCAGATTCACAACTACAATACACATGCTTCTCTGTCTCTGTTTCTGGAGGTCCTGATGGGTTTACCCTACGGCTCCATCGCCAGAAAAACCGTCCCTAGAGACGAGCAGGCGACTGCCATGGATTTCTCCGTCCTTTTTGAGTTTGGCGTGAGGAATTACATTTCTTCATTGCTCACAGTTGTGTTCTCAGATATAGTTATTTGAATAATCAAACACTAATATAATGTTTTCTTTTTTTCCTTTTCAAAAGGGCTACTGCAAGTACTCGGTTCTCTTTTATGGCTTCTATAATAACCAAGATACCATTGGATTCCTCAAGTTCCGCCTGCCGCTGTCGTATTTCCTGGTGGGAATAGGGATTTTTGGATACAGCCTGATGGTGGTGATTAGGACGTGAGTTCTTTGTTTTTCATTATTAACGTCTCTATGTTTCAGCAGTTAAGGGAGGGGGTAATTGCTGTAATACAACAGACCAATATAAGTTGGTCGAAAACTGTTGAATGCTATCTAAGTGAGCATCAGCAAACATCATAAAATCCAGTGAGAGTAGTTTTATTAGGGGGGAGTCCAGTAATCAGAGTCTATACAGGCAGAGGTCAAAACACATGCAGGCAGTATCGCAGGCAGGTTCATATGATCAAAATCAGCAAAATATAGCAGAGGCCAAACTGGGGAAACAATAAGATATACAGGGACTTTGCAACGCTGAACTAAACAGAGGGGTTTGAGTAGCAGTCTTGATGAGTTCTTGATCACTTGCAGGTGTGAATAGTGGAGGAGAGTGGGCAGAGCAAGTGGAGTCCCCCCAGAGGGCAACTCCCAAAAGCAATGGCAGAAGGACTGCATGGACCCTAAGGACCAAATGGCGAGAAAGCCCAGATAACATCAGGGCTCCCAGAGCGCTCCATGAAGTGAGTCAGGGGCAGGGGCGACAACATGCGTCAGCTGAGTGACGCACTGGACCACTGGCTAAGTGAAGCACTAGGCAACATGCTGTGGTGCCATACAATTGCTTGGCTCTAAAAGCTGGTACAGGAGCACCTCTGGGGGCTGACGCAGGAGGAACATGAAGAAACCAGCACTGGAGTAGAAGCTTCCGGGAGGAAGCTTTGGATCAGGGCAGGAAGCCGGTACAGACGATGCATGGAGAACCAGAACTGGAGCAGGAGCTTTGCATGAAGCCACCACGGAAGACCTAGGAGCAGTAACTAGGAGCAGGAACCAAGGCAGTCTGGTTAACTGGAACTGGGTCAGCTCCACGTATAGTTTCAATCCCAGGAGGCATCTACAGGGGCCACCAGGGGTAGTTCCGGGTGGCAAGAGGGCAGGCACTGGCAAACCAGTGCTCTTCACAACTCTGGGCAGAGTCTTGGAAAGAAAGACATAGTTCAGGAGATCAGGGAACTTCAAGGGCGACTGGTCAGCAAACTCAAAGGCCACAGAGTGAGAGACTTAGAGACCACAGGCAGGGCAGAAGACTCAACATTTCTCTACCTCATTTCAGGAGCTCAAACTTTATGAGTGCTTTCACCCGCAGCTGGAACGTAAACTGGGTTGGAGATGACTTGGAGACTAAGTGCTAGTAGGAACCAAGTCTTTACTCAAAGCACAAAAAGCTGACATTGAGCTTCTGCACATTTTGGAAAAGTGAATGTAGCATGACAAGCTTTTATCACTTCATAAGCTGAAGCTTACCAATAAGTTCTTCTACGTACAGCTGTGGCTCAGTTCGAACCCAGTCTGCTACTTTCAGAGATTCAAATCCTTTTGATATTTGCGGGAAACAGTCGATCAAGGCGAGACTTGCTCCAGGGTCAATCAAAAAAAGCTGGACTACTGTAATCCAACAATGGCTACTATTTATACGTAATTACACACTTATTAGAAAAGCCTAATATAAAGTGTGACCAAAACAGCTTTATTTTTGGGTACACTAGAGAAATACAGCTCCACTAAATAAAAGTTAGTACACTTAGTGACACTACAAGCTAAATACTACCAGAAAATGCAGCACTCTATATTCACCTCGATGAAAAAGAGAAACAGTACAACCTATCATTAAGTCCAAGCTGGTCTAGGTATGGCTACTCTGGTTTATGATGGTTTAATGCTGGTTTAGTTGCTCACCGACTGACAAGTTGACAAGCATGCCAGCCAAAACGCAACATGTACTGGTTTTGCTGGTGATCATTTATGCATGCTTTTAAACACATACTGAATACATTTGGTCTACACTGTTGTACAGTTTTAGATATAGTTTAAATTAAATGATCTGTTAAATTGATGGTTAATTTTTGCCAGTTTAGGTAATTGTGGGTTCTTTGATAGGATGGCGAGGAACGCTAATGAAGGTGGTGATGGGGCCGATGAGAGTGAGTTTACCTTCTGCTGGAAGCTCTTCACTAGCTGGGATTATCTCATTGGAAACCCGGAGACAGCTGACAACAAGTATGCTTCCATCACAACCAGCTTCAAGGTCTGTTCCCCAAGACCATCTAATATATATATATTAGTTGCTATCTAGAGAAAAACAAATATCTCCAGCATTTCTATTGGTCCATTCATGTAAATGGCAGCTGCTGTTGTAGCCGGGTTTGTGTGTGCGTGTCTCTCTGCCCAAGTTGACCTGGCCACGCCCCCTTGGAACCCTCTGCGTTGTGAAATAGAATGGAAGGACTGGACTCGCTCTGCCATACAGTTGAAGTTTATTTTCTCTCTCACTCTCCTGTGCATGAAATGAGAGTGGCAAAAAAAGGTACAGCACGGAATGAGTCTTCTCGCGCACACACAAGTAGCTCTCCTCAGTGAGATTAACCGCGAACTCAGGATTACATTAGATACAGTTTTTTTTCTGCATCAGATTTACAAAAAAAACATAAAATAGAGATTATAAAATACAAAATTACAAATGTTGCATATTATTTTACAATAATAGATATTTCTTCCACAAATAAAATACTTGGTGCTATAAAATTAAACTCTACACAATACACTGCTCTATTCGCATAAGAGAGACTTCTAAATATGGCATATTTATTTACTGAACAATAGATTTCATAGAACAAGACTAATTTAAGATGAACAATACAGCTACTGCAATAAACAATGAACTGTTTCAGTACCTGTGCATGAAATGAGAGTGGCAAAAAAAGGTACAGCACGGAATGAGTCTTCTCGCGCACACACAAGTAGCTGCGAGAAAAAAAAACACGCCATGTTAGCTTAACTGGTAGCTACACACCCATTAACTCACGGAGTCTGCTGCACGGATTAAAAGACAATCTATACAAAGCACTGCACAAGAAAACCATTAATATGTTATTCTCAGTACTGAAATACATTTCAGCTAACCAATTCCAGTGCATTAAAGGTGCTTAAATAACTTTAACAGCTTTTTGTACGAGGAGCACAGAAAAACACCCACCTCTCCTCAGTGAGATTAACCGCGAACTGAGGAGAGAGTGAAATTGCGCTAATAGTGAGAACTCACGTATTTCCAAAATAAAAGTCTGCTTCTCAGCTCGCAAAATTACAACGTCAAATTGTCCACATAGAACGCATATACAACATAACAACATGAAGAAACATTCACTTAAATAACAAATGTAATTAAGGAGGGATTTTATGTGAAATAAAAATAAAACAAAAAAAATATTCTTTTTTTTCCCTTTTATTCTCATCCGCTACATTCACCTCCCCATGAATTTCACTAAAATCCTGATCAGTTGGCCCCAAAAACATATTTATTTATTTACCTAGCGCTCGTAAATGTTTGTTGACCACAACTGACCATAACCAGAACAGGCTAATGAGGAATCTAATTCCTCAATAATTCAGTAACATGAACTACCTGCTAAACAGGTCAAGATAAACCTAAGGGTGATCAAGCCTTAGATTTTTCCTGGAACTATATGATGCCTTGTACACCATATACAAACCTAGCCTTTCTTATGTCTTGAAATTCAGGATTACAGTTAATCTAAATAAACAGTTCAGTAACTCATCAAAACAGTTTTAGAAAACATTAAGAAGTGACTGAGATCTCTTGCTGACTGTAGTAACAGAATCCTTAACATTAAAAGCTTTCTGAGCCATGGATTCAATCAGACGACTGACCTTTTTCACGACTCTACCTGTACGAGATCTCACAACATCCTGTGTGTCAATGGTATTCGATGACATGTCAGTACTAACATACACTGGTAAATCAGTAACATCTGAAGTGCCTGTATCTGGAAAATCTAACAAATCTGAATTTTAATTAGGAGACTCTGCACAAGTGTTATGTGAGGTGTTCCTATCTATTCCATCTTCTGTATGTTCTTGAACACTGGGTTTGTCATTCTCTGGATTCAGATTGTCAGTTTCTGTAATTGTCTCATCAGAGGACATGAAACTCTGTGCATTAGCAGAATCATCAGGTACCCAGGCTTCAGTTACATCATGTGAGTTTTCATGCTCAGAGATCTCCATGGGGTTCAAATGACAGGACTCATCCTCAGGATATTCAGCACTGAACTGGTCATTATCCGCTGCATCATTAACTGGTCTCACAGGCAGAAAACTGATGTCCAAGACCAGATTGCGATGTACAACTCTGTGATTTCCGGCATCATCTGTCAGCTTGTACACATTAGTCTGAAGATTTCTGTCTTCCACTGTGTAGACTTTTGGATCCCACTTATCAGCGAGTTTTCGTTTCCCACGTTCTCCCTTGTTTGCAATAAGCACCCGATCTCCTAGGTTAAGATGTGTTCCTTTGACTTTTCTGTTGTACCCTTCAGCTTGTTTCTGTTGCTCTTTAGCAGCATGTCTCTGTGCGATAGTTGCCGCTTCATGAAGATACGACATGAGCGATTTAGCATAACTGCCATGGTCAACAATCACAGGATCGTGCAACACCTGCTTAAACATTACATCAACAGGAAGTCTCGGGATGCGACCAAACATAAGCTGGAATGGGGCATACCCTGTAGTCTCGTGGACTGTCGCATTATATGCGAAGGTCAGAGTCTGAATTTGTTCTGGCCACTTATGCTTTTCCTGAAGGGGAAGTGCTCGCAACATATTACCTAATGTACGGTTGAACCTTTCAGTCCCTCCATTACCCATGGGATGGTAAACAGTGGTGTGAGACTTAGAGACTCCTGACAGTTTCAAAAGCTCGGCTAGAAGCGCACTCTCAAAGTTAGCCCCCTGATCTGTGTGAATTCGTTCTGGGAACCCGTACACGCAAAATACATGATCCCACAACTTCTTAGCAACTTGCTTAGCAGTTTGATTTGAGCATACAAAAGAATGAGCGAGCTTTGTGAAATGGTCTGTTATAACAAGCACATCAACTGAATGTTGTTTGTGGTCTTCCGCACTCCAGAAGTCTAAACAGACTAGCTCCATAGGGGCAGATGTCTTAATGCTTTCCAACGGGGCTCGAGCAGACGGCTCAGGTGTCTTGGCCAAGATGCACCGCTGGCAATGTTTCACATACGCTCTGACATCACGTTCCATTTTAGGCCAGAAAAATCGCTGACGTGCAAGATGTAGCGTTCTGGTTTGTCCCTGATGACCGGCAAGGTCATGTATTCCCCTCAAGGCCTTCTCTCTGAGACTTACAGGCATGATGAACTGGTGCCTTCTCTGTCTGCTAAGAGGATCTTTTGTGACTCTGTAGAGTACACCATTTTGGACCCGCAGTCTTTCCAACTGCTTGAGTAGTACCAAGGCCGTCATACTCAGGCCATTCTTTTCTCGTCTTGAAAGCCGTCTCTTCTGGTTGACAAAAGGCATGATTTGCACAATGCTAGGATCAGTCTCTTGACTGTGTTGAAGCTCCTCTAAAGTAAGACCAAACAACTCGTCAGATCCAGAATTTGTAAGGCTTTGGAGAGACTGGATGGCTTGTGATGCTCTTAGCTCCGCTGTCATATCCCACTGCTCATGTATATCCAAGCAAGCTTTGATAGTCGCACTATCACAAGGACAACTCAAAGGTGTTGGCACAGTAACAGGTCGGTGGCATTGTACTTTAAGATGAAAGGTATCTTGGATTCCATCTTCGCTCATTCCCTCTGCCTCTGCGAGCAAGCAGTTGTACGGTTCAGTGATGAGCCTACGACTAACCGTCTTCGTAAAAGGGTCTCTGCTCAGAGCATCAGCTACTGTATTCTTGCTACCAGGAATGTGCTTCAAATCGAATGCATACGGTGCCAGTTTGGATACCCATCGCTGTTCGCAAGCGTCTAGCTTGGGCTTGGTCATTATATAAGTCAGGGGATTGTTATCAGTCCACACAGTAAATGTATGGCCTTTTAACCAGTGACTAAACTTCTCACAAACACTCCACTTGAGTGCTAAAAACTCAAGTCGATGAGCTGGATACCGTTTCTGAGACTTGGTCAGTGACTTGCTTGCGAACGCGATGGGGCGAGCTTTTTCTTCACCAGCTGGTACCTGGGAGAGTACTGCTCCTAATCCATCCAAAGAAGCATCGATCGACAGAATCAATGGGCGTGAGAAATCTGGATGTGCAAGAACCACACCGTGTAGAAGACTTTCTTTCAGGTTGGACAGAGCGATATCACACTCAGAAGTCCAATCAGTAGGTTGCAATCTGCGAAATGTCCCTGCTTTCAGGTTTGCTTTGACCTTGCCCCTCCTTCTTTGTCCTGCAGTGAGTGCAAAAAGTGGTTTAGCCATTGCAGAGCAATTAGGGATAAAATGTTGGTAATAGAATACCATTCCGAGAAATGACTTGATCCTCTTCACTGAAGGAGTGCATCCGTCTTCCTCCATTAAGTCAGCTTTGGACATCCTGGTGATGACATCGACTTTCAATGGATCCAGTGAAACTCCATTGCTGTCTATGTAATGACCAAGAAAACGCACTGAAGCCTGCATCAAATGACACTTCTTTGGGCTCAGTTTAAGATTATGTAGCCGCAGACGCAGGAACACAACCTCTAACCTCTTCAGCGATTCTTCCTCACTTGGAGCATACACCAGCAAATCATCCAAGTAGCATAACAAGCTACTAAAGTTGAGGTCGCCGAAGATGCTTAGCATCATGCGCATAAACGAAGCTGGACTGTTCGACAGCCCTTGCGGCATCCTGTTATATTCATGTAGCCCTAGGGGGGTCGTGAATGCAGTGTACTTTTTGTCTTCTTCAGCCATGGGGATGTTGTAGAAGCCTGACGTCAAGTCCATGGTACTGAAGAAAGCATTCCCACCGAGTGCTGCTAAACAGTCTGCTTGGTGCGGAAGTGGATGTGCATCTTTGATGGTTCTCGCATTTAACCACCTAAAATCTGTACAGATTCTTAGGCTGCCATCTTTCTTCCATACCAGAACAAGGGGAGAGGCATATTCACTCACCGATTTCCGAATTATTCCCTGTTCTTCCATTTCTGTTAGGACTTGGCGCAGCTTCTGGTAATGAGCAGGGGGTACGCGGCGGTAAGGGAGTCGGAAAGGCCGCTCGTCCATGAGACGGATTCGGTGAACAAATCCTTTAGCTTCCCCACAGTCTAAAGGGTGTTTGGAAAAGATGTCATTGTACTTCTCGAGTAGCTGAACCAGTTTCTCCTTACCTACTATATTAGAGGAGCATGAGTCGATATCAATGTCGCCAAGACCGACATCTTGCAACCGCCGCTTGAGGTCAGTGGGACCAACATGTAATGGCTGTCTCACCAACGAAGCTATGTCAACATGACTGACCCCTTGGAAACAGTCGAAGTCCTCTACAGCTAAACAAGGCGACACGTCTGCCAGCTTGCTATTCCTTTTCAGAGTGACAGGTTGGTCAGAAACGTTTGCAACCTTCATGGGGATCCACCCATCTCCCCACAGCGGCGTAACAGTACGTCCAACCATTACGTGTCGAGGCATGGTCTTGGTAGATGTGGGCTCCACAACAACTGTGCTACCTGGGGACATAGGAACATTGCTTGGTAGTTTCCCCCAAAGTAGGTATTCTTGCTTTGCCAGTAGTGTGACTGATTGCTGGAGTTTAACCGTTCCCACCTTGTTTGGTAGATCATCACCTTTCCATCGGCAAGTGTTTGCCATCAAGTCCAAAAAATTTTCACACTCAGTAGAAGACTGCATACCTCGCCTGGAAATGAGACGCCAATAGTCGCCACTGACCTTCATTTGATGCATGAGGAATTTAATCACATTGGTGCCCAAGATGAGTTCATCTTTCTGACCTGGCACAACAAGAACAGGCACAATACAGCTCTCTCCATACACTTTCAGCTCAACTTCGTACATGCACTTTGGCTTGGTCAATTTTCCTCCACATCCAACCAGAACTATCTCATGGGTCAGTGATTTTGGTTCTGACAAGGCTTTTGCATCTAACATCTTTGCCTCTGCCTCCTCGCTAAGAGTACATGCCATGGATCCTGAATCAATCATTCCCTGTAGCTGGAATTTATCATTTACATTAACTGGTGCATAGAACAGCTCATCAAATGGCTCAATTCTTTGTGTATTCTGCACTATAACCTTAGAACCTATTGGTGCTTGGGTGCATGCTGCCATGTAACATTGTTCAAGGTCATCACTTGCGAGGGGTTGTTCACCTTTGCTCACACTTTCCCCTCTTGAATGTGAGCTGTCTAGTTTAAAGACTGAGACTCTGGAGAGAATTGTTGATCAGCTCGATCAGATGTAACGGTTGGGCAGTGTCTCTTAATATGCCCCTGCTGAAAGCAATTCAAACACAATCGCTGTCGTCTGCAATGAGCAATAGTGGAATGGTCAGCAGATTTACATACTTTACACCGCTTTGCTGGTGACTGGGCAAGAGAGTATGACCTGCTTGCAGTCTGATTGTTCTGCGAAAGGGCACGGTCCAGAAGACTCACAAGAGCTTTCATGCAGTTATCGTCAACATGAGGAACAGGTGCAACAGCATTATTAGGCCGTAAAGAAGTTTCTGCTGGGCAATTGCTGGTCATCACAACAGCTGGTTCT
This sequence comes from Megaleporinus macrocephalus, assembly GCA_021613375.1. Lineage (NCBI taxonomy): Eukaryota > Metazoa > Chordata > Actinopteri > Characiformes > Anostomidae > Megaleporinus > Megaleporinus macrocephalus. The sequence goes on along the minus strand of CM038725.1, from coordinate 29,397,720 downwards.
AAGCACTCAGCATGAGCTGCGGCATGTTTCATGTAACTAGGCCGTTTAGGTTTAGCTGGTAGTTGCTGTCTCAGCTCAGACTGATAACGGTCAAGATGTTCTTGTATTTCGCTTGCCGTCCATTTATCTGGTGCCTTAAACTTGAAAACAGCAGAGAGGGCAGGATCAGGACAATACTTGACAAACATCATGGCAACTTCATGACAAGGGTCCTCAATTCGCCTGCCTAGCCTTCTTAAGCCTTCTTCTGCTGTATCAACAGCCTTGTTCAGACGGACCCAATATTCGATAGGATTCTCTCCTGACACTGGTACTGTACCATAAAAATCAGCTAATGGCATGCATGAGTATTTAACTTCACCATAGTGTTGCTTTAACACATCAAAGATGACCCTTGGGTTGTCAGTGGGTTTCAAGGTAGGATTACTGCGAAGTGTGATCTTTACTATGTCTTTAGCTTTGCCCATTAATTTAGAAAGGATCTCTGTGCACTGTTCAGCAAACACTATGCCCCGTTTCCTTAAATAATTTTCCATAAGCTCTTCCCACTCATGTACAGTAAACCTGTCTGATTCATCACCACGAAAGACGGGAGGCTCTTTCACATCAGACTGCATAACTAGTCTAACACCTGACAAATTCAGTGAATGTTTGTCTGTGATGGAGTGATTTGCTCCTAAGCTCTGGACTGGTGTAGCTTTGTCTACCTTCTCTTCTCGACTCTCGTTTTGCTGACCTGACATCAGTGTTTGGCCCACCTGATGAGCAATGTGTGTTATGAGATTATGCAAAGCTGGATCATTCAGATCTGGGATGGCTGAAAGCGACTGACTGGGGACTTGGTCAGTAGATTGGTTAAGTACGCGAGTAGAGCAAAATGCAGGTGAGGATACGTCTACTTGCCCTACTTTTGAAACTGGCGTAAATGGCATTTCACTAAAAAATCTGCCTCTGCCGAACCCAGAGTCAGACATGTGCTCACTTATGGGATAACCTTTGTCCTTTCCCAAATCAAATGTCATCTTGGATAATTCACTCAACAAATATTTACACTTAATACTTGAAATAAATCAGAAACAGAAAATAAAAAGCAGGGAAAAAAAACAATAGTACTGTATGAATGAATCACTTTTTCTTCTTGAAAATTCCCTAATTGTTATTTATAAGTGTTGTGTTAGTAACCAACTTAGCTGTCACAGTCTTAAAGGAGACACATGAAAAGCAGCGAGCAAGCTCCCGGTGACCACGCAGACGCTGATCCACTGTGCGAAGATCCACTATAGACTGATCTCGAGCAACAGGATCCGGGTCACGGCACCATTGTAGCCGGGTTTGTGTGTGCGTGTCTCTCTGCCCAAGTTGACCTGGCCACGCCCCCTTGGAACCCTCTGCGTTGTGAAATAGAATGGAAGGACTGGACTCGCTCTGCCATACAGTTGAAGTTTATTTTCTCTCTCACTCTCCTGTGCATGAAATGAGAGTGGCAAAAAAAGGTACAGCACGGAATGAGTCTTCTCGCGCACACACAAGTAGCTCTCCTCAGTGAGATTAACCGCGAACTCAGGATTACATTAGATACAGTTTTTTTTCTGCATCAGATTTACAAAAAAAACATAAAATAGAGATTATAAAATACAAAATTACAAATGTTGCATATTATTTTACAATAATAGATATTTCTTCCACAAATAAAATACTTGGTGCTATAAAATTAAACTCTACACAATACACTGCTCTATTCGCATAAGAGAGACTTCTAAATATGGCATATTTATTTACTGAACAATAGATTTCATAGAACAAGACTAATTTAAGATGAACAATACAGCTACTGCAATAAACAATGAACTGTTTCAGTACCTGTGCATGAAATGAGAGTGGCAAAAAAAGGTACAGCACGGAATGAGTCTTCTCGCGCACACACAAGTAGCTGCGAGAAAAAAAAACACGCCATGTTAGCTTAACTGGTAGCTACACACCCATTAACTCACGGAGTCTGCTGCACGGATTAAAAGACACTCTATACAAAGCACTGCACAAGAAAACCATTAATATGTTATTCTCAGTACTGAAATACATTTCAGCTAACCAATTCCAGTGCATTAAAGGTGCTTAAATAACTTTAACAGCTTTTTGTACGAGGAGCACAGAAAAACACCCACCTCTCCTCAGTGAGATTAACCGCGAACTGAGGAGAGAGTGAAATTGCGCTAATAGTGAGAACTCACGTATTTCCAAAATAAAAGTCTGCTTCTCAGCTCGCAAAATTACAACGTCAAATTGTCCACATAGAACGCATATACAACATAACAACATGAAGAAACATTCACTTAAATAACAAATGTAATTAAGGAGGGATTTTATGTGAAATAAAAATAAAACAAAAAAAATATTCTTTTTTTTCCCTTTTATTCTCATCCGCTACATTGTGTTCAAATGAAAAATGAAAACTAAAAAGTTGTAGTTACTTTGAGACCTTTTCTGAGTTTGTGATCTTGTGTTTTCAGGAATCAATAGTGGACGAGCAGGAGAATCAGAAAGATGAAAACATTCATTTGAGGAGATTTCTGCGCCTCCTTGCTAATGTGTTGATCATGTGCAGTCTTGGCGGCAGTGGGTATCTTATCTACTTTGTAGTGAAAAGATCACAAGACTACGCTAAACTGGACAGCAGTCAGTTATCCTGGTATCAGAAAAATGAGGTAACTCTCTTTTTGTTGTTTGCATTGTTGTGATTGTTACTTTTACAAGAATCAAGTTAGCTTTTTGTCATGGCCTTGATGACTCTACTATAAACCTAGATGCACCAGACCTTCTTGAAGATCCCCCCAAAAATACTGGAACCTCCAAGAGGGCCCCAGCAAATAAAGGCCAGGCCCTGCCACCTCACAGGGCATAGGCTTGTGCTATCAACCTGCTTTAAGGCACTTCACCACCCAGTGGATGGTTGTTTTTACTTAAGAAATAAATATTTACACAGCACTGGAGCTGGGCTTTACTCACCCACTCTCTCAACACTGCAGAAACAGTCCACAGTGTTTGAGGGAATGCAAGCCACCCTATACATCAAGCTGAACTTGCGCAGTGCCTATGACCTGATATGACAATATGAGGAGCAAGTAATGCCCTCTTGTTTTATGAGCACCCCAGTGGTGACTGGGGTGTCCAAACTGCTAAGGAGTATAATGTCTCTAAATCTAACTGATAGATTGCTATTGGCTATGGTTATGAGTTCACTGCTGGATGCCTTAACATAGTTTCCAAGTCCTTATGAAAAAGTATTAACCTTTACAATTAAAATTTACAAGAGGTGCCAAGTAACGAAGTACGAATACTTCGTTACCTTACTTAAGTAGAAGTTTGGGTTATTTATACTTTACTGGAGTAATTATTTTTACTTCTACTCCTTACATTTACACTCCATTATCAGTATTTTCTACTCCTTACATTTACACTCCATTATCTGTACTTTCTACTACTTACATTTTAAACATAGTCTCTTTTCTCCTATTTCATGTCAGCTTGTTTTCATTCATGTACATTTACATTTCAGTAAAGATTATTGATAACATGTCTTTGAAGTTTGACTTCATTACAATACTTATAGAGAACTAGTCATCATATCTTCTGCTCCATGAAACACGTGTTAATGCTCAGTAGTACACAGATATGCTTCTTTAATATATGTACATTGTACTAAACTACATTCATGTTCAATGGGCGTATATGCGGTTGAAACAGGAAGCCTAGCGCATCCCAAATTTATCAACATTAACATTTTAATATAACATTATAGTCATAATGACTTTTAGAAGAATGGGGTTTTTGGGGGTGAGGGCTAGTGCACTATAGACCCCTGTGGTGCGGCCTAAGCTTTTATCCTTAATAGCATTTTTCCCCTTACATTACTTTTACTTTTATACTTTAAATAGTTTTGAAAGCAGTACTTTTACACTTTTACTGGAGTAAAAAGCTTGATTTGATACTTTAACTTCTACAGAAGTATTTCTAAACCCTAGTATCTATACTTCTACCTGAGTAATGAATGTGAATACTTTTAACATCTTTGCAATTGACCATATCAAACCACATGTGAATGTGTTTTTTTACATTTTGATGCAAAACTTTTACTACATTTGGATTCTTTCTCTGGAAAAGTCATTTTATAGCTGAGTAGACATTTTTGCTATTATTCTTCACCCTCAGGTGGAGTTTGTGATGTCACTGTTGGGCTTGGTGTGTCCACCTCTGTTTGAGACCATCGCAGAGCTGGAGGATTATCACCCCCGCATTGCCCTGAAGTGGCAGCTGGGACGCATCTTTGCCCTCTTCTTGGGAAACCTTTATACATTCCTGTTCGCCCTTATCGACGATGTCAACGAGAAGGTATGAATAGCTAAGATGGCAAATGTGTAAAACTTGAAACATTGAAGTGCTAACATAATTACAGTTGGATCAGACCTGACAACAAGAGGGCATGGGTGGGCTAAGCATACCCATTAAAGCCTCCTTCAGAGGTTTGAGAAGACAATAAATGCTGAAATATATACATAAGCCTATAAATTGCTTAAAATATACATAAAACTTATTGATAATTTAAACTATTTAAATTTTGCTTTTCGCGTTCAGTGTCAATTAAAATCAAGGCCTCATTTCTTATTGTTCTGATTGTCCAGCCTAAGTGACCACTTACCAATCCTCTACAACTTTGGCCAATCGTTCAATTGGGGTGCGTTTCCCAAAACGTTCTTAGCACTAAGTACTTCGTAACTTTATACTTAAGAACATTCTTAAAATTACGAATGTTGCCCGAAAGCCTTCGTAACTAAGTCGTTCGTAAATGTAAGAGTAATCCGACTCACTCGTAACTCGGTAAGTTCTTCCTAACTCGAAGTTCACATGCAATTCTGTCTCAAAAACAAAATAGGCCACTAATCAACCTTTTAAAAATGCATTGTTCTGTGCATAGACACTACACGTATTTATACAAACATGAATTCCTAATGTTTTAAAATCACTTTTGAGTTTGGCATCACGGAAATGACATCCAACGTCTACAAGTATCATATCCAACAGCTTGAATTATGTAAACAGTATTCTTCTAGAATAAACAGGTGTTTGCTTGTATCATGGTGTAGTGGGAAGCAAATTGTATACCACTCTGAAGGTCCTGAGTTCAATATTGTGCATAAACGTACATTTTACTTTTTTTATTTCAAGGTTGGAATCATCGTAATCACGTGAAACAAACAGTTTAAACTGCACAATACATTACATTATTTGTTGATATACACATATAAATTTACATACTTTTAATTCATTTTCTTCCAGTGTTACAATTGTAGTAGTAAATTAATACATATATTATTTTCTAAAAAAGAAAATGTACACATTGGCTTACTAAACTTGTTATCCCTTAATCAATCAAACTGACTGATCAATTATGTACACATATAAATTACCAAGAGGAAGGCTGACAAAGGTGAATATGTGATGAACACTATAGGTACTTATGTTTCTAGCAAGCTCCTCCCAGTTCTGCTCTTTCTCTTTCTGTTTACTTCCCCGAGCTTTGGAAAATAGTATGTTTTGTTTTTTTCTCTATTTCTTCAAGCATTTGGCTTTTAGTTCATCCTGAGAAAACTGCATTTGCGCGGCCGGTGTGCACTGCTAGGAAGGTTAATCGTGTGCCTATTCATTGGCTCGGCGTGCTGTAGACAACAATAGCAAGTGAAATGTTCTTTACATAAAAGTAATGTACATTTTTATTTGATCTATTTTATTACAATTATTTACATAAGTTTACCTTTGATAATGATAATAATGAGGAAACTTATGTAAATCGGTGGTTCAGTTCTAGACTGGCAGTGCCTATTCAGCGCTGACGTGGGGGCGTAGTCAATAAAGAGCTACTTGAAACTAGTTTGTAAGTTTGGAGACTAAGAAGGCCTTTGGAAAACACTCGTAAAATTGGGGTTCCTAAAGTTACGTCGTTCCTAAAGTTGTTCGTAAATCACTGAGATCCATCGTTATCGCACCCCAGGTCGGTAGAAGTGTGCAAGTAAACCTGTGGACATTTTTTTTGCTTTACTTTCACAGCTGGAGAAGGAGAAGCTGATTAAGAACGAAACCGTCTGGGCTCTGAACCAGTACTATGCCAACTACTCACTGTATCACAATGTAACAGAGAACATCCCCCCACCAGAGATAGCCCCTGCTGATGTCATCAGGGGTCCCTGCTGGGAGACAGAAGTGGGCATTGTGGGTATCATCAGTCTGTTAATATTGTTGTGCATACATTAATATAAAACAAATGTATACATATTTATAGTTGTACTTAAGGCAATGCAACATTTATAATGTTAAGTATTTACAACACTATTGTTTGATGCGTGTATGCACCCATGTGTGGATGTGAGTTAATGTAAAAGTATTTTGTTTAAAGCAGTTTTAAAGCATTCTTGACACAATGTAAGGGACAACTGTAGAATTTAAAAATCACAAAAATGGAGATACTTGGATTGAAATCCATCTATGATTGTGCAAAATATTCACTTTATTTTTCAATTGACTTCATTTACTTTAGTCCATCCGTTCAACTATTACGGTTTCTAATTTTTTATGGAGTAAAGTGTAATGTACAAGGTTAAGTATTCAACATTTGTTGTTGGCTGAGTGTCTTTCTTTGATGAAACCATTTTTTATTAGGGTGTTTCGGTGATTAAATAATACACTACTGCTCAAAAGTTTAGGATCACTTTAGAATTTCATTTCATGCAATTTTTATGCAACTCACAAACAATATTGTCCATTTCACAATTAATGTAAGTGTATCAGATGATTTTTAAAGAATAAAAATGTTTGTACTAAAGTCTATTTTCGTATAGAGGCTTATTTTGCATATAATCCTATTATCAGCAATTCTCAGTCCTCTGTCTAAATCTCCTGGTACGACCACCAATCCAAGTTAAGGATGTTATTGGGCTAATTGGTTGTTAGGACACTCTTGATCAATTGTGATACACAGCTGAAAATTCTACTAATTCTACTAATCTACATTCTACTAATAAGTGAGTATAAAAGGGAGAACAACATTCTAGGTTAGTTTAGTATCTGAAGCATCAGCAGTTGATGGCTTGCTGACCGGCTCAAAATGACCAGAAAGAAACAACTTTCTTTAGAGACCCGTCAGTCCATTGTTGTGTTAAGGAAAGAAGATACTCCATTGAAAACAAGAACGTTTCACTGTGATCCCAAACTTTTGAGCGATAGTATAGGTTCTAGGCTAATAGGTAACGTCTTGTTGATAATCATTGTGTCGATGTTAATGAATTATAGTTGTTCCCAAATGAATGGTTGGGTACCCAACATTTTAATATATGGGCCAAATGCTTGTAAAACCTGGCAGGAAATCCATCTGGTCCAGGTGATTTCCATCTGGTTGAGGGTGTTATGTTAATATTATTGAGAAAGAAATTGATATCTTCTGTTACTGTTCTTATGAATTGTTTTCCTGATATAACTGAACAGCAGTTGAGTTCATCCAACGTATTTTGGAGAATTTCTATTGGTCCAATCATCATTCATAAATTTTCACACAATGTTAAGGGCAGGTTGCTTTTCTTCAAACGATGTAGAAAACTGAAAATCGACAATAATGGAGACACATGTTTTGCATTGGACAGCGACAATATGTAGCTAGCTGTCTCAGGCAATATTGTAAGCTGGTTAGTCATGAATTCCTGCATGTCTGAAATCTCTGTATCCTGAGTAATCTTGTAAATCTAGAATAGCTTTTGTCATTTTTTGGATTTCTTTAACAAAAGATAGTAGTGTTTTGCTTTTGGATCAACTCCAGTTTTTTGCACATGGCCTGTGAGCAGCATGGTGAAGGTGGCTAGTCTGTATCACAACCTGAACCTGGCCAGTCTAGTCATTTACAGTTGGTCGTAGGGTTTTATTTTTCTTTGTTTTTATATATGCACTTGTCTTTATTTTTAGTGAAATAATTGTGGCAGTAATAGTCAGAGTAGTTGTCGAAAGGCTTCCAGTTTGTTGAGGATGGATAATCCACATGTTCTATGGAAGAATTTGCTTGTTTGGATTGAAGTCTAGCAGCACGTAGCCGCCATCTTGCTTCGTGCACACAGTCTCAGTGGGGAAAGGTGTGGTCAGTGCCGCAATCTCCCAGACAGATATTGGGATTCAACCTCAGAATGAGTTCAAAGGGGTTTGGCTAAAAACTATCTCAACAGAATGGTCACATGTTTGCACTTGACATGGCAAAAGAAAGATTGTAAAATTAGTGGTATTTATTAGTAGTATATAAACCAAAAGACAAATAAAATCAATGGTGAAAATGGTACATATTTGACATATTATTTGTTTCAATTCCTAACATTTTCAATTCATAGCAATCTGTTTAGTGTCAGTAAATAAGTTATGATACAATTACCCAATCACAGTTTTAGTTTCGGCTACAATTTTATTTATTGTTTATAAGTGTCTGGTTCTGAAAATACATGTACAGTATTTTTTTTATTTTCAAATACACTCAGTATTTTGTAACATGTTCTTTTGTATTTTGTAAAATGTATTTTGTTTAGAAATCAATAACATTTATTCATATATGAAATTCCTTTTACATTCCTGTCACTGCCTTTAGGAATTTGTGAAGCTTACAGTGTCAGATATTGAGGTGACATATCTGACCATCCTGATCGGAGACTTCATGAGAGCCCTAATCGTGCGTTTCCTCAACTACTGCTGGTGCTGGGACCTGGAAGCTGGCTTTGTGAGTCCTTATTATTCTTGTGATGGTCAATAATAAGGTGCAATGTAGAAGATGTAGATGACACTACTGTTAGTCAGACCCTATTTATTCCAATGCCTCCATTCTGTGGTAATATTGCCATTGTTTAAAAATGTCATAAACACTATACAGCATGTGTGGACCATAGACGTGTTTGCTCAAAAAAAATTTAAATCAGCAATCTTCAAAACCCATAAGTAATCTAACTAAGCCAAAACATATTGCCACAGTCTGTGTAGTAAATGTTTTGTGGTCCAAATATAATACATTCATGTCTTTCCCCTTAATTCATTGAGGTAACATTAGATGTTTGCAGGCTTTGTTGTAAAACAAGTTCGTAAAACAAGATTTATTTGGGAAAACAAGCAACAGGTCCAGCATTTTTATGGTGTGGTCCACATGTTGTGTACCCTTAGCTGCTGAGAGATCCTCTATCAGTTCTAATTGTGGTCACCATGTAGCTCCCCAAGAATAGTGAACCTGGTAAACGTGAGCAGGCCTATAAAGGTGAACGCCTCCTTGTTGAAAACTGCATATGCCTTTGGCCAGTGCCCCCCTTCTTTGTATTGCAGATGCCACATATCTTGAAGAAGCACTCTGTATTACCCCAATACCTCTATATTCCCCATAGGGGTAATCTGGGCTGCCAGTCTACTTGTTTGGTGATACCAAAGTAGACTGCTCCTGCCACACTTCGAATGAGGTGAAGACCATTTGATGCCACAGCTCTCTGGGGACCAAGGGAGAGTTCCACCGCTGGTTAAGAGCCCCCTCTTGCAGCTCCAGAGTTTGGCCAGAGTGCTCAAATACTTCCGCCAGACACAGCAAAGCTGTTTGAAAGTCTGTTGCATGGACCATGATATTGAAGAGACAGATCATGCACAGGATGGGAGGCACCCCAATGAGCACCCTCTTCGTTGGCCTTTTGGATGTGGTTGGAATGTTGCAGAGCTGAATGGCAGAATAGTAAATTCCTTCATATTGTTGTATAGAGGCAGTGTCGATCCCACTATCTCATCAAACCCAAGAACGCAAGCGTCACTTGCCTCTACTATATACAACCACCCATTGACTGCTGTCCATCTAGGCTGCCCCATTATAGTTTGTTGGCCTCAGGACTGCTTCAGCACAGATATGGCATGCTTCATCAATAACTGACCTAGATTTTTTCTTTGTCCTCACACCTTTTTGTCACTGCAATCCAACCCCCTACTGCCTAATCTCTCAAAATTGCTTCAATCTTCCAGGCAATTTGCCTTTGCAAGCCTTAACTGTTGTTGGAGATGTACTCTCTACTCTCTATAGGTGGGCATCTCCATATTCTCCTTGTCGAAAGGAAGCACACCCATCTTCTTTCCATGCTGGAGCATGGAGGTTATACCAAGTCACTGTAATGTGAGCAGGGAGATCTAAGAGTACTTGCAGGTCTGACCTTTCTAGCGCTGCTGCCACAAACAAGCCAAATTACTGCAGGTGTGGTCAGAGGCAGGTAACTGCATTGGGCAAGGACACCATGGGAGATGTAGGTTTAATGCCTACTTGCTTAACTAACCTATTTGTGGGAGTGGATGCTGCACCCCTCCACCACACCACTTCACCCAGTACACACTCTTCCCCGGGCCCTCCAACCCAGTTCTTTGTATTATCATTTCGTTCTCTGCTAACCTTAATTGCTGTCTTGCCGGATCCTAACCAACCAGTCAAAAGTTTGCATAACTTGTAACAATAACACTGCATACTTGAAAATGCAAATGAAAACCTTCACTTAACCAACTAAGGAAAGAATCCTAGGAGCCTGAGTGATCTCTGGTGCCACAATATTTAGTTGTTGAGGATTCTGTGACGTTTTCTGGCTGTACAAAAGAATAGTCTCTAACATTTACACAGTTCTGTATAATAACAGGCGGCACGGCACGGTGGTGTAGTGGTTAGTACGGTGGTGTAGTGGTTAGTACGGTGGTGTAGTGGTTAGTATGGTGGTGTAGTGGTTAGTATGGTGGTGTAGTGGTTAGTAAGGTGGTGTAGTGGTTAGTTTGGTGGTGTAGTGGTTAGTACGGTGGTGTAGTGGTTAGTACGGTGGTGTAGTGGTTAGTATGGTGGTGTAGTGGTTAGTATGGTGGTGTAGTGGTTAGTAAGGTGGTGTAGTGGTTAGTATGGTGGTGTAGTGGTTAGTAAGGTGGTGTAGTGGTTAGTATGGTGGTGTAGTAGTTAGTATGGTGGTGTAGTGGTTAGTACGGTGGTGTAGTGGTTAGTATGGTGGTGTAGTGGTTAGTAAGGTGGTGTAGTGGTTAGTATGGTGGTGTAGTGGTTAGTAAGGTGGTGTAGTGGATAGTACGGTGGTGTAGTGGTTAGTACGGTGGTGTAGTGGTTAGTATGGTGGTGTAGTGGTTAGTATGGTGGTGTAGTGGTTAGTACGTGGTGTAGTGGTTAGTATGGTGGTGTAGTGGTTAGTACGGTGGTGTAGTGGTTAGTATGGTGGTGCAGTGGTTAGTATGGTGGTGTAGTGGTTAGTATGGTGATGTAGTGGTTAGTATGGTGATGTAGTGATTAATATGGTGGTGTAGTGGTTAGTATGGTGGTGTAGTGGTTAGTATGGTGATGTAGTGATTAATATGGTGGTGTAGTGGTTAGTACGGTGGTGTAGTGGTTAGTACGATGGTGTAGTGGTTAGTACGGTGGTGTAGTGGTTAGTGTGGTGGTGTAGTGGTTAGTATGGTAGTGTAGTGGTTAGTACGGTGGTGTAGTGGTTAGTACGGTGGTGTAGTGGTTAGTACGGTGGTGTAGTGGTTAGTATGGTGGTGTAGTGGTTAGTACGGTGGTGTTGTGGTTAGTATGGTGGTGTAGTGGTTAGTATGGTGGTGTAGTGGTTAGTACGGTGGTGTAGTGGTTAGTACGGTGGTGTAGTACGCTGGGATTGGCTCCAGCCCCCCCGTGACCCCGACTAGCAGGATAAAGCGGCAGATGATGGATAATAACACACAACTATTCAAGTTACAAGTTTTGTACAGTTGTTCAGAATCAGCTTGTTACAGCCCCGTCAAGGGTCGGACAATTGGTGTCTGCTGACAGACCAAACAACAGGCCATTCTTAAACACCAGCTCATCTTTATTAATGTCGTTCACTCCTGGTGAGGGACCTGTAGGGGGAGAAGGGTGCCAGTAGCTTTGGGAAAAGCCAAAATAACAACCAAGAAAAAAAAAAAAGGCGAGGGTAAACAAAATAAAAGTCAGTCATCCCCCACACAGAGTTTGTAGGTGTCATGAAATGGAGGCTTGATGACCTTTCATACAGGAAGATAACCCCAAGTGCTCAATCAGACAACAATGTTGTGCAACAACAGAAGGAAGACACACAAGATGGCTGTAGACAGACAAACGGAATAGCTATCATGAGCAAGGGTCATAACACAGCTATGAAAGTGCTTTGTGCTTATGAATGTACTACAACATAACAACATAACATAGCGTACTATAGGTACTGTTCTATCCTGTTGCCCTAATTACATGTACAGCTCCTTCCATCACAGCTAACATGTCACCCTGCGAACTGGTGCGATAGGTGATACTTAACAACCAGAGCAACACAAAGACACTCGACACGACACAGATCACTTAATTACAGAGAGAGAGAGAAAGAGAGAGAGAGAGCATCATACAAGCGTCCTTTATGAAAGCACATTACGCTTTTCATTAACTACAAATAATTTTGACCAAATTGTCAAAACAGTCAAACGTTTTAGATACACTACCAGTCAAACGTTTTAGTACACTACCAGCCAAACGTTTTAGTACACTACCAGCCAAACGTTTTAGTACACTACCAGTCAAACATTTTAGTACACTACCAGTCAAACGTTTTAGATCACTACCAGCCAAACGTTTTAGATACACTACCAGTCAAACGTTTTAGTACACTACCAGACAAACGTTTTAGTACACTACCAGTCAAACGTTTTAGTACACTACCAGCCAAACATTTTAGTACATTACCAGTCAAACGTTTTAGTACACTACCAGTCAAACGTTTTAGTACACTACCAGTCAAACGTTTTAGTACACTACCAGTCAAACATTTTAGTACACTACCATTCAAACGTTTTAGTACACTACCAGATATGCAAGGTATGTGTCCTTTACCAATGTGTGTATGTTTTTTTTTTCAGCCCTCATATGCAGAGTTTGATATCAGTGGGAATGTGCTTGGGCTCATTTTCAACCAGGGAATGATCTGGTAAGCAAAGAAGCTTTATCAAAAATTGTAGCATTCTGATAAACAAAATTAAGCAGTTTTCTGCTTTTCACTAAATGTTGGCTGACTGACTGATTGAAAACATAACTGGTATCTGAGGTTTGCTTTTTGTTTTGATTTGCTTGTCTGAATTATGCCCTAGTCTGTGTCAATTTGTTCAGAAATATCAAATATACCTGCTTATGTGGTTTCTGACACGGTACGACATGCTATAACACAGCTATGAAAGCAAAGTGCTTTGTGAATTACAGCATTATGTATTACTTTCTTATGTACTACAACATAACAAGATAACATGGGGTGCGTCCGAAATCAGGTTAGCTGGTACTAGATTAGAGCCAGTACGTACTGCTTGAGAGGTAGGCTAGTTTCAGTAGGTGTACTATGTCCAGCATCTGTGATGTCAGACCACCACCGTAAAAGTCCTGCTATTCATTTAAAAACCCTGTTTACTGACAGATTTAGATACTTTTTGTGACACAGACCAGCGTTTTTGTCTGAATCTGTAGTCAGACGGTGTCGAGCTGTAGCTCGGAGATGACTAATCTGGAGGAATTTAGTCATTGGTTACTCAGAAGTAGCGCTAACTTCTGTAGCTGCAGTTCACTAGCTGTAGCTACGTACACGGACCGGCCGTACTGCTTTCCATTGTCTTGTTTTTTTCCCTGCTTTGAATTCATTATTTAGACATTAGACATTAGGCATTTAGACATTAAACTATTCTGCTATAATTTGTCACTTCAAAATACGAGAAAAGTAATTGATGGCTTTGAGATCAACTGTCTGTGCATTTGCGCGCTAGTCATAGCGCTAGTTTTAAACTAGCGGAGAGTCAGAGAGGCGTCAAAACAACAGTAACGAAATTGGGTTTCATCCCTCTCAGTCCATCTTCATACTGGGACTGGTTTTAAAGGGAGGAACATCGTTTAACAACGTGCTGCAGTCGCATACATAAAAATGGCTGCCGATTCAGATGGTCATTTGGGTACCGAGTATTCAGACATACTAGCCACGCTTGCCTCCTGAGTAGTAGGCGAGTGCGCGATTCTGGACGCACTCATAACGTATTATATGTACTGTCCCATCCTGTTGCCCTTATTACATGTACAGCTCCTTCCATCCCAGCTAACACGACACCCTGAGAACTGGTGCGATTTGTGATACTTAACAACTAGAGCATAGTTCAAAACTGAAGTAGCAGGCATCTTAAGACCTAAACTCTTGCGGTGGCAGTATCTCACATAGTTTTTAATTATTTATTTAATTTATTATTAATTATTTATTTAATTAATGATCATTCAGTAACTTAGTTTGCCAAGCACTGGCTGATTAGCGAGCTTTATGCCACAGGTAGGGATGGTGTAAATAATATTTTTGACCAAAGAACCACTACAATGTTTTGTGTCTGTCAGGATGGGGGCGTTCTACGCCCCAGGGCTGGTGGGAATAAATATCCTGCGTCTGGTGACCTCCATGTACTTCCAGTGCTGGGCTGTCATGAGCAGCAACGTTCCACATGAGAGAGTGTTCAAGGCTTCACGCTCCAACAACTTCTACATGGGCATCCTGCTGCTTGTTCTCTTCCTCAGCCTGATGCCTGTCGTCTACACCATGATGACGATGTCCCCGTCCTTCGACTGTGGACCCTTCAGGTCACACTCCCACGCAAACCCACTGTCAGGCATACTGCTGGGTTTACTGTTTCTCTTTTGGAAAACGTGCATGTACAAAAATTAATCAAAGCCTTAATATCATCCAAGGGTAGAACACGGAAATAATAAATAATAAATAATACAGCTGCATGCAAACGTTTGGACCAGATTACATGTAGATATTTGAAGTGGACGAGAGGACAGAGAAGGTCTTCAAGGAACATGGGGCGCAGGAGAACCTGACCAGAGCGAGTTATGAGGTGGCCATGCTAATCGCTATGTAGTCACACTGAGGTGTTTAAACACTCCAGCAGCAGCACTGCTGTGTCTGATCCACTCACACCAGCACAACACACACTAACACACCACCCCCACATCAATGTCACTGCAGAGAAACTCACCATCAGAGAAAGATTCTCCATTCCATAATAGCTGATGTGACTTAAGAAATATAAGACTAAATTCATTCATCTGTACATCTGTGTGTTTCTTCATATTTTGAATACAGTGTTATATAATTTATGGATAATACTTTTGTTAAGAGAGACCGGCCCTTGACTGGATTTAGATCAACCGGAGGAAGTTTGGAAACAAGTGCTGTGGACTCATAAAGTAAAATGGAACCCTTTGCCTAAAAAGAAAAACAAAACAAATGTAGGTTAGCATAAAACAGGAGCAGCATTTGATGAAAGGAACACCTTGCAAACTGTTAAGCAGAGGGGTGGAGCTATTATACTTTGGGTTTGTGTGGCACCGAAGACATGGCAAGGGTCGATGAAAGAATGGATTTTAGTAAATATCAGCAAAACTGACATTGAACCAAAAAGATATTACTATAAATAAGTTGTGTGCTCTCTACAGTTTGTAATGGAAAGCATGAAAAGTGGCTTTATGGTTATTAACTGTTTTTTTTTTTGGTTTTTTTTACAGCGGGAGAGAGAAGATGTACGATGTGGTCATTCAGACAATCCAGAGCCTTCCTCCGTTTATGGCCAGCATCTTTACCTACGCGTCCAACCCAGGACTCATCATATCCATCGTGCTTCTCATGGTGTGAGTGTAGAGTGTTCAAGAAATCCATTATTCTGTATTGTATTAGCATCAACTGTATTAGCATTTATAACACAGCCTAACATAATAACGCGGTGCATGCTACCTACATATTAACTAGTAACTAGTTAACTAGTCTGCTTTTTGCAGGCTGGCTATTTACTATCTGAATACAGTCTCAAAAGCGTACCAGAAGGCCAACATGGATCTGAAGAGGAAGATGCAAATGGTGGGTAGCACTTTTGAGTCATGTAGTATGCCTAGATACCACTGGTGTAGGAACTGGGGGGGGTCCCAAAAGCGGAAACTGTTTGATTTTAAAGCATTTTGGCAGCGTTCGCTATTCACACGCTGTGTTTGTTGTTAGCAACTGGCTCTGGTTGTTAGGTGGTCTCTGGGTCTTTCATTTTGTTAAGGCTTGCGTTGACATGCCTGTTCAGAAATATCCTGCAGTCAGCAGCGTCACTGCTCTTGCCTCGTTGGTGCATTGGATAGTTTGCGCCAGCTTTAAACATGAGGTCAGTGATTAGAGCAATGAATAGCAATGATGACCATATATACTGCAATAAAACAGCTTTAGAATAATGTGTTGTTATGGTAAAAGACTAGGAGGGTTTGGGTTAGCTAACATTAATATTTACTTTTATTTACTGGCCACGTCCCAAACTGTAGACTACTACTACACTACATACGTAAAAAATAAAATGCAATTAATAATATAAATAAATAATGAATAAATATAAGTACCCCATCTTTAGAAGTGCTTTCAGTAGTGCAGTATGTAATGTTCCAGAGTGTGCTGTTTGGGACACAGCCTTACTTTCTAACATTAATTTTATTGTCATTTCATTTCAGCATTATGTCACCAAAGAAAATAATATTTTTAGTTATATATGTATATATTATAAGTAAATAATCCTGACATTGCATGTATAATTTAAAAGTTTCTGACAGCAGTACCATGTAATGGAGAGTATCTTGTTTAGTTTGTAAAGTGATGTTTAATTGGATTTATATAATAATAAACAGAGGTACAGATAATGTTGTATTTTATTTATTTATTTACATGTAATTTACTGTAATTCCACAAATGTTGTTCTACATCACTATACATACAGTGATTTACTACCTAACCCACAGTGGAATCATCACTATTTTAGGGGATAGAGTGGGCTTTGATTCCTATTAGCAAATGTGTCCCTACCAATGTCAAACCCGCTCCTACGCCCTTGCTAGATACCACTGAGCATTCTATCTATTATTAACTCTTTTATAATTATATACTTGTAGCTTATGTGGTCTGTATCTACAAGGATGGGCAATTTCAACTTATTTCAACAATTGTAACTTATTTTCTTGCCATCAAAAGCTTTATTCTTGAAGATAACATTGTGCAGACAAATTGGAGAAGATCTAAGAAAGTCTGAGAATGGTCCGAATTCGATTGGCGACTGCCAATAGGCCTGCCCCATGTGCCCATCTGGCCAAGTCGTTATCTCCTGGGTAAGGGGCAGATTTCTTTGGGAGGTTCCTGCCATGAAACGATAGGATCTGCTGAGCCATAAACTTCTTGCAAACTCTGTAGCATGATGCGACGGCCATCTGTGTCTGTGACTCAATTGAGCAGATTAGCATGATATATCAGAAATGTTTACAACCCAACTCAAAGCTTGAATACTTTTCATTCAATGTCAGAAACCTCATAACAAATCTGGTTGAGATTACAGAAAAAATTGGCATTTGAAATTGAGGTTAGAGGGTGATCATTTATTAATGCAGTTTACACAATGGTAATTCTATTCAGGAATAGACCACTCGTCTGAGACCACTAGTGAAAGTGCTTTGATGTTACATTCTTTCTAATTTCAAAGTACATCATCAACATAACAATTTGAGTGAACAGTAGACCAAATAGTGTTGGGTAAAGAATTTCACTCTTTTGCTTAAATGACACTAAACTGGTATAAACTCCACAGGTTTGTACAAAACCCACTAATCAGTAGCTCAGATCCAACCGAGGGTCATCTTTATATGGAGGGATGAGACCAAGTATGATCTTTTGCAAAAGACCATAACATGGTAAGCTGTTATCATGTTAAGGTCTTTTGGCTTATGGCTGGAACACCTGCTAGGCCACCCTGCACCACTAGAGGGATGCATACAGCTCCTCAGTCATTAAGGGCAACCAGCAGCCTATGCCTGGCTTACTTAAGGCAAACTCTCTCTCTTCTTAGTGCTCAGTCTTGGGTTATCTTTGTAAAGTGTAACTCAAGTTTCTTTTCTGTGGTAAAAACAATCCCCCTTGAGCATATCTTTGGGGGCTTCTCAGCCGTCTCGTTTACTCTGTTCTAATTCTCTGTTTGGTTTTGCTGGGGAGAAAAAGTTCCGATTTGAGAGATTCACAGAATTAAGTTGGAGAGAGTTGGAGATTATTTTCCCCCTATTATTATTATTATTTCTACTCAGTTCAGCTATTTGTTTGGGTCACCTATCTTTTCCTGGTCAGTAGCTTGTTCTGTAGCACCTCAGCTTCAGGTGTTGAAGACTTAGGTTTGATTTCCGCATAGGGCTAGCCAACTCCAGTTACAGCAAGACTAAGTCAGCCAAGGACCTGGCAGAGCTGGAACAGTTCAAGTCTTCCTGAGCCAGTCAATGTGTTGTGGTTGGCAGATATGAACAGGTCCTGCAGCAAATACTGTTGCAACAGCAGAAGTTGGTGGAGACAATGCAGTAACAGCCCAGAGCCCAACTCTGGCCAGTAAACCAAAGCCTTCTAGCTTTGTATTTCCTGAGCAAGGTCCCCAGCTTGAACCCCACTTGCTGACACCTGAAAGGTATAAGCGAGAGGGAACCCTATACGATGCAGGCTACCGCTGTATTGGAGTTCCAACCTGATGTATGCACTACCTTGGCCACATTGTGATTGCAGTACAACCAGATCATGCTGTCTTGTTTACTGTGCATACAAGGCTTCATTGACAATGAATGGATTTAAAGGGACATTTGGCTTCTCTACAAGCACATTAAGGCTCTGTTATATCCTTTCACAGAGAACGACAGAAGCGACAACTGTAAACACTGATGTATTTACTTAAGGTATATGGAGATTTGTGCAGCTCTCTGCTGCCTTAAAAGTGTGTGATGCCATCAGGCAAATAGACAACATGGCAACATCAGACGCATGCCTCCCTACAAGCCAAACAATGTCAAGCATGGGGAGCTTCTTAGTCAACATTTAGTTAGTCTTCTGTCAGGTCCTCTTATTGATAAGACATGCCATGTCTGTGTTTATTTCTTTTTTAGCAAAGAGATGAGGAGAAGAACCGGAGGAACAATAAAGACAGCACCAATCAGGTGATGAAGGATCTGGAGGACCTCCTGCCCAACAAATCTCTGATTCCACCTCCTGCTGCAGAGGAACCAGGTCAGCTGGCCCACATCTGCTTCTGTGGTTTACTGGAGCTGTCCATCCTTTTCCCCATTTAATCTCAGGTCGTCACGTACCGTAGCTTAACATTCATTATCAGAAAACATAAAACCACTGTAAATCAAAACTTATAGCACTCTTTTGTCCATGTCGAGCATTGTGCATTGTGCTAGTTACCTTGTTTCTTGTGTCCTGTGTCCTGTGATTGGTAGAGTGTTTATAGTGTAGTGTGTATTTAGTGTTTCTGTGTTTTCTCTATTTGTCCAGTTTGTTTTTGGTTCCTTTGTTACTTTGTTATTTCATATTTTTTGTTTCTGTTTATCGCTATGGACTTCATTAAAGATCGTTTGCTTTTGTATGCGCCTCCTCCGTTTTCCTCGACGTCACAAAAATAGTACTAATATGTGAACTCACAATCGTTTGATTCTTTAGGAAATCAAAACGTTTAGCTGATTCCGTCTGATTTCAATATTTTGTGATTTAATTATTTTAATTCTTATTACTTTGGACAGACTGTTTAATGTTAGTTGTAGCTTGTGTGTTCATGTATAAATGTCAATTTTAACATTAAAACTGATGCAAATTGATGAACTGACTATTTTCTACATTCCTACCACATACACTTAACAGACTGTTTGTTTGTGTTTGTTTGTTTTGTCCTTAAATGCCAGAAGCTCCAGCTAACCAACAGCCTGCCAGCAAATCACCAAAGGTAACGGGGAAGGCCGGGACAGCATCCAGTGGCAAGGGCGTAAATCTACAGAGGGACGTTTCTTTGGCTGCTGCGAACCCCCGGGCACCTGTGACGCGCCCACCAGGCCCCAGGGGTCCAGGCCCACTGCCTGGGGTCGGCCGCGGGCTTCCTCAGGGACCGGGCCGAGGCAGAGGACGAGGAGGACCTCCGCCGATGCGCTGAAAGTTCTCACACACAAAGAACCCCAGAACTGCACTAAAGAGACACAGCAGAAACACAAACATGCTTGTGCTCCAGCATTAAACTGCATGTAATGAACGTCACTATTAACGATTGTTAACGGTATTTTTGTTTTTGTTTTTTTTGTTTTTTTTTACGGGAAACATGACTTTCACAGCATGTTGAAACCTTGCACAGCACAGTAAGAGCAGTGGTTATTTGTATGCAGTTTACAAAATACAGTGTTTACTGTTTAATGCCTATATTAAAAAAGTTTGCATTTGTTTATATATTCATTTTAGTTGAAAAACATTTATAGATCACGGGACTGACAGTACAATAGCAGACGCATCGTTTTTCGAATCTTGCACAAAATTTGAGATGCATCATTTTTCAGAATCAGTGCAAAAGCAATACAATCATGAAATAAAACGCAATAAAATCAGATCACTTAGGCATAAAACAGAGCGTCAAAGTCTACAGTTTACTGAAACGGAGAGTTTTAATGGTGATGAAATGAAAACAGTGATTGAAAAAGCAGTTCAAACCTACAGATGTGTTCAAACTGTTTGAGCTACAGCAGATCAACAGTGAAAACATTCGTCACATGTAACTGTTTGATGGCTTTCAGTGAGGGATGTTAGACAAGCCGATTATAAGCCCTGTTCATGCTGAGTATAAAGAGGATGTAGAACATTGCAGAACATCTTTGCTACAGGTTTCTTCTGCTCAATACACAAAATACAGCAAAACAACACTAGATAACTCCAGCACTATACTAACCTCCCTGCGGGTTGTGGTTAGCACTGACACCTCACAGCAAGACAATCCGGGTTCGATTCCAGGCTGTTCTGTGTGGAGTTTGCATGTTCTCCCCGTGCTTGAGTGGGTTTCCTCCCACAGTCCAAACACATGCATGTTAGGTCGATTGGTCAATCTAAATTGCCTTTGAGAGTGTGTTGGTCTTGCAAAGGACTGGTGACCTGTCCATGGTGAACCCGCCCTTTGCCTGATGATGCTGGCATTGGCTCCAGCCCAATGCCGTGACCCTGACTAGTGGGATAAAGTGGAAGATGATGTTTGGATGGATGGACTTTTCACCAGTGTGGCATTTGCTTAAACTTAATGATGTTTATGAGATTGCAACTTCATTGGAAGGGTCGGAAGAATAATTAACACTTTGTCAACCTCAGTAACATACTAATATGTGCTGGTACAATGTTATACTAATATCCGACCTCACAATCATTTGATACTTTAGGACGTATGAAATGCTACACTTTACGATAACTCTGTCTTTATCACATATTTTGGTATTAAATTATTTGAATTATTATTATTTTTTAAATACTTTCAATCTGCATGTGACTGGACTCAGTGATGGTTGTGGTGTGTATATGTATGAATGCATATATGTCAAGACTGAACGATGTGAACCAAATCAGAACAGATATCACTTTATTCACAATGGTGGACCGTACTGAACCGTTCTAGATCTACAGAATATCTTCTGAGTTAAATAGCACTGAATGGCGGCCAGAGCAGAAAGCAGTGGAATGGAGAACCAGTGACGCTACTGCTATCCCCATTAGACTTGATGCGCCCTCTGGACAGCATGTGAAGTAAAATTTGTATGTTTGTATCTCTGTCTACTTAGAAACATCCAGGTCCAATTTGTTGACCAACAAGGCACCCACATTGAAGCTCTGAAACCCCACTTAGGCTTTCCACATTAGATGGAATTCCAAAGGAGAAGACACAATCATGGAATCCATCATCCACCCAGTGTTTTTCACTCAGAACTCATTAGCTTTTCATTTAAGAAACTTTGACACCCCAGAATTTTAGGAATCCTCTGGTTAAAGAAACTTGTCCCCATCATCTTTTGGTCTGCCCAACAGTTACTGCCCTGGTCCAAACTTGCCATCAAACTTGTTTGAATCTTCCTGCTATAATTGTCCCATTCTCTTCAGTAGAAAGTCCCAGTAATTAAGTTAAAGTTAAGATTCTCCCAGAATATGCAGGACTGTTTTGGTTTTTGATAAAACCAATGCCATCAAGCTTCCACATCATCGTTCTCACTACTTTGCCATGGTGGCATTACTGCCACCACTGCCACTTCAGTTTTCAGCTTGCTAATGCCCTGTCTCATATGTGTAGTGATATATGTATTTAGCATTTAACTTGTCATTTTTGAGGATTTTTGAACACTTGTTTTTCTTTGCACAGCGACAATATTGTCTATATTTAAAAAAAGCTCTAACATCTAATAGAGTTACATACTTCCGTTGTCTGATTTTCCAAGCTTCTACAAACAGTACCCTATTATAGACCAAGAACAGAAATGTGAGAACAACAACAGGGACACATGACAAGGAGCTTTCATAGGAGTGTGGCCATAATCCCTGGAACGAGATAGCTTAATGCCTCTACACTCCACGGCCGGGTGTCAGATTGCTGATGAATTATTCATGAGGTCAGGCTGTGTCCACATAAGCGGACATGTGTTCAGATTAATTAAAGAAACATCCAAAAATCAGGTGTTACAGCTACAGATAAAAACACTGAGAGTACAGATGTACATTACCAAATTGTCTACTGCAAGCTCTTTAACAACCCTACCAACTGCCCATCCCAAGTGTTGCGATGCTCAGCGGCTGCCAGTCCTGTGATCTGCTGCTTCATCTTTTAGGACCTGGTGCCCCTGTTAGTGATCTAAAACGTTTGACTGGTAGTGTACTAAAACGTTTGGCTGGTAGTGTACTAAAATGTTTGACTGGTAATGTACTAAAATGTTTGACTGGTAATGTACTAAAATGTTTGACTGGTAGTGTACTAAAATGTTTGACTGGTAATGTACTAAAATGTTTGACTGGTAGTGTACTAAAATGTTTGGCTGGTGGTGTACTAAAACGTTTGACTGGTAGTGAACTAAAACGTTTGACTGGTAGTGTTCTAAAACGTTTGGCTGGTAGTGTTCTAAAACGTTTGGCTGGAAGTGTATCTAAAACGTTTGACTGGCAGTGTACTAAAACATTTGGCTGGAAGTGATCTAAAACGTTTGACTGGTAGTGTATCTAAAACGTTTGACTGGTAGTGTACTAAAACGTTTGGCTGGTAGTGTACTAAAACGTTTGGCTGGTAGTGTATCTAAAACATTTGACTGGTATTGTTCTAAAACGTTTGACTGGTAGTGTACTAAAACGTTTGGCTGGTAGTCTACTAAAACGTTTGACTGGAAGTGTACTAAAACGTTTGACTGGTAGTGTTCTAAAACGTTTGACTGGAAGCGATCTAAAATGTTTGACTGGTAGTGTACTAAAAAGTTTGGCTGGTAGTGTACTAAAACGTTTGGCTGGTAATGTACTAAAAAGTTTGGCTGGTAGTGTACTAAAACGTTTGGCTGGTAGTGATCTAAAACGTTTGACTGGTAGTGTACTAAAACGTTTGACTGGTAGTGTACTAAAAAGTTTGGCTGGTAGTGTACTAAAACGTTTGGCTGGTAGTGTACTAAAACGTTTGGCTGGTAGTGTACTAAAACGTTTGGCTGGTAGTGTACTAAAACGTTTGACTGGTAGTGTACTAAAAAGTTTGGCTGGTAGTGTACTAAAACGTTTGGCTGGTAGTGTACTAAAACGTTTGGCTGGTAGTGTACTAAAACGTTTGACTTGTAGTGTTCTAAAACGTTTGACTGGAAGTGATCTAAAATGTTTGACTGGTAGTGTACTAAAAAGTTTGGCTGGTAGTGTACTAAAACGTTTGGCTGGTAGTGTACTAAAAAGTTTGGCTGGTAGTGTACTAAAACATTTGGCTGGTAGTGTACTAAAACGTTTGGCTGGTAGTGATCTAAAAAGTTTGGCTGGTAGTGTACTAAAACGTTTGGCTGGTAGTGTACTAAAACGTTTGGCTGGTAGTGTACTAAAACATTTAACTGGTAGTGTTCTAAAACGTTTGGCTGGAAGTGTATTAAAACGTTTGACTGGTAGTGTATCTAAAACAATTGACTGGTAGTGTACTAAAACGTTTGACTGGTAGTGATCTAAAACGTTTGGCTGGTAGTGTATCTAAAAAGTTTGGCTGGTAGTGTACTAAAACATTTGGCTGGTAGTGTACTAAAACGTTTGGCTGGTAGTGTACTAAAACGTTTGACTGGTAGTGTTCTAAAACGTTTGGCTGGAAGTGTATTAAAACGTTTGGCTGGAAGTGTATTAAAACGTTTGACTGGTAGTGTATTAAAACGTTTGACTGGTAGTGTATCTAAAACACTTGACTGGTAGTGATCTAAAACGTTTAACTGGTAGTGTACTAAAACGTTTGGCTGGTAGTGTACTAAAACGTTTGGCTGGTAGTGTACTAAAATGTTTGACTGGTAATGTACTAAAATGTTTGACTGGTAGTGTACTAAAATGTTTGGCTGGTGGTGTACTAAAACGTTTGACTGGTAGTGAACTAAAACGTTTGACTGGTAGTGTTCTAAAACGTTTGGCTGGTAGTGTTCTAAAACGTTTGGCTGGAAGTGTATCTAAAACGTTTGACTGGCAGTGTACTAAAACATTTGGCTGGAAGTGATCTAAAACGTTTGACTGGTAGTGTATCTAAAACGTTTGACTGGTAGTGTACTAAAACGTTTGGCTGGTAGTGTACTAAAACGTTTGGCTGGTAGTGTATCTAAAACATTTGACTGGTATTGTTCTAAAACGTTTGACTGGTAGTGTACTAAAACGTTTGGCTGGTAGTCTACTAAAACGTTTGACTGGAAGTGTACTAAAACGTTTGACTGGTAGTGTTCTAAAACGTTTGACTGGAAGCGATCTAAAATGTTTGACTGGTAGTGTACTAAAAAGTTTGGCTGGTAGTGTACTAAAACGTTTGGCTGGTAATGTACTAAAAAGTTTGGCTGGTAGTGTACTAAAACGTTTGGCTGGTAGTGATCTAAAACGTTTGACTGGTAGTGTACTAAAACGTTTGACTGGTAGTGTACTAAAAAGTTTGGCTGGTAGTGTACTAAAACGTTTGGCTGGTAGTGTACTAAAACGTTTGGCTGGTAGTGTACTAAAACGTTTGACTTGTAGTGTTCTAAAACGTTTGACTGGAAGTGATCTAAAATGTTTGACTGGTAGTGTACTAAAAAGTTTGGCTGGTAGTGTACTAAAACGTTTGGCTGGTAGTGTACTAAAAAGTTTGGCTGGTAGTGTACTAAAACATTTGGCTGGTAGTGTACTAAAACGTTTGGCTGGTAGTGATCTAAAAAGTTTGGCTGGTAGTGTACTAAAACGTTTGGCTGGTAGTGTACTAAAACGTTTGGCTGGTAGTGTACTAAAACATTTAACTGGTAGTGTTCTAAAACGTTTGGCTGGAAGTGTATTAAAACGTTTGGCTGGTAGTGTATCTAAAACAATTGACTGGTAGTGTACTAAAACGTTTGACTGGTAGTGATCTAAAACGTTTGGCTGGTAGTGTATCTAAAAAGTTTGGCTGGTAGTGTACTAAAACATTTGGCTGGTAGTGTACTAAAACGTTTGGCTGGTAGTGTACTAAAACGTTTGACTGGTAGTGTTCTAAAACGTTTGGCTGGAAGTGTATTAAAACGTTTGACTGGTAGTGTATTAAAACGTTTGACTGGTAGTGTATCTAAAACACTTGACTGGTAGTGATCTAAAACGTTTAACTGGTAGTGTACTAAAACGTTTGGCTGGTAGTGTACTAAAACGTTTGGCTGGTAGTGTACTAAAACGTTTGGCTGGTAGTGTACTAAAACGTTTGACTGGTAGTGTTCTAAAACTTTTGGCTGGAAGTGTATTAAAACGTTTGGCTGGAAGTGTACTAAAACGTTTGACTGGTAGTGTACTAAAATGTTTGACTGGTAGTGTATTAAAACGTTTGGCTGGTAGTGTACTAAAACGTTTGACTGGTAGTGTACTAAAACGTTTGGCTGGTAGTGTACTAAAACGTTTGACTGGTAGTGTACTAAAACGTTTGGTTGGTAGTGTACTAAAACGTTTGGCTGGTAGTGTTCTAAAACGTTTGGCTGGTAGTGTACTAAAACGTTTGACTGGTAGTGTACTAAAATGTTTGACTGGTAGTGTATTAAAACGTTTGGCTGGTAGTGTAT
Source organism: Megaleporinus macrocephalus (assembly GCA_021613375.1). Lineage (NCBI taxonomy): Eukaryota > Metazoa > Chordata > Actinopteri > Characiformes > Anostomidae > Megaleporinus > Megaleporinus macrocephalus. Next base: position 29,371,505 of record CM038725.1, on the reverse strand, counting down.
CTAAAACACTTGACTGGTAGTGATCTAAAACGTTTGACTGGTAGTGTACTAAAACGTTTGGCTGGTAGTGTACTAAAACGTTTGTCTGGTAGTGTACTAAAACGTTTGGCTGGTAGTGTACTAAAACGTTTGACTGGTAGTGTACTAAAACGTTTGTCTGGTAGTGTACTAAAACGTTTGGCTGGTAGTGTACTAAAACGTTTGACTGGTAGTGTACTAAAACGTTTGTCTGGTAGTGTACTAAAACGTTTGGCTGGTAGTGTACTAAAATGTTTGACTGGTAGTGTACTAAAACGTTTGGTTGGTAGTGTACTAAAACGTTTGGCTGGTAGTGTTCTAAAACGTTTGGCTGGTAGTGTACTAAAACGTTTGACTGGTAGTGTACTAAAACGTTTGGCTGGTAGTGCATCTAAAATGTTTGACTGGTAGTGTACTAAAACGTTTGACTGGTAGTGTACTAAAACGTTTGGCTGGTAGTGCATCTAAAATGTTTGACTGGTAGTGTACTAAAACGTTTGACTGGTAGAGTACTAAAATGTTTGACTGGTAGTGTACTAAAATGTTTGGCTGGTAGTGTACTAAAATGTTTGACTGGTAGTGTACTAAAATGTTTGGCTGGTAGTGATCTAAAATGTTTGACTCGTAGTGTACTAAAACGTTTGACTGGTAGTGTACTAAAACGTTTGGCTGGTAGTGTATATATATATATATCTTGTTTTCCCGAATCTGTGCATCCGAACAAAAAGCTGTATATAATACTGAATCACACAATCAGACCAGACTGTCTGGAGTTGGCACGGAGGTCATATCTCGAAAATTGTGGGTGAAGCTCTGGCAGAAAGCAAAAAACTAATATTTTAGCACATTCCTGGCCATTAAGCAATCAAGACCCTTTCTCCTCTTTACCTCAGAACCGTATGGGAATAGAATTCAGGCCTGACTGAATGGACTGTAGATCTAAAAAAAGCATACAGGACCCAGTAATCATGTTCTTGTAGCTTGTATCCTACAAAAATCACCATCAGCTAAAATTAACCAGACTGCAGTAGAAACTAAACCTCCATGAACAGGCTCGGCTGAGTGATCATGCCCTTGAATGCCTTACACTGTGGCCTTGAAGTGAACCCTTACCTGAGACTGTCCAAAGCAGTATTGCGGCAGAGCAGGCCACCGCAGTTTGGACACGTGCCCTTAGGAGTAGTAGAAACAAACACTGCCCAAGAATGCATTGATAGCCTAGGCAGGAGGTTGAGCTTCTTAGGTTCGTGTTAGCTGCCCTGAGGACCCTGAGTTGTAAAAGAGAAATGTATCCTCTGATGGAGAGGCTGGTAACCTAGCGGGGGGAACTTCTTGATTGACAGGGTACATGAAAGGGATTCCTGTCTGGGCCTCTTGGTGATAGGAGAAATACTAGGCTGGTGGTTCCAGTGATTGGCTGGGTACCTGGCAGAGGTTCATTATCATTGGCCGGCACCATGGATAGCTCACCTGTCTAGCTGTACTAATTAGCTGCAAGTGAATAGGTAGGTTCCTGAAGATTTACTAGTTATCTATTGGGGTGGTGATTGGGCAAGAAATTGGACAAATGTATTCATGTATACTGATACATGCTTCTCTTCTATTTCCTATTCTTACAATTACTTTTTCATACCGTTAGCTACAGTACTGTTCAAATGTTTTAGGCACGTTTAGGTCATTTTAGGACATTTTTATACGTAAAAGCTATGTTTTTAGCAGTTTTTATATTTACAAAGTTTATCGGTCATCACATTCTGGAACAGTCTCGTCTCCTCATCTGGTGCTGAGAAAAAAATTACAAGAAAAGTTAAAAACACTGCCACAGCAATGTTTATGAGCCATTTATGTCTTACCTTTTCTTTATTAAAGTATTGTTAAAAACTCAGCCTTTCAGTCTTTGAAGTGAAACTGCAGACTAGTGCCATACCTTAGACAGGTAGAAATCAACAAGCGCAATTGGCCGAAATCTCGTTTAACATCCCAAGTCACCTTCATCATGACTGGGGTTTAAATCCAAACACTAGCAAACAGGTAATGAACGGCAGATAGCAGCACACAACAGATAGCAACCATTGCTGTGCAGGGATTGGAGAGCCGAGAATGCAGAGTGTATTGATTTGTTTGGCTATGACACAGAGACAGCACTCTCAGAAAACAAATCAAATTGATTGGACTATGTCCCTGAATCTAACATCATGCCCCAAAACCGAACACAACATAACAATATGTAGCAGCTGTGCTGCACTGCAGCAGGAATAGGATACTTTTTTGAGAGTTTTGTAATCAAGCTGTGGGTCAAACATAGGCAAGGTCTGATGTACATCAACCCTTTGCTTCAGTTTAACAACTCAAATAACAAAAATAAAGGAACAAACAAGCCAAAAATAGAAAACAAATAAACAAAGAATTAAAATAGTAGTGCTTGTTTGTAAAAGACAAATTAAGTATCTTGTTACGTATTCCCTGTTGGTACTGTTTTGTCCTACATGCTGTTAGGATGTCCTGCATCTAATGTTAGGAATATGATTGGCTTCATGCAATGAGTTCCCAGTCTGTCAAGGGCTAAAGCGACTGAGCTAGATAAGCAAATAAGAAGACTTTACCCTTGAACTGTGAGATGGCCTCACACTGAAACCCTTTCCATTGCTGATGTACAATTAGATACCGTGGGCCATCTGTTGACGCACAGTTTGTGTTCTTAGCCCTTCATCAGTGGTCAGTTTATGACCACAGACCCACTCTTGGCTGGATATCTATTGGTGGTTGAAGAATCACTACAGACTCGGCTGAGCAATACGACTCAAATGCTGTCAGCTGACTCGGCGTGAGTCTGGCCTGCCACAACTAAACTAGATTAGCCAGACTTGGCCCACGCTTAAGCCTTAAGTACACTGTAACCGCCAGACTCATTACCGGCTCTGGAGTTGGGCCAGAATGGCTTACGCCTCCTGCCTATGCCTCTATCAGATGTAAAGACCATGATGGAATAAGGTTACATGTAGAAACGACTGCTCTTTTATTAGAATAATAAATGATCAGCATACACTGTTGACAGCCCATACAATTCAACAAGAGCTGCAATAAATGCTTTTCATAATTCTGTAAATGCAAGATTCGAATGTTACTGCTGGAAACTAAACAACGTGAATGGTCTGCCAGGTAAGTGATATTTAGCCACCAAAACAGCCAACAGTTGAATTTTGGAGGAGTGGAAGAGATCTCTGCAGATTTCTTAGAGAAGTTGATAGCAAGTCTGTTGATAAGAATGGAAGCCATCACAGCTAAGGCGTCACCCTAACAACTGTGATGATAGATGATACTCAAGAACTGGAGCACCACAAAGACCATGCCTTCCAAGGGAGAAAACATAATGGAGTGCCCTTGCAATGCATGTTTTCCCAAAGTGGGTGCCTTACCAACAGTCTAGGGATCCTGTAAAATACTTTTGATAAGATTTTGAATATACATCTCGAACCCTGCTTACATTTAAAAAGATTTTTTAAAAATATTTTCACAAGGTGCCAGTATGTTATGCTAGTGCATGTATATATATATTTTGTTAACAGCTGCTGGGACAAGATAAAACTCTAAGTGAGTTTTATTCACTCACATACTTGGCAGTAATACTGAACCTTAGGGAGCTGTAGTCTCAAATATAAGACGTGAAGTCTTATACATACTACTGTGTCTCAGTTCAGATATGTGTAACAAATGAAAGCAAAAACTAAATTATTGTCGACTGTACAAAAAACGTTGAAGTTACAGAGCGGCTGAATAGGGGAAACTATTGCCCGACGCGCTAGCTGTTCAAAACATGAAGTCCAAGCTTCAGGTAAGTTTCAAGCATTAAAAAACTTCAGCGTCCACAGACACCTACAATCCACAAGCAATATAAAAGTCCAAAGGCAAGCAGTTCATAAGCAACGTTCACATCAGCAACTAAACGGTCAGCAAAAAGTAGGCTTCCCCCACCACCCACTCACTACTCACTCTCACCTAGCAAGTGAACAGGTGATATTACAAATCGTTACCGCCACCAACACCTCATGACCCAGATAGTGCGCGTCAGTACTTAGGTGCACACAAGATCTAATCCAAGCTTACGCCTGTCTGCAACATAAATAAAACTTCAATTGTGCTACGGTTGTATTCAGTCACCGCCTATAGGACTTCACCAGGGCCGGAGTGGGCCCCTGTTTTTTAGAGTTTCATGCCCACTTTTTCCATGGAGGAGCAATTAAACCACAGAAAAAGTGGAAACTGTTTTAAAACACTTGATTTCAAAAGCCCGTTTTGGCAGCCTTCGCGATTAACGCGTTGTTTGTTGTTAGCAACTGGCTCAGGTTGCTAGGTGGTCTTTAATTTTAAGGTTTGTGTTGAGATATTCAGAAATATCCTGCAGTCAGCAGATTCACTGACCCGAGCTCTCGCCTCACTGGAGTGTTGGGTAGCTCGCACCAGCTTTAAATGCGAGGTCAGTGATGAGAGCAATGAACAACAAAATATACTGCAATAAAACGGCTTTAGTATAATGTGTTGTTATGGTAACAGGTTAGGAGGGTTTGGGTTAGGTAGCGTTTATATTAACTTTAGTCAGAAAGTACTCTCTGGCCACGCCCTAAACTGCAGACAAGGTGCATAGCTAGTCCCAACACCCCTAACGATTATTGTAAAACAAATCGTTTTTCTTTTAACATTAATTTGTCTCTGACAAGCTGGAAATGTTAAGACCATAGAGAGTATAAGGTTAAACCAATTATTTTAACAACGAAAAGACAGTAGCCCCCCCCTCCCTTGCCTTGCACAACTGTATGATCCAGATTCTTATTTCGCATCGCTTGCACACACGGTGTCAGAGCTTTATTTGACTGGTGTCGTGTGTCTAGTAAGTTTTGCAAAGAGGAGGAATTTGAATAATCGAAACAACGGCTAGCTCTTATAATGTCTTTTACTGGGTATAAGGTCAGGTATATGTTGGTAAGTTAACAGAAAGCACTTCACTTAAACATGTTTAATTCAAATTGAAATCAGATAAAGATTTAAAAGGTGAAAAATGTGATACAGATGAAAACATATTTACATTTGTACAATTATCAATAAATTTAAAAATAAAAAAGATATCTTTCTTCCCAACAGAGAGGAGCTCTATTATTAGATTTACACTAAACTCTTAAGTAGCTTTACTACACGCATGTTTAGTAGCTACCTACAGCATCAAAATCCTCCTAAGCAGTACACTGGCTTCTCAACTTTATTAATAACATTGTCTATATACATGAGAATTTCCTTCTCTGTGTACATCAACATTAACACAATTTAACATATATGACGTCTATGTTATATTTTACATTACAAATAACTATCTTAGTTATGATACAGAGTTTAAATAACTCTTAAACATATCCTCTACCTGTCCCCTTCAGTAAACAGGGCCTCCTCGAATCATCAGTAGCTTCAGAAGGGGTTTGTTGCACCGACGCTACAAAAACATTCCATTAATGAGTTTGGCTATTAATATACTAAACTTCTAAACTCGAGACTGACATGAGCCGTCTCATCGGGAATCCTCCCGAATCTCCCAATTAGGCACTCTGGGCCTGGACTTCACAATACTAAGCAAACAAAAATAAACTACTCAAAGTTGGACTTCATTAAAGACATGTAGTGTCATAAGACAGTGCTACAGCATATTGAAATCTCACTTAATGCAAAGTGCATACAAAAAGCAACTCCATGAAACTCTTCTTAATAGAACATGGGCCTAGGCCTAAAATCAAGCAACTGGTTAAGTTAGAGCAGTTAATCTGAACAGCAACAACTGGTTGTCTTTAATTTTAAATAATAAATAATGTAGTTAGGCACAGCTTCTACTTCGCTGACCCAAGCCAGCTGCTTAGGCACACGTCTGGTCACACTGCTAGATGACAAAGCAGTTTGCCTTTTCTACACAACGTGCTCTCACAAGGTACTGATGTGGCAGGTATTGCTAAGTACTTGCGAGCAAGGCAGGCCAATTTGGGGTGTGACCCAGCATGTTTAGACCCCCATTCCAAGGGACAGTCCTCAATGTTTATAACAGGCTCAGCTTTATAGCGCTCCAGACATTTTTCAATACAGTGCTCCTCTTCATCAGACTGACTCAGTTTCTGAAGCAACCAAGAGAGCTGCTGTCTTCTGTGGTGGTTCAGATGTTACTGTTTGCACTGGTTCCTGTGCGTCACCTTCCTCATAACGCCAGTAATCAGTGCCCATACCTTAGCTCTCTCAGACCTGTGTAGACACTTATATGCATAAATTATTAAAACTTGTATTGAGTTTTTTTGAAAAATGCTTTTTCTTGCTTAGATCTGCATAGAAAAAACATATGGAATTTCATTTTACATAAAAATCGGTTTTATTAAAAAGTTATTGAACTGTCCGCATATGTGGACACCATGCATTAGCGGAGTAAAAAAACAGAACACAGGATTTTTAAAAACAAGAATGCTTATATCTTTCCTCGAATCTTTCATGAACTTTTAAATGTATTATATTGTAAAACTAACATTTTATACAAACAATGCTGAACTTTAAGCTTCTTTTTTGTAACTTTTAAATAAAAAAATGCTAAATAATAAAAAAAATGTGTGAGGTTTCCTCCTCTTTTCATAAAATAAAATAAAACAATTTTGGTTCTGTAAAAAGCATACTGGAAGCACAATTAATAGAAACATTAATAAATCTGTTCAGGCTGGAATTTTGCTGCAAATCCTGTGATAGATATAGGCAAGCATGTTTGTAGCAAGACATGTTTGTTACAGTACTCTTACTTCTTGCTGTGAAATCCCTCAAAAACAATCTGGACAGAGGGAAACTTGATATGATGTCAGATGTCATACAACTATAAATTTATATAAATGTATTACTTTTATGAATCTACACAACACATAAAAAACTATGACATACAAATGGTGCATTTATAGCCTTCGCTGCATGATGTCCACATATGTGGACAGTTGGTTTCTGAGCCATAAAACATCTACAATAAAGGAAAAGAAGTATTCCTTTAAGTTTCCAAAATTAGAGTCTGTCTGACACATAAATATATTTTTTTACCTGATTTGACCTTTTTTAGTGGAAACTTTGAACAGATATGCCAGAGACATTTTCTGCATTCTTAGCAGAGGTGTAGATAGCCCTAGTTTAGGGGTTGAGTCCCAGCACCCCTAAAGATTATAGTAAAAAAACGTTTATTTTTCTTTTAACAATATTTTTTTTTGGTCTGACAAGCTATAAATGCTAAAACAATAGAGAGTACATGGTGAAAGCACGTATTTTAGCAAAGAAAATACAGCAGCATATAATTCAATCTTTTATTATATTTTACTTTTAATAAAGTGTCTTAATACATTTGTAAACGTAAGTTTTTTTAAAGATTTGTAGGTGTCTTTACTGTCACAGTGTTGCCCCGACACGATTGATGGTCCGTAATGACTTTAAAATGTAGTTTTTTTTATAAGCTGTTCTCATTTTTGTGCCCAGCACCCCTAAGCATATAAGCCTACAATCGCCCCTGATTCTTAGTATTGTCAGTCATCCTAGATTCTAAGTCTCAGCGCTCAAGAGTATAATACAATTCAGGAGAATGGATTTTGTTACACTGGAGCAGTGAGACTTATGATTCTGCCATCTAATTGTTTGGAGGGTGAAATGCATTTCATAGGCTTTAAATCGAACTATTATTAACTGATCACAAGCGTGGAGACCTTGCATGAAAGGGTTAAATCTAGGGTCAAGTGCAGTGGCAATCTTCATCTCCATATATGTATGAAGAAATTACACAATCAAGCTTAAAATTTTCATTTACACTGTTAGAAAACTTAAACTACATATTTTCCATTCCATTAAGGTGTCAGTTTTAGCCACACCCCCTCTAGAATGTTCAGCTGCCAGAGAGAGGGCTGAGCTGTAAATCCGCCACTGAAAACTAGCTCTCCTCACTAGGACTTGCTAGTATTATCTTGGCTTACTAAAACTGGCTAGTATTAGCTCACCTTACTAGAACTGGCTAGTACATTATTATCTCCCATCACTAGAACTGGCTAGTATTATTATCGCCTCACTAGAACTGGCTAGTACAGTATTATCTCCCGTCACTAGAACTGGCTAGTATTATTATCGCCTCACTAGGACTGGCTAGTACAGTATTATCTCCCGTCACTAGAACTGGCTAGTATTATTATCGCCTCACTAGGACTGGCTAGTACAGTATTATCTCCCGTCAGTAGAACTGGCTAGTATTATTATCGCCTCACTAGGACTGGCAAGTACAGTATTATCTCCCGTCAGTACAACTGGCTAGTATTGTTATCGCCTCACTAGGACTGGCTAGTACAGTATTATCTCCCGTCACTAGAACTGGCTAGTATTATTATTGCCTCACTAGGACTGGCTAGTACAGTATTATCTCCCGTCACTAGAACTGGCTAGTATTATTATCGCCTCACTAGGACTGGCTAGTACAGTATTATCTCCTGTCACTAGGACTGGCTAGTATTATTATCGCCTCACTAGGACTGGCTAGTACAGTATTATCTCCCGTCACTAGAACTGGCTAATACAGTATTATCTCCCGTCACTAGGACTGGCTAGTACAGTATTATCTCCCGTCACTAGGACTGGCTAGTACAGTATTATCTCCTGTCACTAGAACTGGCTAATACAGTATTAACTCCCGTCACTAGGACTGGCTAGTACAGTATTATCTCCCATCACTAGAACTGGCTAGTACAGTATTATCTCCCGTCACTAGGACTGGCTAGTACAGTATTATCTCCTGTCACTAGGACTGGCTAATACAGTATTATCTCCCGTCACTAGGACTGGCTAGTACAGTATTATCTCCCGTCACTAGGACTGGCTAGTACAGTATTATCTCATCTCACTAGGACTGGCTAGTACAGTATTATCTCCTGTCACTAGGACTGGCTAGTACAGTATTATCTCCCATCACTAGAACTGGCTAGTACAGTATTATCTCCTGTCACTAGGACTGGCTAGTACAATATTATCTCCCATCACTAGAACTGGCTAATACAGTATTATCTCCCATCACTAGAACTGGCTAATACAGTATTATCTCCCGTCACTAGGACTGGCTAGTATTATTATCGCCTCACTAGGACTGGCTAGCACAGTATTATCTCCCGTCACTCGAACTGGCTAATACAGTATTATCTCCCGTCACTAGGACTGGCTAGTACAGTATTATCTCATCTCACTAGGACTGGCTAGCACAGTATTATCTCCCGTCACTAGGACTGGTTAGTACAGTATTATCTCATTTCACTAAGACTGGCTAGTACAGTATTATCTCGCCTCACTAGGACTGGCTAGTACAGTATTATCTCGCCTCACTAGGACTGGTTAGTACAGTATTATCTCATTTCACTAAGACTGGCTAGTACAGTATTATCTCATCTCACTAGGACTGCCTAGTACAGTTTTATCTCATCTCACTTGGACTGGCTAGTACAGTATTATCTCATCTCACTTGGACTGGCTAGTACAGATTATCTCGCCTCACTAGGACTGGCTAGTACAGTATTATCTCGCCTCACTAGGACTGGCTAGTACAGTATTATCTCATCTCACTAGGACTGGCTAGTACAGATTATCTCGCCTCACTAGGACTGGCTAGTACAGTATTATCTCGCCTCACTAGGACTGGCTAGTACAGTATTATCTCCCGTCACTAGAACTGGCTAGTATTATTATCGCCTCACTAGGACTGGCTAGTACAGTATTATCTCATTTCACTAAGACTGGCTAGTACAGTATTATCTCGCCTCACTAGGACTGGCTAGTACAGTATTATCTTGCCTCACTAGGATTGGCTAGTACAGTATTATCTCGCCTCACTAGGACTGGCTAGTACATTATTATGTTGCCTCACTAGACTGGTTAGTATTATCTCGCCTCACTAGACTGGTTATTATAATCTCGCCTCACTAGGACTGGCTAGTATTATCTCGCCTCACTAGGACTGGCTAGTACAGTATTATCTCGCCTCACTAGGACTGGCTAGTATTATCTCGCCTCACTAGACTGGCTAGTACAGTATTATCTCGCCTCACTAGACTGGCTAGTACAGAATTATCTCGCCTCACTAGGACTGGCTAGTATTATCTCGCCTCACTAGACTGGTTAGTACAGTATTATCTCGCCTCACTAGGACTGGCTAGTACAGTATTATCTCGCCTCACTAGGACTGGCTAGTACAGTATTATCTCGCCTCAATAGGACTGGCTAGTACATTATTATGTTGCCTCACTAGACTGGTTAGTATTATCTCACCTCACTAGACTGGTTATTATTATCTCGCCTCACTAGGACTGGCTAGTACAGTATTATCTCGTCTCACTAGGACTGGTTAGTACAGTATTATCTCGCCTCACTAGGACTGGCTAGTACAGTATTATCTCGCCTCACTTGAACTGGCTAGTACAGTATTATCTCGCCTCACTAGGACTGGCTAGTACAGTATTATTTCCCCTCACTAGGACTGGTTAGTACAGTATTATCTCGCCTCACTAGGACTGTCTAGTACAGTATTATCTCGCCTCAGTAGACTGGTTAGTACAGTATTATCTCGACTCACTAGGACTGGCTAGTACAGTATTATCTTGCCTCACTAGACTGGTTAGTATTATCTCGCCTCACTAGACTGGTTATTATTATCTCGCCTCACTAGGACTGGCTAGTACAGTATTATCTCGCCTCACTAGGACTGGCTAGTATTATCTCGCCTCACTAGACTGGCTAGTACAGTATTATCTTGCCTCACTAGACTGGCTAGTACAGTATTATCTTGCCTCACTAGGACTGGCTAGTACAGTATTATCTCGCCTCACTAGGACTGGCTAGTACATTATTATGTTGCCTCACTAGACTGGTTAGTATTATCTCGCCTCACTAGACTGGTTATTATTATCTCGCCTCACTAGGACTGGCTAGTACAGTATTATCTCGCCTCACTAGGACTGGTTAGTACAGTATTATCTCGCCTCACTAGGACTGGCTAGTACAGTATTATCTCGCCTCACTTGAACTGGCTAGTACAGTATTATCTCGCCTCACTAGGACTGGCTAGTACAGTATTATTTCCCCTCACTAGGACTGGTTAGTACAGTATTATCTCGCCTCACTAGGACTGGCTAGTACAGTATTATCTCGCCTCACTAGACTGGTTAGTACAGTATTATCTCGCCTCACTAGGACTGGCTTGTACAGTATTATCTTGCCTCACTAGGACTGGCTAGGACAGTATTATCTCGCATCACTAGGACTGGCTAGTACAGTATTATCTTGCCTCACTAGGACTGGTTAGTACAGTATTATCTCGCCTCACTAGGACTGGCTAGTACAGTATTATCTCGCCTCACTAGACTGGTTAGTACAGTATTATCTTGTCTCACTAGGACTGGCTAATATTATCTCGCCTCACTAGGACTGGCTAGTACAGTATTATCTCCTGTCACTAGAACTGGCTAGTACAGCATTATCTCGCCTCACTAGGACTGGCTAGTACAGAATTATCTCGCCTCACAAGGACTGGCTAGTACAGTATTATCTCGTCTCACTAGAACTGGCTAGTATTATGTCACTTCACTAGACTGGTTATTATTATCTCACCTCACTAGGACTGGCTAATATTATCTCGCCTCACTAGGACTGGTTAGTACAGTATTATCTCGCCTCACTAGACTGGTTAGTATTATCTCGCCTCACTAGGACTGGCTAGTACAGTATTATGTTGCCTCACTAGACTGGTTAGTATTATCTCGCCTCACTAGACTGGTTAGTACAGTATTATCTCGCATCACTAGGACTGGCTAGTACAGTATTATCTCGCCTCACTAGGACTGGTTAGTACAGTATTATCTCGCCTCACTAGGACTGGCTAGTACAGTATTATCTTGCCTCACTAGGACTGGCTAGGACAGTATTATCTCGCCTCACTATGACTGGCTAGTACAGTATTATCTCGCCTCACTAGGACTGGTTAGTACAGTATTATCTCGCCTCACTAGGACTGGCTAGTACAGTATTATCTCGCCTCACTAGACTGGTTAGTACAGTATTATCTTGTCTCACTAGGATTGGCTAATATTATCTCGCCTCACTAGGACTGGCTAGTACAGTATTATCTCCTGTCACTAGAACTGGCTAGTACAGCATTATCTCGCCTCACTAGGACTGGCTAGTACAGAATTATCTCGCCTCACTAGGACTGGCTAGTACACTATTATCTCGTCTCACTAGAACTGGCTAGTATTATGTCACTTCACTAGACTGGTTATTATTATCTCGCCTCACTAGGACTGGCTAGTATTATCACGCCTCACTAGGACTGGCTAGTACAGTATTATCTCGCCTCACTAGACTGGTTAGTATTATCTCGCCTCACTAGGACTGGCTAGTACAGTATTATGTTGCCTCACTAGACTGGTTAGTATTATCTCGTCTCACTAGGACTGGCTAGTACAGTATTATCTCCCGTCACTAGAACTGGCTAGTATTATTATGGCCTCACTAGGACTGGCTAGTACAGTTTTATCTCATCTCACTAGGACTGGCTAGTACAGTATTATCTTGTCTCACTAGGACTGGCTAATATTATCTCGCCTCACTAGGACTGGTTAGTACAGTATTATCTCGCCTCACTAGGACTGGCTAGTACAGTATTATCTCGCCTCACTAGGACTGGCTAGTACAGAATTATCTCGCCTCACTAGGACTGGCTAGTACAGTATTATCTCGTCTCACTAGAACTGGCTAGTATTATGTCACTTCACTAGACTGGTTATTATTATCTCACCTCACTAGGACTGGCTAGTATTATCTCGCCTCACTAGGACTGGTTAGTACAGTATTATCTCGCCTCACTAGACTGGTTAGTATTATCTCGCCTCACTAGGACTGGCTAGTACAGTATTATGTTGCCTCACTAGACTGGTTAGTATTATCTCGCCTCACTAGATTGGTTAGTACAGTATTATCTCGCATCACTAGGACTGGCTAGTACAGTATTATCTCGCCTCACTAGGACTGGTTAGTACAGTATTATCTCGCCTCACTAGGACTGGCTAGTACAGTATTATCTTGCCTCACTAGGACTGGCTAGGACAGTATTATCTCGCCTCACTAGGACTGGCTAGTACAGTATTATCTTGCCTCACTAGGACTGGTTAGTACAGTATTATCTCGCCTCACTAGGACTGGCTAGTACAGTATTATCTTGCCTCACTAGACTGGTTAGTACAGTATTATCTTGTCTCACTAGGATTGGCTAATATTATCTCGCCTCACTAGGACTGGCTAGTACAGTATTATCTCCTGTCACTAGAACTGGCTAGTACAGCATTATCTCGCCTCACTAGGACTGGCTAGTACAGAATTATCTCGCCTCACTAGGACTGGCTAGTACAGTATTATCTCGTCTCACTAGAACTGGCTAGTATTATGTCACTTCACTAGACTGGTTATTATTATCTCGCCTCACTAGGACTGGCTAGTATTATCTCGCCTCACTAGGACTGGCTAGTACAGTATTATCTCGCCTCACTAGACTGGTTAGTATTATCTCGCCTCACTAGGACTGGCTAGTACAGTATTATGTTGCCTCACTAGACTGGTTAGTATTATCTCGTCTCACTAGGACTGGCTAGTACAGTATTATCTCCCGTTACTAGAACTGGCTAGTATTATTATGGCCTCACTAGGACTGGCTAGTACAGTATTATCTCATCTCACTAGGACTGGCTAGTACAGTATTATCTTGTCTCACTAGGACTGGCTAATATTATCTTGCCTCACTAGGACTGGTTAGTACAGTATTATCTCGCCTCACTAGGACTGGCTAGTACAGTATTATCTCGCCTCACTAGGACTGGCTAGTACAGAATTATCTCGCCTCACTAGGACTGGCTAGTACAGTATTATCTCGTCTCACTAGAACTGGCTAGTATTATCTCACTTCACTAGAACTGGCTAGTATTATCTCGCCTTACTAGAGCTGGCTAGTACAGTATTATCTCCAGTCACTAGAACTGGCTAGTACAGTATTATCTCACCTCACTAGGACTGGCTAGTATTATCTCGCCTCACTAAGACTGGCTAGTACAGTATTATCTCGCCTCACTAGACTGGTTAGTATTATCTCACTTCACTAGAACTGGCTAGTATTATCTCGCCTTACTAGAACTGGCTAGTACAGTATTATCTCCCGTCACTAGAACTGGCTAGTACAGTATCATCTCACCTCACTAGGACTGGCTAGTATTATCTCGCCTCACTAGGACTGGCTAGTACAGTATTATCTCACCTCACTAGGACTGGCTAGTATTATCTCGCCTCACTAGGACTGGCTAGTACAGTATTATCTCGCCTCACTAGACTGGTTAGTACAGTATTATGTTGCCTCACTAGGACTGGTTAGTATTATCTCGCGTCACTAGACTGGCTAGTACAGTATTATCTCGCCTCACTAGGACTGGCTAGTATTATCTCGCCACACTAGGACTGGCTAGTACAGTATTATGTTGCCTCACTAGACTGGTGAGTATTATCTCGCCACACTAGGACTGGCTAGTACAGTATTATGTTGCCTCACTAGACTGGTTAGTATTATCTCGCGTCCCTAGACTGGTTATTATTATCTCGCCTCACTAGGACTGGCTAGTACAGTATTATCTCGCCTCACTAGGACGGGCTAGTATTATCTTGCCTCACTAGGACTGGCTATTATTATTTCTCCTCACTAGGACTGGCTAGTACATTATTATCTCGCCTCACTAGGACTGGCTAGTACAGTATTATCTCGCCTCACTAGGACTCGCTAGTACAGTATTATCTCCCGTCACTAGACTGGTTAGTACAGTATTATCTCCCGTCACTAGACTGGTTAGTACAGTATTATCTCGCCTCACAAGGACTGGCTAGTACAGTATTATCTTGCCTCACTAGACTGGCTAGGACAGTATTATCTCGCCTCACTAGGACTGGCTAGTACAGTATTATCTTGCCTCACTAGGACTGGCTAGTACAGTATTATCTCGCCTCACTAGGACTGGCTAGTATTATCTCGCCTCACTAGGACTGGCTAGTACAGTATTATCTCGCCTCACTAGAACTGGCTAGTATTATCTCACTTCACTAGAACTGGCAAGTAGAACTAGTACTCTTAATCTAGTTACTGGCTAGTAGATATTAGAATGGTCAGCAGGTTCTCACCACCTGTGCTTAGTATAGTGTAGAAAAATCCCATTTGTACTGCCTAACAGTTCTGGCTTATGCTTGCTTGGACTGGTTAGTGGTTTGACTGGATTGTGGTAGTTCAGATTGCTTGCTATCAGCCAGTCGTAGGCCTGGGTGTAAAAGTGAATAACTGGGGGCGGTCGGGGGGTGGGGAGGTGAATGTTAATGGCCAGTGGAGACAGACTCCAATCCTCAATGCTCCAATCTTTCTGAATCCAACAGGTCAAAGGAGGTGCCATGTCCTGAAAGTGAGAGGTGAGTGGTGATTGAGTCTCAGTGGACAGGACAGTACAGAACATTGTGTGTTAGCGTGTACACATTCTGTATTCTTTGTAGAGACCATTAGAAAGAATAAAGGCCAGAACATGAACCTCTCCCCTCCTCCCAAACAACTCTCTTTTATTCTCTTCTATCAGCCTGATAATAAAATATTCTAGTAAAATAGAAAAAAATATCTGTGGGTATAGTGGAATTTTTCATTTATATTCAGTTATGCAGTACTGTGCAATGTTATAAGTACATGGTGACTTTGTTATATTATATTTAAAAATCAATTTTTTATGACAAGAAAACTTTTATTGGCTCAACAAAACACTTCTTTTTTTTTTACATTTTCAAATAGTATTAATATAGTAAGTAGTGCTCTAATGTATGTTTCTTGTGGAAACAACCGAGTATTATTTACAGTTATCATCCAATACCAGCTAATAATAATCTAATTATGCCCCTCAGAAGTAAAGAAATTTCATGAACTGGCTTGTTGCAACACTAACATTTTATTACAGTGCCATGCTGAAATTCAGTAAGCTATTTAGAACAACACACTCTTTCACAAATGCTTGTAAAACTGTATTCATTAGCTTACTAAAGCATAAGAGATATAGGCATAATAAGTAGTTAGACTGCAAAAGTCATTAATTAGTGTTAGTCATTAGTAATGAACTATTCTCAACACAAAGGCAAAACTACACACTGTATACCTGTGACCTGTAACTATAGGTATTAATACTCCAGTACAAATATGAGATACATTTTAAGCTCAATTTTAACTGTTAATTTCATTGCAACATTGTTCCCAAAGCAGTTGTAGTTATACAAAATACATTTTAACATAATTATAAATTGTATAAATTACGTTTTGTTAGTCCTAGTAATATATTTAAATGTGTATTTAATTTTGTTTTATTAAATATATCCTGTAATCAGGGACATAGGTTTGGTTTAACATTGGTAGCGACACAATAACTAAATATAATTTTTGTTAACAAACCAATAATTTGTTAACACATACAAAAAAATATGAACACAGTAAGTGAAACTAAATGTTAGGCATATGAACTATATTTTGAAGTACATTTAAGTGCATTTGCTTAGCAAAATAGTGCAATAAGTCGCACTGAAGTGTATCAGTTATGTCTACAAATGACTGTAAATCTACTTAACTACCCCTAACTCTCTATTTATATACACTCACCAAGCACTTTATTAGAATCCGCTATTGGTTAGTTGGTATGTCTGATGTCAAAGCAGCTGCGTTCAGCTTGTGGAATCAAGAAGAAAAAGAGTAAATGTTTATGTTTCACATCACAACCCTACATGTATAGACAAAAGAAACAAAAGTTAATATTGCATATGTATTGAGCATTCAGTGTAAGTCAATGGAACCAGAATATTTTCAAACCTATTTTGGATTATTTATATTGGTCCAGTTACTGTGAGATTTTTACACAATGTTAATGCCAATTTTCACATTTAAGTTTGACAAAAATAGAAATCTGTGTTTTTTATCTAACAGTGACGATATGCATATGGGCCGTAAGGCTCCCTCATGGAAGGTTCTCTCGAAAGTTTGGAGAAGGTTTTGGCCTAAAAGATTTCTTAAATATTGAGTCATCTTGGCAAAGTGGAAGCCACTACAAAGCAAACACATATTGGGCACTGTGTACTTTCTTACAAAATTGCTACAATGTGGTGCTTTTTACGTTGTCTCCACAAGGTTGTCACTATTAAGCCAAGCTGTGATACAGTTTTATGACTGCTTACTTTCCATGCAGATATACTGTAACGTATGAAGGATTCTAGGCGGTTGTGAGAATGTATTGACAACTTTGCCGCTACGTTCTCACAGCAGTGTCAGATAACAATGTCACAACTTTCAAAGGAACTACATTTCAATGACAAGATTATGGGCACCACAACCGTCAGTTGCCACAACACAAGTGTGTTTGCAGGGTAACTACAAACACCACAAAACATTCATGGCAGAGGGCAACATACTTCCCCAAATACAGTAATTTTTTTTCTCAGATTGATATATGTTTTATCATTATCAACATTACATACGTTATCACATCAAGGGTTATACTTTTGGATGGTGCAATTGTGAACATTAACCCAACACCACCATTGTAAAGAAAGCCTTCTCTGCATTTTTCTCTACAAATAAACCGCTAATAAACCAACAAGAATGACTTTATTTACATCTCAACGATTTATCAATAAAAACCTGGATGAAAATAGAAAAATGGCTGCAGTTTCCCTTAAAACCCTCGAAGCCTTTGTTAGTGTTTGTGGATTTAATTTTTTAGACAGACGACGCCATCTTGTGGACTCTTCATTATAAACAGCAAGACGTGTGTTTGGATTAACGGTCACAAAGTGTAGACGAATTTGGGAGTTTTGTTGGTCATTTTCCGAAAAGAATACAGGTCCAGTGTTGGTTTTAAATGAACGACGACAAGTTTTGACACTCGTGTCTCTTCAAATATTAATATTTAAATTTAATTAAACTGAGACGGCTATTATGTTTAAAGTGATTTAAACACGCTTGAATCCCCCATTTTTGGATTAAATAGATAAAAAAAGTCTGTGAGCGAAGATTTTAGCTCGAAATTAGCTTCAAATGGTGCTGCTGGTACAGTCACGCGCACCTCTATACAGTATGAACTCCCGCCAGTACCTGACAAGTCGAACAAGAAGCTGGCCAATAAGGCAGTCAGCTTTAGAGGTTAACGTTATAAATGAGTAAAGTACGTTCACAATGCTGTAAATGAGTGAATAACTTGGTTTGTGTCTTAGATTTTGAATGTCTGCGGTATGAACGTGATCCTTCTCTGATCTTCAGCAGGAGAGGAACTGCGGCGCCCTCTGCAGGTTGATCCCATATCCACATTCTCACTCTGTACTGCAGGTATTAGCTCGATCTGTCCCCTCCCACGCGCTGGGGCTGCTGAAGCTGACCCTCAGGGGTCATCCGTGGTGGTCATTGGGAGCCCCTCCTCACTTGAGCTCGCTCTTAGTGCTGAACCTCCAGCAGCTCCCAGCACTTCAGCGGCAGGAGACTGACTGTAAGGGTTCAGTGGAGAACAGCTCAGGTACATCAATGCAGCTTTCATCTATTCTATTCTATTCTATTCTATTCTATTCTATTCTATTCTATTCTATTCTATTAGCAAATGAAATATATGTTCATATATGATTTTAATTATTTATCAAGTTTTTCATATACATTTGACATATATGTTAATATTAAAACCTTATATTCAGTTTGTATATGTGCATATATTGACATATACTTTAATGTTCAAATAATTATGGCAGCATGGACACTGTAGATATATTCTGTATGGTCTGTTCTACTTTATTCAGTTCAACTCTTTTTGCGTTTAAATGTTTTTCGATAGGTGCTCTTAATAAAATATGGCTGATATCAGTGTGCTAGATTAGGATTTGTGAGAGCACAGGGAATCCTGATATGTGATGTAGTTGTGTGATGCATGCTGGGTTAGGAAAACAGGAAGGTGATAAAAAACCATGAATACTGTTAAACCAATAAGGTAACGACATTCAAAAAGATCATTAAATCATTTTTATTGCATTGCATTTTATTGCGCGGATGGTGTTCAACTGAATGGAAAGCCAAGATGTGTTCCAGATACCAGAGTCCCTCAATCAGTCTTCCCTTACAGATGATGCCTTCAAACCTGCTCCCAGAGTTTGGCTCGGTGATGCCTGGTGTCACTGTTTTTCTCTGCATCTTCACACTATTACTACTGGCCCTCCGTGTCCATCACCAGAAAACTCTGCCAATGAATTTGCCTCCAGGTCCCAGGACATGGCCCTTTGTGGGAAACCTCTTCCAGACGGGGGAACAGCTGCATCTCTCCCTCACCAGCCTAAGGGCTCAGTACGGAGATGTTTTTCAGATGAAGATGGGCTCCCTGGCAGTTGTGGTGCTAAGCGGTCACTCCACCATCCGGCAGGCGCTGGTGCGACAGGGCGAGGCCTTTGCAGGACGGCCGGAGCTCTTTACCTTCTCGGCGGTTGCTGATGGCACCAGCATGACCTTCAGCGAGAAGTACGGCGAAGCCTGGACGCTGCACAAGAAAATTTGCAAGAACGCTCTGAGGACGTTCTCGCAGGCCAAGGCCCAGAACTCGGGCGCCTCTTGTCTGCTAGAGGAACGCATCTCTGCTGAGGCTTTGGAGATGGTGGAAGCGTTACGGGACCAGGGGGAGAAGGCGGGGGATGTAGGACTAGACCCAGCCGCACTGTTAGTGATTTCTGTTGCTAACGTGGCAAGCGCACTCTGCTTCGGAAAACGGTACGGGCATGATGACGAGCAATTCCTCAATATAGTAAACATCAATGAGGAGGTGCTGCGGCTCTTCGCATCGGGGAACTTGGCCGACTTCTTTCCTGTCTTCCGCTACTTGCCCAGCCCATCCCTGCGCAAGATGGTGAGGTGCATCCGCAAGATGAACAGCTTCATGAAGGACAACATCGAGGAACATCTCCTCACCTTTGATAAGGTAATCGTACTTCCAAGCATGCTTAAAGGTGAGTCACCAAGAGATCCAGACAGCTTAGAACAAGGATGCCCAACAACCTGTAGTTAATATCCTCCTAGTTTATACTGCAGTATTGCTTAAGCCCCCAGTTTTAATGGCTTTTCAGAACGACTGCAGAGTTGATTCTACAAAACAGGGGTTGGGAACAGTGGGCTGGAGTCTGGACCTTTGAGACTGCTGGGTTGCTGCAAACATGTCCTCACAACCATGCAACTCATGGCAGAAAAAGAGGAGGCAGCGAAAGTTCAGATTTATCAGTTCTTTATTTCCTAAACCAAGTCATAGAGAGCAGTGGTCATAGGAACGTGGGGTCACAATGCAAACATATGGTAAGTATCTTTAATGGTGGTAAAATTGTGGAACATTTAAAGAAAAAATATCTTGTTAAGGCTTATAAACCTGCTCCCAAAACAAAGAGCTTTTAATACACATAATTATCCAATTACTGCTAAAAATTTGCAAAAAAAAAAACAAAACAAAAACATTTTGATTTGTTTATCACTTTTAAATGTGTTGAAGTATCCAGAGAATGGAAAACTGCACAACCAGCCAATAACTCACAGATGAAATTATGAACATACATCATTTAGAGGAGAGAGAATCTCTAAGTCTTTCATTTAATCAAGATTGTAGGTAAATTGGGTTCAGCATCGCTCCAAAAGTGTTCGGTTGCCATCTCATGGGTGTTTGCCTTTTCTGTTACCACATCTGCTTTCGCACATCTGAAAGAAATCAGAGTAATAGTATACATACATCTGCTGAGAGTCCTGATTACTGAGCTGATAGCCTTCTTTCCAGGCAGTCATTGGGGCAATCACAGGCTGGAGGTCAGGAACCAGCCTTGTGGTCAGAAGGTTGTAGGTTTGATCTGCTGAACCGACAACACGACTGAAGTGCTATTAAGCAAGGTATCTAACCCCCAACTGGTGCCCAGGCACTATGGCTTTGATTGCCCACCACTCCGGGCAAGTGTGCTCCCTGCACCCTAGTGTGTGTGTTCGATAGTGTGTGGGTGTTTCACAGCACAGATCGGTTAAATACTGAGATCAGTTTCCTTTGTGTGCAAACACAAATGGCCAATACTTCTACATTTATTTGGAACCATGTCATATAGTACTGCTCGGTAGAGGCTTTTTGGAGAGATCTTTTAGAGGCGGAGGTCTGGTTCTTAGTCCTCTTTTAGTAATGTGCTGTATATGAACTGAAAATGGACTCAAAGTGACTTCAGTGGATTCCATTATGTCCTTTAAAATTGGGCCAAGAGCTGATGGGGCGTTTCATTAGGAAGCGGTGGTTAATAATAGATTCCTGAAGGCAGTTCATCTGTATGTGAACTTATATAGTGGTGTTCTCCAGCAGTAATGATGATAACAGACATTTGGACTCTTTTACATGTTGAAATTGGCTGAACTTCATTGAGTCAACTGATAATATTTGTTCTTCACATGAAGAATTGCATTGTCGCCAGTGAAATGTTGTGTTTTCTCGGTTATTACTGTCCCAATGTGTTTCACTTTTATTGGATTCTGTAGCCCATTACGTTCAACTTTACTGAAAGACACTAACTTAAAAAAGTGGTTTTACTAGAACATAATCAATGTTCTAATTCATGGCACTACCAGACATTCGACAGACTCTGTTCTCACACTGTCTAGCACAAGGTTTTGTGTGTTCAGGAGGATCAGTATGTCCACTGGGCTGAGGCCAGAGCAATGTGTCCCTCTCCCAGTGCTGATAAAGTGGCTCTTTGTGTCTGTGCAAAACGTTCACACGCATTTGTTTAATATGCCATGGTCAGTCTTGTGGAAGGCACACGCGTACTCTGAAAGACGTAGCCTTTACCAGTTTAAAGATAATATGCAGCATGTTAGGAATCTCAGCCTTATTTTCTTATTAAATCCATGTGAAAGGAAGCTGGTTTGTTTGGTGCATGCCAATACTAATAAGAGAATGTAAAGTACTGCTCAAAGTTCAAAGGCCAACCCTTTATTTAGATAATTAGCTATTAAGTATGAGTCATTTATTATTGATGAACAGAGAAAAGCCTAATAATGAAATATAATAAAACATTAGTTCACGTTTCAGTTTGTTTAAAGACATCTCCAGGAACATGTCTCCACACCTCCATAGTTGCTTCTGCTTGTCACAATCCAAGTAATCCCAAACTCATTCAGTGATGTTGAGGTTCTAGACTCTGGGGTGGTCAGTCCATCGTTCTGAGATCACCAGCAGCTTTTTAGTTTGATGTGTGTGTGTATATCTCCTTTTTTCTTTTTTCTAAGGAGCTTCTTGAAGAGCTGCGCATACTTTCAGACCCATAGCGCTGAGGTGTCTTCTTACAGTGGAAGGGTGGTTAGAAACACCTGTGGATGTTTTGAGTATGGATGTTTCTGTATCACACTTGAATCATTGTTTAGGTTTCTCCCCTGACTTTCTGCAAGTGGGTAATCCTCAGAAACATCTTGTTAACAACACAAAGACCTGGTACCTCATGGCTGTTTTGTTTGGAAATGAAATAAGCAAAGGGTGGTCTCTCATTTCTACACAGCACTGTTAATGTACCCCGTTGTTAACTATGTATGTAATGGTGTAATTGTGTATTTGCATTAGATGTTTATGTGATATAAATGAATTACTCTCATCCAGACTGATGAAGACTAATCTTGAAGACTGATCTTCTGTTTGTTTATGTTTATGCAGAACTGTATTCGTGACATCACTGACGCCCTGATAGCGCTGTGCGAGGATCGTCAGGAGGACAGAGAGAGAGTCGTTCTCACCGACTCACAGATCGTTCACACTGTAATCGACATCTTTGGCGCAGGTGAGGTGAGAGCAGGAGGGGTTTTGTAGAACAGTACCATCGCTGCTCTGATTCACTCATACCAGCACAACACACTGTCAGTGCTACTGCAGTGCAGAGAATGATCCAGAACCCAAATAATATCTGCTCTGTGGTTGTCCTTTTGGGGTCCTGACCACTGAAAAACAGGGTAACAAAGTATACGGAGAATTACTGACTACAGTCTGTAATTGATGAACTACAAAGTGCTTCTATCTGATACATAGAGATCATAAAATGGACACTGATTGAAGCTACAAGGAGGTAGGTATAATGTTATGGCTGGTCTTCATGAGATGGTTTTGTTTGTAACGCACTAGTAACAGGAGGAAAAGGGACAGGAACCAAGCCGGGCCCTTGGTCAGTAGGCAAGCGACACAGGAAACATGGATGCTAGTTCTACTGATTTACATTAGTGAGCCTATCAAGATATAAACTATTTTTCTATGGACCAAGTTGGAGAATATGCAGGGGAAGGAAACAGTCCTTGCTCCTGGAATTTGGGCAAAAAATTTTTTTTGTCTTTTGCCCCAAATTGCGTCTATAAACTAAAACAAATTAGCTTTTTCATTTTGCACTGTGGCAGCATGGTGGTGTTGTGGTTAGCATTGTTGCAAGATGATCCGGGTTGGATTCCCGGTCCGGGCCATTCTGTGTGGAGTGTGCATGTTCTCCCCGTGCTTGAGTGAGTCTAAAGACATGATTGATTGGCCACTCTAAATTGCCTGTGTGTTGGCCATACGATGGAGTGGCGTCCTGTTCATGGTGTACTCTGTCTTCGCCCAATAATGCTGGGATTGGCTCCCGTGACCCCAACTAGTGCCATAAAGTGGAAGATAATGGATGGATGGATGGATTTTGCACTAAAGGCTAATGTAGCCAACAAGTAATAGAAATGACAAAAGTGAGAAATATTTTAGGTTGCTGCCCCTGGTTCTAGCTTTTGCTCTTTTTAAGAGATAACAGTGTGTCATATGGTGTCAGAAACCTCATAATTAGCTTGTTAGAGATGGACCAAACCACCATAAGTGTGCTTGATGCCAACTGTTGAGGTATAAGCCATACTATGATATGTAAATGATGAGAAGTAAACAGTAGCCAAGAGCCTGATGTGTAGTTGTGAGTCATTTTTATTATCACACATTTAAAAGATGCCCAAGAGACGTTCTCTATGCAGGCACGTCTCCATTGCTGTTTTTCCAGGAAAGAAACACAAATTTGGGTTTGAAGCCAGATGGCTAGGCCAGAGGGCTCAGAAGGCTTGCGCTCGTTGTCTTGCAACATAAGTTCCTATGTTTGTTTATGTTTCTGAGTAATGTGAGTAAGTTAAAAGCCGTGTAGCGTTTTATTTCATGACGATACACATACTGCTCGCTTCTGTACGCTGACTGGCTAATGAGTCAGAAGGAGCTCCAGGCTTTGGTGCCGCATGGTCCACCTTTGTCCTACTTGGCTGCATCTGTCTGAGAAGGAATTCATTTACAATTACAGAGTGTTTATGTAATTGCTAGCAATAACCGAAGCCTCTAAGTTTGAAGTGTGCATATGTGAGTGCAGCTCTACTCAGAGCCCTCAAGCTCTATTCAAACAACACCAGGCTGTTATAATGAGAGTTTCTTTTTTCGTTTATTTTCAGGTTTTGACACCATCATTGCTGGCCTGCAGTGGAGCCTGCTGTATCTCATCAAGTTCCCGCACATCCGGGACAGAATCCGCCAGGAGATTGGTAAAAAAGCTCATGCAGCCCACTGAACACTACGTCTTGTTCAGTCACTGCATCCTGAAGGCATTAGTTCACCACAAGCTGCAACCATGCTTTCAGTCATGTAACCGAAATTTGAAAACCATTTTCAACCACTGAAAACTGCTGAAACTGTTCAAGAAGGCTGCTGGTTTAGGGAATTTATTAGGAATTTATTAGGAATTTATTTAGGGAATGTGCTTCAAGGTGATTAACTTAATATTTCATAACATGGACATTGGAACGTGGGTGGTCTTAACATTTGGTTGTAATTGAGATTAAGATTTAAGGAAGCCTTGATTTTCAGTTACATGCCACTGGAGTAAATAAGTCTTAGCTAAACCCTGAATCTCTAAGAGTAAGAGTACATCCTGTACAGCGAAGTGAAAATCCTGTCACTGAATGTACATTTAGTACAGAACTGTGCAAGGACACCATTTATTAAATTAATTTTCAATCAAAACAGCCATCAAGGACACCTCATTTAAACTACTTGACTAGTTTATTCACTTGCATGAGTGAAAACAGTCATGAAACTGATAAACATATATCAGTTAAACGAGACAACCACCTACAAGAAATGGTAGACCACCAAACACTGTCCCCATCAGATGAACCGCACTCTTTCGTCTTTAAGAGAAAGGAGGACATCAGTTCACGGGTGTTACTGTCCACCCTTCCACTGTGAGAAGACTATGCTATGGGTATGAAGGGATGTGTAGCTGTTTAAGAAGCTTCTCACTGAGAAAAGGAGATACAGACACATCAAACAAAGAAGCTGCTGCTGTTCTCAGAATAACTGACCGAACATCCTTGAACATGTTTCAAAGAGTGCATACTTTAATTTCAGAACTGAAAGGAAAAATTACGTATTTGAATACCCCACCAAGTAATGGGTGAGGGGGCCTATCTTTTAGGCTATGTCTTAAACATGGCTGCCGTCTTGAAAGCCACCATATTGGATCAAGGGTAAGCTTTTCCAATGTGGAGGTGATCATGTAACGTATCAAAGAAGACCAGAATTGTCTCAGAAATCAATCGCAATATGTGGTCCAAATGTTATCAACACAGAAAGTTGCAACAACAGTCAGACCGAACAACGTGTTCAGTATGCTGTCCCTGGTGCTGAACACAGACCTGAAGGCGCAGTTCAGCACCAGAGACAGCATATAGATAGGCCCCCTCACCCATTACTTGCTGGGGTATTCAGATATGTAATTTTCTCTTTCGTTTCTGAAATAAAAAGTTGTCCTGAGACTTTTGACTCGCCCTGTATATTTGTATACCCTGTATACTAAGCTTTGGTTTCAATTATTTTCTTTCAATTCATTTCTCACCTGAAAGCCTCATGCAGAGAGTAACCTGTGAGCTCATGAAGCTTTTAGAAATCCTTCCAAAGAAATATAATAATAAAAGTGGAATACAATTGAAATTTAGTGTTATGGCATTGAACACTCTTATCTAGAAAAAATGGTAGTGTTAGAAGTCTTACCCAAGAACTCTAACTGGTATAGTGTAGGGTCCCAGTACCCCAGTCTACAACATGGAGGGCAGCAGTGTATCACACTACACTATACCAACCACATATACTGATTGCATGTTGTCATAAAGATGTGTCTGTTATGATTATTGGTTTTGTGTTTCTGTGCCTAGATGACCAAGTTGGGTTGAACAGCCTTCCACAATTCGAGGACAGGCCAAAGATGCCGCACACAGAAGCCTTTTTATATGAAGTTTTTCGCCATGCGTCCTACGTGCCTTTCACCATCCCTCACTGGTAAGGACTGACACACTGCTTTCAGATGTATTCACATTTTAATAGAGCATGGCTGCCTTCATTAATGGGGGATTTCTAAGATTTTCATTGAGATGTAAACTATCCTTCATGTGTAAAGGTTTACTGTACAGAAACTAAGACCAATGGTCACTACTTTGTCTTGTGATGCCCTGCATGTACCTCCCCAACATTACAGCCTTTTAAAGAACACGTTTTAGGTGGACACCTTCTTAGATCTATAGTAAAACAATGTCTAAGACATCAGGCAGCATACTCTTAAATATTTCATGGAACAGCTTTCTGAGAGGACATCTGTTTTCAGGCATCTGTTTTCTGTCACTGCTATTGGGAACTGAGCATTTCGTACCATGCCATTCTGAATTAACCATTTAACCATTTTTTTAACCTGAATTAACCATTCTTAACCATTTAACTGTTAACCACAATTAGCAACAGTGCAGGAACAAAGACGTGGGGGTGGGGGGCGGTCCCATGAAAAATCCTCATGAAATTGTTTTTCTGAAATTATCTAGTCTTCATTTTCTGTTTCTTTATTTCATTTTGTGAACATGTAGCACTACTGAGAACATCACACTGAATGGATACTTCATCCCCAAAGACACATGTGTGTTCATCAACCAGTATCAAGTGAATCACGACACGTATGTATCACAGTTTGGGTTTGGGCCTGTATAACCCAGTCATGCATTACAGTAGTTTTACCCATCAGCCCTCAACTGTGGTCTTTACAGTAATGGCACCAAATGACATATTGTTTACTGCCACAAATGTAAAATGTGTGAGATTTCTTTATAAAGAAACAAAGTTGTTTCACTGATTACTATAGAAAAAAAACATATATCTCTATTTTTTTTTCTAAGTTGTTCGAGAATTTTATGATAAATAAAAAAAATAGAAATACTCCAAAATTACTTGAACATTTATGGTTCCATTGACTTACATTAAATGCAAAAGGTTTTTGTTCTCTTCTGTAAAGTTGCCATTTTAGAGATACTTGTTTTTCTTTGGACAGCAATGATATGCTTGCTATAATAGTGGTCATTAATTACAATTAGGAGATTGTTTTCCTCAGCTGGTGATGAGTTTGTATGGTAGGTTTGGAGAGTTGTCTCATATCATTTACATTTACTAATGAAATATGTTGAATATCGTTGTTTTTTTAACGACGTGGTGCCACTAATTGTTGACATTTTATCATTTTGTCATTTGTATTTTGTTATATTTGATTTACACACAATGAAATCTTTAAAACATAAGTAGATATAGGCCCTAGTATTTAAAAAATATCTATAATATTTGAAGAGTTACACTTTTTAGTGTTGTATTAGCCCTCTTAGCAAACTTCCTTGGTTCTTTTTCAACCAAGATTGGCTGCAATTGGAATTTGTCCAGGCTGCTTTTGTTTATTTCCTGTCACTGTGAAAATGTATGCGTCACCATTCTGTACATTCTGTATTCTAAAGGGAGATCTGGAGTGACCCGGAGTCATTCCGCCCGGAGCGCTTCCTCAACGAGGCCGCTCATCTCAATAAAGACCTGGCTGAAAAGGTGATGATCTTTGGGATGGGGAAGCGCCGTTGCCTCGGAGACAGCTTTGCTCGTCTGGAGATGTTCATGTTCTTGACGACCATGCTCCAGCGTCTGCACATCGAGAACGTTCCAGGTCAGGAACTTGACCTCAGCACTTCTTTTGGTCTGACCATGAAGCCCAGACCGTATCGGATCAAAGTTTCCCCTCGGATGTAGACCTTCAGGGTCCCTCATTATATCTTGATTACAACACGGACTCCAGACTGACTACCAACACCAGTTCAACCAGACGACCGCACAACACCTTTACCATGAAACGAAGAATCCACAAAGATAAAACTGTTTATGAGCGGGCTTTATGTCCAGTTCATCATAATCAATCACAGCGGTCAAAGACTTCTACCTCTGAGAAACAAGATTCAAGAGATTATTGATTATTTCAACTTTTATAGGGTCTTATAACCAACTAATGTTTTCCTGACATCACTGAAATAGATGTATTCATAATTCATGCTGAAACATACTCATATATAAGCTTAACTTATATTAACCAAGCTTGTGATGCACTTGCAACCATAATTGATGATCGAAGACCGGTTAACATTGGGTACAGGTTTGGCCCCTGTAGGTTTCCTTACAGTTTAATTGCTATGAATTTATTAATAAATAACAATGCATTAATGAATTTGCTCTTCCTAAAGTCTGAGGCATCTAAGCTGATTGTTTAAAAGCCTTTATCTGATCAATAAGTGTATTTTCACCAGTAAGAACACCAGATATGATTAGAACAGATGTAAATAATTATACATACAACACAAAGTAACATGAATATCTTATTGTGAAAGAAGTAGATCATATCTTGAGCTCCAGTTTGAAGAACAAAGTGTAGTTCCAGATTTCTCCTGGACGCCCCAGACATTGTATGAATGTGTTCAGTTCCTTCAGCAGCAATCTTGATTTAGCTTAATGAAGTACTGAGCAGTCAAAGCAGGTATTAGATGAGAACTGTAAATAACACTGGGTCGTTTGGAAAGGGTTAAATAAACACACTGACGTATGTAAAAGCACTACTTGCTGTATTAATACTGTTTGAATATTTAAAGTATTTTGCTGAGTGAATAAGAGCTTCCTGTCTGAAAAAAAAGCTTTTTAAATATAATATAATATTCCCAAGTGCCTAAAACTTTTGCACAGTACTGTAGATATTTAATCCATCCATTATCTTCCACTTTATCCCGCTAGTCAGGGTCACGAGGGTGGCTGGAGCCAATCCCAGCGTCATTGAACAAAGGCAGGGTTGCCAGTCAATCAATTGCCAACACACTCACGCCTACAGGCGATTGAGAGTTTAGTTTACAGGCAAATTAGATCAACTTAACATGCATGTCTTTGGATCGTGGGAGGAAACCCACTCAAGCACAGGGGGAGCATGCAAACTCCACACAGAGCGGTCCAGACCAGGAATCCAACCTGGATCACCTTGCTGTGAGGCGACAGTGCAGACCACTACACCACCAATATCTGAGAAGGTGATGAGATGAGATAGAGGAAAATAAGTTCTTAAACCTGTGTAGGACCTGATAGACCACCAGGCACTTAACTGACACTTGCCGCTTTCATCTTTAAGACAGAGAAAATCAAGCTCCACTGTTGCTTCAGATCTAAAAAAACATCCACAGGTGTTTCTGTCCATCCTTCCACTGTGAGAAGACATCTCAGCGCTATGGGTCTAAAAAGGATGTGTAGCTGTTTATGAAGCTCCTCACTGAGAAAAGGAGATAGACAAAACAGGGTCGCACTTCATTTTAAAGGTTCCCTATAGATGGTCTATATATTGATTGGTTTAATGTTACAAATTGACATATACAAAGCTTGTACACTAAACTGAATAAAAATAACGTACCATCAACCGAAGACCTCAACGTCACTGAATGTGTCTGTTGATTACTTGGGTTATAAAAAGTAAAAAATGCAACACACGTCTAAGACTAAACTTAGGAAATATATCATAATTTTGACATACATTTCTGTTAAAATTAGGGCTGAAAATTATTTGCATCGAAGATTCGTTTAGTCCATACAACCATATACAGCGCGCTGTTTTGCACGTATGACTTTTACTGTTGCACAGCGCGCGCTCACGGTGTTGCCAGGTGACACGAAGAAGACGTGGTTTGATGGCGCGGATTGTAAAATAGAGAAAGAGACAGTAAGGAGAGACGAACAGAAGAGACGACCAGAGAAAACCATACACAGTGTTTAAAGTCTACAGTAAAACTGAACTAGGCGTGGGAGCTGTTACTGAACGTAAACCTGAAGAAAGACGAGGCTGAAGTTAGCTTCTTATGTGAATTCCGCCTTTCCACCTTAAATGACGCAGCAGTTAGAGGCGCCGGAATGTAACTTCTATACCAGTTAAGGTGGAACGAGGTATTCAAATAAAAAGCTAACTTCAGAAAGCAAGCAACTAATCTTTCCCAGCAAACTGATAGCGAGTCTAAGTTTTACGGTAACCACCACATCAGTGTTTTAGCATCTGAGGAGAAATAGTCAGTCTACACGTCCAGTCCACAGAGCGGAGCAACACACAGTAACCATAACATTTAGCTTAAACCAGTGTGATAGAGAGTTGAGATGAAGGCTAGTAAAGCGTGTTAGTTATGGTTATATGTAATGGCTAATTAAGAAAGTAAGTCAGTGTGATAGAGAGTTGAGATGAAGGTTAGTAAAGCGTGTATGTTAGTTATGGTTATATGTAATGACTAGTTAAGAAAGTAAGTCAGTGTGATGGAGAGTTGAGATGAAGGCTAGTAAAGTGTGTATGTTAGTTATGGTTATATGTAATGGCTAGTTAAGAAAGTAAGTCAGTGTGATGGTGAGTTGAGATAAAGACTAGTAAAGCGTGTATGTTAGTTATGGTTATATGTAATGGCTAGTTAAGAAAGTAATTCAGTGTGATGGTGAGTTGAGATAAAGACTAGTAAAGCGTGTATGTTAGTTATGGTTATATGTAATGACTAGTTAGGAAAGTAAGTCAGTGTGATGGTGAGTTGAGATGAAGGCTAGTAAAGCGTGTATGTTAGTTATGGTTATATGTAATGACTAGTTAAGAAAGTCAGTGTGATGGTGAGTTGAGATGAAGGCTAGTAAAGCGTGTATGTTAGTTATGGTTATATGTAATGACTAGTTAAGAAAGTAAGTCAGTGTGATGGTGAGTTGAGATGAAGGCTAGTAAAGTGTGTATGTTAGTTATGGTTATATGTAATGACTAGTTAAGAAAGTAAGTCAGTGTGATGGTGAGTTGAGATGAAGGCTAGTAAAGTGTGTATGTTAGTTATGGTTATATGTAATGACTAGTTAAGAAAGTAAGTCAGTGTGATGGAGAGTTGAGATGAAGGCTAGTAAAGCGTGTATGTTAGTTATGGTTATATGTAATGACTAGTTAAGAAAGTAAGTCAGTGTGATAGAGAGTTGAGATGAAGGCTAGTAAAGCGTGTTAGTTATGGTTATATGTAATGACTAGTTAAGAAAGTAAGTCAGTGTGATGGAGAGTTGAGATGAAGGCTAGTAAAGCGTGTATGTTTGTTATAGTTATATGTAATGACTAGTTAAGAAAGTAAGTAAGTGTGATGGTGAGTTGAGATGAAGGCTAGTAAAGCGTGTTAGTTATGGTTATATGTAATGACTAGTTAAGAAAGTAAGTCAGTGTGATGGAGAGTTGAGATGAAGACTAGTAAAGCGTGTATGTTTGTTATGGTTATATGTAATGACTAGTTAAGAAAGTAAGTCGATGTGATGGCGAGTTGAGATGAAGGCTAGTAAAGCGTGTATGTTAGTTATGGTTATTTGTAATGACTAGTTAAGAAAGTAAGTCAGTTTGATGGTGAGTTGAGATGAAGGCTAGTAAAGCGTGTATGTTAGTTATGGTTATATGTAATGACTAGTTAAGAAAGTAAGTCAGTGTGATAGAGAGTTGAGATGAAGGCTAGTAAAGTGTGTTAGTTATGGTTATTTGTAATGACTAGTTAAGAAAGTAAGTCAGTTTGATGGTGAGTTGAGATGAAGGCTAGTAAAGCGTGTATGTTAGTTATGGTTATATGTAATGACTAGTTAAGAAAGTAAGTCAGTGTGATAGAGAGTTGAGATGAAGACTAGTAAAGCGTGTATGTTAATTATGGTTATATGTAATGACTAGTTAAGAAAGTAAGTCAGTGTGATAGAGAGTTGAGATGAAGACTAGTAAAGCGTGTATGTTAGTTATGGTTATATGTTATGACTTGTTAAGAAAGTAAGTAAGTGTGATGGTGAGTTGAGATGAAGGCTAGTAAAGCGTGTATGTTAGTTATGGTTATATGTAATGACTAGTTAAGAAAGTAAGTCAGTGTGATGGTGAGTTGAGATGAAGGCTAGTAAAACGTGTATGTTAGTTATGGTTATATGCAATGACTAGTTAAGAAAGTAAGTCAGTGTGATGGTGAGTTGAGATGAAGGCTAGTAAAACGTGTATGTTAGTTATGGTTATATGCAATGACTAGTTAAGAAAGTAAGTCAGTGTGATGGAGCCTTGAGATGAAGGCTAGTAAAACGTGTATGTTAGTTATGGTTATATGTAATGGCTAGTTAAGAAAGTAAGTCAGTGTGATGGTGAGTTGAGATGAAGACTAGTAAAGTGTGTATGTTAGTTATGGTTATATGTAATGACTAGTTAAGAAAGTAAGTCAGTCTCACAGTAAGTTCGTAAACAGTCTAAACTTTTCTTAAGAACATAACCCTGTAATATAAAAGCCTGAACTTCATTCAAATTATCGTTCTGATCACAGACAAAAACAAACACACACTCACAAGAACATACACCCCTCATACACCCTCTTCCCTCACAGTGATGCATAAAATGCACAGAAAACTAAATATCAAGTGGTGTTTGTAGAAATTTGGAGCCAAAAACACATCAAATTCAAAACAGCTATAATATTCCGTTCAGTTTGTTTACAGTAAGTAGGTTCAGCAAGTGTAGGACAAGCTTTAGTATAGTAACTGAGTGTACAGTAGCCAGTCTTGTGAACTTATAGTATGATATATAGGTTTAGTAATAAATTATTCATTTTTTTAAATTAAAACCTTACTACATGTAATTTAAGGAATAAAACATTACGACACCTGTCTTATTTGATCCTATATATTTTTTATTGTATTTTAATAAAGCAAAAAAAATAATAATTACAATTAATGACATGCACTTAGCTTTAGTAGAAATTGAATAAATGAGCAGCAGTCTTGGACATTTGCACAGCACAGTATTTCTGGTTCTAAGGATAAGCGTCCCTGATATTTTCCTGCGATCTGGTTGGGCAGTCGGGGACGTTCTGACCCACTGCCTGAACAAAGTCCTGCTTGTTAAAAAGAAAGTTTTTGTGTTAGAATGAAAGGGTCCCAGTTGAGTGTTAGTGAGAAGGTCAGTGGCTTTATTCCAAAGGCTACGCGTGCTGAAGAAATAGAACATCGCTGACGCCATAGGGTCAGAAGATGACGTCAAGAATTCTAAAAGACTCTAATAAAAGAAACTCCTCATTAAAACTAAAAGCCAGGACTGTGACTGAAGTGGATCCTTACTGTCTCATTAGTATTGTGCTAAACTGGGGATGGCAGGGGAGTTTACCAAATAGCCATAAAAACATACAGGTCAATTAATGAAGCTGGAATCTGAATCCTCTGTACGTTTACCTCTGTGAGTATCCACCTCTGGCTCTAGACATGGTATTAAACACAGTTTAATATATCGGGTAATTTATTGTGGGACACAAATTCCATCTGCTCTCTCACTCTGCTGTAGTCCCTCTTCTGAGCAGCACGACTGAAGGCGGAGTATAAAGAGGACTCACTTTGCACCCAGCATGGAGAAGGCCAGTCTCAGGTATACATGCCTACTTAAGGATTTAGAATAACTTTCATATATACTTTCATTTCTTGTCCAACCCACTCATCTGGAGCCTGTCCCAGTGTTTATTGGTTGGAATGCAGGAAACACCCTTAACAGGCTGCCGGTCCATCACAGGGCAAACACACACACTAGGGGGCAATTTAGCATCTCCAGTTTACCTGACTGCATGTCTTTGGACTGTGGAATGTTGGAATGTTGGATGGATTTAGTTATATACAGAGATGAACGTGCAATAAATTCAAATTAAAGTGAGCAAATACTTTTTCACAGCACTGTATATCAGAAGGTAAACCATACCTGGCCTAAAGCACAAACAGGGATCCAAAGCCTAAGGATTCAGTAGAACCTAAAGAGATCCTATTCACGCCAAACCCACTTGAACAGAACATTGTGAGCACTGTGGAGAAGGATGTGGTTTCTCATACGACATCATTACTTCTTCTCCCACTATTAGAAAGCATTTAGTCTGAGATAATGATTGAAAACATTTGCTTGAAAGAAGGCAGATTTATTCCCTTCGGCTCTCCTAAATATCGGTGGAGAGCATGAGCGTAGCAGGAGCTGATTGAATTAGATGGATATCTATGCTGCTAATTAATTGTGGGCCAGGCATCGAATGGTTTTCGGATATATTTCAGCTTGGAGGCCAGTAACTCTTTCCAGTGAGAATCAGAAGACACAGCAAGGGACTGATGTTTGAAAGCATTCACACAAGTGTATGAAATGTGTCCTATTCGGCTAAGTAATATAGATACACACTACCAGTCAAATGTTTTGGATCACTACCAGTCATACGCTATAATACACTACCAGCCAAACGCTTTAATACACTACCAGCCAAACGTTTTAGATCACTACCAGCCAAACGTTTTACATACACTACCAGCCAAACGTTTTAGTACACTACCAGTCAAACGTTTTAGTACACTACCAGCCAAACATTTTAGATACACTACCAGCCAAACGTTTTAGTACACTACCAGCCAAACGTTTTAGTACACTACCAGCCAAACGTTTTAGATACACTATCAGTCAAACGTTTTAGATACACTACCAGTCAAACGTTTTAATACACTACCAGCCAAACGTTTTAGTACACTACCAGTCAAACGTTTTAATACACTACCAGTCAAACGTTTTAGATACACTACCAGTCAAACGTTTTAGCACACTACCAGTCAAACGTTTTAGTACACTACCAGTCAAACGTTTTGGATACACTACCAGCCAAACGTTTTAGTACACTACCAGTCAAACGTTTTGGATACACTACCAGCCAAACGTTTTAGTACACTACCAGCCAAACGTTTTAGATACACTACCAGTCAAACGTTTTAGTACACTACTAGCCAAACGTTTTAGAACACTACTAGCCAAACGTTTTAGTACACAACCAGCCAAACGTTTTAGTACACTACCAGCTAAACGTTTTAATACACTACCAGCCAAACGTTTTAGTACACTACCAGTCAAACGTTTTAGTACACTACCAGCCAAACATTTTAGATACACTACCAGCCAAACGTTTTAGTACACTACCAGCCAAACGTTTTAGATACACTATCAGTCAAACGTTTTAGATACACTACCAGTCAAACGTTTTAGATCACTACCAGTCAAACGTTTTAATACACTACCAGCCAAACGTTTTAGTACACTACCAGTCAAACGTTTTAATACACTACCAGTCAAACGTTTTAGTACACTACCAGTCAAACGTTTTAATACACTACCAGTCAAACGTTTTAGATACACTACCAGTCAAACGTTTTGGATACACTACCAGCCAAACGTTTTAGTACACTACCAGCCAAACGTTTTAGATACACTACCAGTCAAACGTTTTAGTACACTACTAGCCAAACGTTTTAGTACACTACTAGCCAAACGTTTTAGTACACAACCAGCCAAACGTTTTAGTACACTACCAGCTAAACGTTTTAATACACTACCAGCCAAACGTTTTAATACACTACCAGTCAAACGTTTTAGTACACTACCAGTCAAACGTTTTAGTACACTACCAGCCAAACGTTTTAGTACACTACCAGCCAAACGTTTTAGTACACTACCAGCCAAACGTTTTAATACACTACCAGTCAAACGTTTTAGTACACTACCAGCCAAACGTTTTAGTACACTACCAGTCAAACGTTTTAGTTCACTACCAACCAATCGTTTTAGTACACTACCAGCCAAACGTTTTAGTACACTACCAGCCAAACGTTTTAGTACACAACCAGTCAAACGTTTTAGTACACTACCAGTCAAACGTTTTAGTACACTACCAGCCAAACACTTTAATACACTACCAGCCAAACGTTTTAGTACACTACCAGCCAAACGTTTTAGTACACTACCAGTCAAACGTTTAGTACACTACCAGCCAAACACTTTAATACACTACCAGCCAAACGTTTTAGTACACTACCAGCCAAACGTTTTAGTACACTACCAGTCAAACGTTTTAGTACAGTACCAGCCAAACGTTTTAGTACACTACCAGCCAAACGTTTTAGTACACTACCAGTCAAACATTTTAGTACACAACCAGTCAAACGTTTTAGATCATTACCAGTCAAACGTTTTAGTACACTACCAGCCAAACACTTTAATACACTACCAGTCAAACGTTTTAGTACACTACCAGTCAAACGTTTTAGAGCTAAATTTTTTGACCGGTAGTGTATATCGTCGCTGTCCAGTGAAAAACATGTATCTCCAGCTGCATTTAAATGCTGTTGCAATTGCAGGACAATTTCATGTTGAATAGACCAATGGAAATGCTTCAAAATAGCTTGGGAAGAAATCTGGTTCCACTGACTTACATTGAAGGTGAAGACCAAATGGAAAGCTTTTGTCCCCTCTTGTAAAATTGTCATTTTGGAGATACTTTGGACAAACATGGATAGCTCTGTTGTTCTCTATCATTCATTTTAACACTAGACATAATATAACTACAACCTTTAATACAATGCGTTCTTCATGCTTAGAAGAGCTACGTTTTGTTCCCAAAAGAATCTTGTAATGGGATTTAATGATGGTTAATCCAACACGTCAGACCCACCAAGTGTTTTAAGATTTTTCTCCCAATCAAAACTTCCACACTGAGATTTCTGAGACTTTGTCATTTCAGTCACATACATCAGTAAGTCAGTAAGTCCAGGTTTATAAGGTACAGATGCCTCAGCAAACTCCTTTCTGGTGGTTGATGTTGTAATGATGCCTAATAACAAGAGCATTGTACCAGAGAGGGACCGATTCTTAATTACCAAAGCCAAAAACCACAAAGACTGCCCTTGGTGACCACTGTAAGACATCTTTTGTCCCTGTTTTCCTTCTGGTCCAGTAGGCACCAGTATGGACTGGGATATGGAGTCATTATGAACTCGGACACAGAGGCTATAGAATGAATCTGTGGGGTCGATGTTTCTGCGCTGCCAAGTCGTACAAAAGCAACAAGGGAGGCCTCAGTGACCAGCAGAGGCTCGGCCTCGTTGTGAAATGTGTCAGCTTTTTAGCTTCAGAAGTCGAGCCGTCTTGTTGGGTTTCATCCGATGAGCCCACTGATGTTAGTCATGAAAGACCACAGTTGGAAGTTCTTTGTATTGTGTCCACCAAAAAATTTAGAAGGGACAGTTTGTAGGTGGTCCAACATTTCCATTATGTAATTGCTTATTGTTATTATTGTTGATGCTGTAGTGTTTTCCTTTTGTGCAGTAATTTTATTTTTATCTTGCAGGCTAAAAAGTAATTGGGAAAAATCCAATATCTGTATCCAGTTTTGGATACTTACTTAGGAAATTAGAGTAGTATGTATATATATATATATATATATATATATATATATATATATATATATATATATATATATATATATTCCACACTTGTGGACTGTAGTTATCTGTTTCTCTGTATACTTTGTTAGGCTGTTCTTTAGAAGATTATTATTTGTGTGGTGGGTCATTCTCAGCACTGCAGTTACGCCGATGTGGTGGTGGTGTGTTAGTGTGTGTTGTGCTGGTACGAGTGGATCAGACACAGCAGTGATATTCTTCTTTAACTGTTCTTTGGTAGAACAACTTGATTAGAGTGCTTAGAGTCCTTACTGCGCATTCTCTTGATATTTAGCTCAGGGACTGGACATTTTCCTTTCGAGATCAAGATGGAATCTTTTTGTGTGTGTGTATATATATATATATATATATATATATATATATATATATATATATATATATATATATATATATATATACACCTAAAGACACTAAACTGATAGATCACTCAATAAAAAATTTATAATTATTTAAAAAAACACAGGTGGCTATAATGACTATTTATCATGACTTAAAATGTAAAGCTCCACATTCTCTTGATATTCAGGTCACGGACAGATGTCCTCACATTTTCTTTAGAATTCACAGGTATAATTAATTTCTCCATCAATAAGTGGCTCGTCCTGGCCAGGTAAACAGGCAAACCATAATACTACCACCACCATGTTTCACAGAAGAAATAAGATTCAGTGATTCCTTTGTCCAGATATATAGCACTCCTCGCTTTTAGTTTTTATCTGTAGTTTTTTTTTATGTATATGTTGTTTATATATGTTGTATATGATGTTTTACAAACTGCAACAATGAAAAGGCAATCAGAAATGGAAGCTCCATTGATGCTACTGCTTTTTGGGTTCTTTGTTAACACTCATTTGGGAAACCTTCCTTCGAAGAAGCGTGGGCAGCGTTGGGCCATGACAAGTAGCAAAACATTTTTATTTAACTGGTAAAAGTGGTGTGTTATTCAATATATGTTTTTAGAAATTTGATTTATAAAGATTTATAAAGATACAAATATATTTCTTCTTAATTTTATGTGTGCCCACTGGTGAGTAAGTGAAAGTTGTTAATGTTCTATTTTAAGTAGAAAATTAAACCTAAACCTTCAACGTTGAATAGACCAATGGAAATGCTTCAAAATAGCTTGGGAAGAAATCTGGTTCCACTGACTTACATTGAAGGTGAAGACCAAATGGAAAGCTTTTGTCCCCTCTTGTAAAATTGTCATTTTGGAGATACTTTGGACAAACATGGATCGCTCTGTTGTTCTCTATCATTCATTTTAACACTAGACATAATATAACTACAACCTTTAATACAATGGGTTCTTCATGCTTAGAAGAACTATGTTTTGTTAATGATGGTTAATCCAACACGTCAGACCCACCAAGTGCTTAGTCATATATTTTAAAGGGCAAATATAATATATAAGCAGTAAATTATAAGTATTAGGTTAAACTCACTTATAGAAAATTTCTAAACTGAGAGTATATTTAATAGTGTACTAAACTAAATGTGGGATAGCAGTATATAACTGGTAACTACGGCTTGTTGGCACAGAGGGCATAAAGAATCTGAGTTCAATTCCTAGCTGCAGTGATTACATTCCTCTCTGTGTATGGTCTCCCAGTGTCTGTGTGGAGATCATATGGTCTCCCAGTGTCTGTGTGGAGATTGTTTGGTCTCCCAGTGTCTGTGTGGAGTTTGTTTTGTCTCCCAGTGTCTGTGTGGAGATCATATGGCCTCCCAGTGTCTATGTGGAGATTGTTTGGTCTCCCAGTGTCTGTGTGGAGTTTGTTTTGTCTCCCAGTGTCTGTGTGGAGATTGTATGGCCATGGTCTTCCAGTGTCTGTGTGGAGATCATATGGCCTCCCAGTGTCTGTGTGGAGATTGTTTGGTCTCCCAGTGTCTGTGTGAAGTTTGTTTAATCTCCCAGTGTCTGCGTGGAGATTGTATAGCCATGGTCTTTCAGTGTCTGGGTGGAGATCATATGGCCTCCCAGTGTCTGTGTGGAGATTATATGGCCATGGTCTTCCAGTGTCTGTTTGAAGATTATATGGTCTCCCAGTGTCTGTGTGAAGATTATATGGTCTCCCAGTGTCTTTGTGGAGTTTGTTTTGTCTCCCAGTGTCTTTGTGGAGTTTGTTTTGTCTCCCAGTGTCTGTGTGGAGATTGTATGGTCTCCCAGTGGCTGTGTGGAGATTGTATGGTCTCCCGGTGTCCGTGTGGAGATTGTATGGTCTCCTGGTGTCCGTGTGTAGATTGTATGGTCTCTGGTGTCCGTGTGAAGATTGTATGGTCTTCCGGTGTCTGTGTGGAGATTATATGGTCTCCCGGTGTCTGTGTGAAGATTGTATGGTCTCCCAGTGTCTGTGTGAGATTAACAAACTAGTTAACTAACAGTAATCCCATAGGTTTACTTTTAGTGTAATTGCAGTAAAAAAGATATAGAGTAGTTGTGTACTTGAAGTATACTACTCTTACATTTAAAGTCCTTAAAATACCTTAAAAGTGTACTTTTTATTTTCTGTAAGGATGTTCTGTAAGATACAATGAAATGGACAAATCTGTATTATATTGTGACTTTGTTGCAGGTACCAAGCTGCAGTGGCTGCATTTGTACTATGTACATGTCACTGCTGTAGCAGATACGTCTATCAAACAAGGGAAAATATAACTTTAAGCCTGTTGCAGAACGTTTTACAGTGTTTTGCAACATTTCAACAAAACATGATGTTCAATCTGCAAACTGTAGTAAAGCGATGCACAACATTTTGAGATTAAACATCTCTCTGACTATGTTCGCTGTTTTGTTTTCAAGGATGCAGAATACAGATTCATCTGGGTTCGGATTAGTAACAGTACTGTGCTGGAATACACCACTACACGCTCCCACTTACCTCAACATGAAATTCATATTTTCGATGTTTTTAAGTTTGTCAAACACGCTTGGTTCATGTTTTTGAGTACAGAGGTTTTTATTTGTTCCTATCACCCCCCTCCTACCCCGCCTTCTTCTTCTATGGCAGGGTACAAAAGTGGGGCTCTAATTTTAGTGGACTCCCCTTTGTCTGCACAAGCGGCAGGTCGGGAGCCCTTTTCGTGTCTGCCGCTGATCCCGTCTGTTCCCTGCAATGGGATCCTACTGCGTGACTGTCCCAGGACTCCGCCTGTACCTGCCAAGCACCATACACGCTCCAGTCCCCTTTTCCCACAATAGCAGCACAATCTGGCCAACTGACTTCCTAATTGCCCCTGGCTCTCCACCGGCCTGTCCAGGGGGGCCTCGGCACCCTCGTCCTGGACTCTCATTACTGGGCTGCACGCAATGACCCGGCCTGTCCCTGAGCCAATAGCACCAAGATGACACGCACAGTCAGACCCTGAGCACACAGACTGAAGAAATGCTTCATACACTGATGTTCAGAAGTTTGGGGTCACAGGTTTGGAAGCAGTAACTATGTTTACATGCACGTAGCTGCCTAACACAAGTGTTTTGGATCAAACTCAAAAAGTTACAAGCGGAGATATAGATATAGACCAAGAGAAGGAATTCCACTACAACCAAAAAACATGTCTATCCAGTAGGAGAAGATCTATGGAACAATCTTATACGACAATCCCCAAATTCCTAATCCTAATTCATTTATAACTCTGTTCACATTGCATTATTTTTATTGAAGGCCAACATAGTCTGGAGTGCCTCCCTCATAATGCACTTAGGTTTAACTGCATGCAAGCTTGCTGCTGTTTAAACTTATGCAGCAACTAACTGGCGTTGGCTTCTAGAAGCTTGGCCCACCAGGAGGATCACTGGAGGCATGTACCATCAAAAAAAATAATTGGAAATTTCATGATGTTTATGTCGTTCTTTAGCTGAAGTTATACCTTCTGCTGTGTCAGGTTCTGGGTCCTGTTGTGGGACAATTAATAAGGAATATGTGTTTACCATGAATAAGTGATGTAGGGCTGTTGGGTACCTTACCTTACAGTCTGTAGGCTGTTGAAAGAGCATACACTCGCAGCAGAACCATGGCCTTCCATACGTCTTATTCTATACCAAGTGATCTATGTTCAGATCTATCTTGGAAACGTCAAACCAATATCAATCCAGACCACATCTTTTAACCATCTCAGCATGACATTAGTCAGACCATGGCCCATGTTGCTTGTCATACTCATCATACTTAGCATATCATAGCTTAGTTAGACCACCAGTCTACCAGTCAAAGTGATATTAACCCACTGGTGCTCATGTAAATGTAGTTAATGTCCTCAAAACAATCTGATTAATGCAGATTACTGAAGAGGATGGTTTTCATTTGCTAGGCATGAACATTCACATTTGTAAAGAGCTTCTAGAAAGCTGCAATAAATTAAAAGAAGTCCCCAGAATGATGTCTCATATTGCACAAATGGCACAAAACCTCTCAAGGAATGACTGTAAATGTGTTGTATTGTAGCTATTAAATCTTATATTTATTGTTCCTAAAAACATTCTTTTATTCATTCGTCTTCTCAGTCTTCTTATCCTTCTAACTCATGGAGGGTGCTTAATCCTATACAAGCGATCATTATGCGCAGGGCTGGAAACACCCTGGACAGGCAATGTTATTACAAATTATATGTATATATATATATATATATATATATATATATATATATATATATATATATATATATAACAATGACAAAACTGACACCAGGCAACAATGACAAAACTGACACCAGACAACTGGAATCTCCAAAAATGCAGTTACAAAGATTGCTAAGCGCTTGATTTTTAGTTTCAAAGATTTCAAAAGGGGCTGTGGCACGGTCATGTAGTGCTTGGCACGATGTTGTAGTGGTTGTCATGGTGGTGTAGTGGTCAGCACTGTCTCCTCACAGTAAGACGATTCGGGTTTGGTTCCTGGACCAGGTCGTTCAGTGTGCATGTTCTCCCCCTGCTTGAGTGGGTTTCCTCCAGGTTCTCCCACAGTTCAAACACATGCTCACTCTTTATTGCCTGAATGTGTGTTGGCCTGGCAGATCGATGGCCTGTCCATGGTGTGACCCGAATTCGCCCGCTGGGATTGGCTCCCACCCCCTGTGACCCCAACTAGTGGGATAAAGTGGAAAGTGATGGATGGATGGATTTAATAGAATAGTTTAGTAATCATTTTTATTGTAGAAGATTCTGGACAGTTCGACTGCGATGGTCAGCTCATTTAAAACCAAAAAAGAAGTCTGACTCAACTCACTGGCCACTATATAGGAAACCCCTCCTTGCTACTGTACATTTTAGACTGTAACTTTCACTAATGGTCAGTTTCTGACCACTATTTATACCACACACATTATCATGTCAGAACTCAAATAATATCTGGACAACAGCAGCCTTGTGAGAAACTGACCAGTGATGAAGGAAATTAATGTATAATGTACACAGTAACAGATACAGAACAGCCAGTCACTGCACACTGTTATAGTGGCCTGATAAGACTGATAGTGGATTGTTGAAAATATAAGATGTGTGTTTCTAATAAAGTGGCCAGGGACTGAAAATATAAGGTGTGTGTTTTTAATAAAGTGGCCAGGGACTGAAAATAAAAGGTGTGTGTTTTTAATAAAGTGGCCAGGGACTGAAAATATAAGGTGTGTGTTTCTAATAAAGTGGCCAGTGAGTGAAAATATAAGGTGTGTGTTTCTAATAAAGTGGCCAGTGAGTGAAAATATAAGGTGTGTGTTTCTAATAAAGTGGCCAGGGACTAAAAAAACATAAGGTGCGTGTTTCTAATAAAGTGGCCAGTGAGTGAAAATGTAAGGTGTGTGTTTCTAATAAAGTGGCCAGTGAGTAAAAATATAAGGTGGGTGAAAATATAAGGTGTGTGTTTCTAATAAAGTGGCCAGTGAGTGAATGTACAAGGTGGGTGTTTCTAATAAAGTCACTAGTAGGTGAAAATATAAGGTGTGTGTTTCTAATAAAGTGGCCAGTAAGTGAAAATACAAGGTGGGAGTTTCTAATAAAGTGGCCAGTGAGTGAAAGTACAAGGTGGGTGTTTCTAATAAAGTGGCCAGTGAGTGAAAATACAAGGTGGGTGTTTCTAATAAAGTGGCCAGTGAGTGAAAATACAAGGTGAGTGTGTCTAATAAAGTGGCCAGTGAGTGAAAATACAAGGTGGGTGTTTCTAATAAAGTGGCCAGTGAGTGAAAATACAAGGTGGGTGTTTCTAATAAAGTGGCCAGTGAGTGAAAATACAAGGTGGGTGTTTCTAATAAAGTGGCCAGTGAGTGAAAGTACAAGGTGGGTGTTTCTATTAAAGTGGCCAGTGAGTGGAAGAACAAGGTGGGTATTTCTAATATAGTGGACGGTTTTTCAGCACCAAGGAAGGTGCATTTGGAGTGTCCATGTATGTATGTATTACATTCAGACGTCCATTTCTTCAACAGGCTGTCCTGACTTCAGTCTCAAAATGACCTACAGACAGAGCGAGAGAAAACAGAGAACGTTTGATCCAGAAAAATGAGTAAAAGCTTGTAAAAGCTCACACAATCCAGTATTACAGAAGTTCTGACCTCTTTGAGCTGAGCGATTTCTTTGCTCTCTGTGTTTC
Source organism: Megaleporinus macrocephalus (assembly GCA_021613375.1). Taxonomy (NCBI): domain Eukaryota; kingdom Metazoa; phylum Chordata; class Actinopteri; order Characiformes; family Anostomidae; genus Megaleporinus; species Megaleporinus macrocephalus. The sequence goes on along the minus strand of CM038725.1, from coordinate 29,327,059 downwards.
TTTGTGCATGGTTGGTGATGGCCTTCACTCGGGAGGCGTATCTGGATTAGAGAACACATTCCTTTCACATGGGGTGAAATAAAAATGGTTCATTTAACTGTTTTTAATAATAAACCAGTATAAGTAGACAAATACCCAATAGGTAGAATTCTTTTCTTATATACAATCCTGGTTTTTAGTTTGTGATGTTTAGTTGTTATGAGGTCTTTTCACACAGCAGATCAATTAATTTAACAGTCAAATTTCTTTTAGCCAATAAAACACAAATGGCACAAACAGGATGCAACTACAAAATACTATCATTTTTAAATAATGAAAACACAACAATTTCTCCTGTTTTATCAGATTTCCAAAGTGATTATATTCCTGGGCCTAAGACTTTTTACAGTCTTGAGAACTTCAAAATGAATCTTCTGCAGTTCCTGTGATAGCCACAGCGTGTTCCTTTCCTCAGCGTAAACCTGGAATACTTCATTTTCTTCTTTGTTATGATCAGATGGTGTTTAAAGTTAGAAAACAGTGTCTATGTCGCTGAAACCCCATGTGGTTATATCTTAATTAATTAATTAATAGTAAATAGTAATAGCACTGTATATGTGTGAAAGTGTACATGTGTCTCACATTAGTGATGTAAGGGTCTCATCCAGGTTGCAGTCAGAAGGGGAGATGTTGAGGAACATGAGAGTTTTGGCGTTGCCCCCCAGTGAGTCCTGCATGAGCTGGGTCAGCTTGTTGTTGCGGTAGGGTACATGGGATTGCTCCATCGCCAGCGCCGAGATCACATCACCCAGTGCGCTCAGAGATTTATTGATAGAGTTGGCTTCCTGCACATCCCACACATATACAATTACACATGCTCAACGCTAGCCCTATCGCTTGCAACACCATTATTTATAATCTTTCCATTTCTCCCAGTAGTTTCTATCTAAATAGGTCGAAGCGACGCTGAAGACGGTAAGGGACCGTCTATAAAGTGTGGTACACTTTACAAACGTAACATAATGAGGTGTACGTATAACATACACATCTAAAACCGCTTGTAATGTACAGAGTGTAACTTCATATCTCTACATCATATGGCTTAACAGTTGTAATTTAATACTTATGTAACTAAAATTCAACCAAGTCTTATCTTACAAAATTAAAAGTTGCAGTATATTCAGCAAATAAATCTCTATTTAACAACACAAGCAATTTGAGGTCTATACATCATACGGATGTATGTAATTATAATAATAATTATAATAACAATTCATTACTTTTATTAAATAACTAAATATCAACCAAAGCATATCATAGCAAAGTAAAGATTGTAGTATGTTTGTAAGATGTGTTTTAATAACCTACATATGGTTTTATTTTACAGCAGGCTCATGTGTGTCTCAGTAAAACTTTAGAAGGTTTTGGTTTAGTCTGTATGTATGTCTGCATTGTTTACCACAGCTCTGTTAAAGTAGTAGATTTTGACATAATCTATGTATTTCAGTTTCATGTATAAAATAACACATAGATTCCTCATTTCTCTGAATGTTGTATGTTATTGAAAACTACCACACTTTATAGACGGTCCCTTACTTTGAATCTTAAAGTTTTAAATCTTTCACCTCGCTTTTTTGCGAGTTTTGACATTGATGTGACAACATACTTGACTAATTAAGACTAATTATATCTGCCACAAAGAACTGGGTTCCTGCAATTACTAAGCCTTCCTGAGCCAAAGTGGTTATACCAGATCAGGAACAAAGTTTGCATTAGGGCCTTTATGATCTTACAACATCAGGTGTGGTTAATGTTGATCAACAGATGACTTTAATGTCTGTTCTAAACATCGTCTGCTTGAATGATTTTAGCTTCAGTGGCGTAAATGACCTTAAGTTGGTCATCTCTGGCCCCCGTCTTCGCTGCTCTCTCGCTACCAGCTAAGTCAACGAGGTTGAGCTTCCCAAAGCTCACGCTGCCATTGGTCAGGTTGCGGCTCTCCAACATGATGCTGAAGATCAGGTGAGAGCGAGAACTCTCCACGTTCATCTCTATCGAAGAGCAGAGATAGAAATCAGTACAGTCACAACACAGTAGAGCTCCCACTCAACACAGACACAACACAGTAGAGCTCCCACTCAACACAGACACAACACAGTAGAGCTGCCACTCAACACAGACACATCACAGCAGAGCTCCCACTCAACACAGACACAACACAGTAGAGCTCCCACTCAACACAGACACAACACAGCAGAGCTCCCACTCAACACAGACACAACACAGCAGAGCTCCCACTCAACACAGACACAACACAGCAGAGCTCCCACTCAACACAGACACAACACAGCAGAGCTCCCATTCAACACAGACACAACACAGCAGAGCTCTCATTCAACACATACACAACACAGCAGAGCTTCCATTTACACAGATACAACACAGCAGAGCTCCCATTCAACACAGACACAACACAGTAGAGCTCCCACTCAACACAGACACAACACAGTAGAGCTCCCACTCAACACAGACACAACACAGTAGAGCTCCCACTCAACACAGACACATCACAGTAGAGCTCCTAATCAACACAGACACAACACAGCAGAGCTCCCACTCAACACAGACACAACACAGTAGAGCTCCCACTCAACACAGACACAACACAGCAGAGCTCCCACTCAACACAGACACATCACAGCAGAGCTCCCACTCAACACAGACACAACACAGTAGAGCTCCCACTCAACACAGACACAACACAGTAGAGCTCCCACTCAACACAGACACAACACAGTAGAGCTCCCACTCAACACAGACACATCACAGTAGAGCTCCTAATCAACACAGACACAACACAGCAGAGCTCCCACTCAACACAGACACAACACAGCAGAGCTCCCACTCAACACAGACATAACACAGTAGAGCTCCCACTCAACACAGACACATCACAGCAGAGCTCCCACTCAACACAGACACAACACAGCAGAGCTCCCACTCAACACAGACACAACACAGCAGAGCTCCCATTCAACACAGACACAACACAGCAGAGCTCCCACTCAACACAGACACAACACAGCAGAGCTCCCATTCAACACAGACACAACACAGCAGAGTTCTCATTCAACACATACACAACACAGCAGAGCTTCCATTTACACAAATACAACACAGCAGAGCTCCCATTCAACACAGACACAACACAGCAGAGCTCCCACTCAACAAAGACACAACACAGTAGATCTCCCACTCAACACAGACACAACACAGCAGAGCTCCCATTCAACACAGACACAACACAGCAGAGCTCCCACTCAACAAAGACACAACACAGTAGATCTCCCACTCAACACAGACACAACACAGCAGAGCTCCCATTCAACACAGACACAACACAGCAGAGCTCCCATTCAACACAGACACAACACAGCAGAGCTCCCACTCAACAAAGACACAACACAGTAGATCTCCCACTCAACACAGACACAACACAGCAGAGCTCCCATTCAACACACACAACACAGCAGAGCTCCCATTCAACACAGACACAACACAGCAGAGCTCCCACTCAACACAGACACAACACAGCAGATCTCCCATTCAACACAGACACAACACAGTAGAGCTCACACTCAACACAGACACATCACAACAAAGCTCACACTCAACACTTACACAACACAGCAGAGCTCCCATTCAACACTTACACAACACAGCAGAGCTCCCATTCAACACTTACACAACACAGCAGAGCTCCCATTCAACACAGACACAACACCGTAGAGCTCACACTCAACACAGACACATCACAGCAGAGCTCCCATTCAACACAGACACAACACAGTAGAGCTCCCATTCAACACAGTCACAACACAGCAGAGCTCCCATTCAACACATAAACAACACTGCAGAGCTGCCGTTCAACACAGACACAACACAGCTGAGCTCCCATTTAACACATGCGCAACACAGCAGAGCTGCCATTCAACACATAGGCAACACAGCAGATCTCCCATTCAACACAGACACAATACAGCAGAGCTGCCATTCAACACATACACAACACAGCAGATCTCCCATTCAACACAGACACAATACAGCAGAGCTACCATTCAACACATACACAACACAGCAGATCTCCCATACAACACAGAAACAACACAGCAGAGCTCGCATTCAACACAGAAACAACACAGCAGAGCTCCCATTCAACACAGACACAACACAGTAGAGCTCCCACTCAACACAGACACATCACAGCAGAGCTCCCACTCAACACAGACACAACACAGCAGAGCTCCCACTCAACACAGACACAACACAGCAGATCTCCCATTCAACACAGACACAATACAGCAGAGCTGCCATTCAACACATACACAACACAGCAGAGCTCCCATTCAACACAGACACAACACAGCAGAGCTCTCATTCAACACATACACAACACAGCAGAGCTTCCATTTACACAGATACAACACAGCAGACCTCCCACTCAACACAGACACAACACAGCGGAGCTCCCATTCAACACAGACACAACACAGCAGAGCTCCCACTCAACACAGACACAACACAGCAGAGCTCCCATTCAACACAGACACAACACAGCAGAGCTCCCACTCAACACAGACACAACACAGTAGAGCTCCCACTCAACACAGACACATCACAGCAGATCTCCCACTCAACACAGACACAACACAGCAGAGCTCCCATTCAACACAGACACAACACAGCAGAGTTCTCATTCAACACATACACAACACAGCAGAGCTTCCATTTAGACAAATACAACACAGCAGAGCTCCCATTCAACACAGACACAACACAGTAGAGCTCCCACTCAACACAGACACAACACAGTAGATCTCCCACTCAACACAGACACAACACAGCAGAGCTCCCATTCAACACAGGCACAACACAGCAGACCTCTCATTCAACACATACACAACACAGCAGAGCTTCCATTTACACAGATACAACACAGCAGACCTCTCATTCAACACTTAACACAGCAAAGCTCCCATTCAACACAGACCCAACACAGAGCTCCCATTCAACACACACAACACAGCAGAGCTCCCATTCAACACAGACACAACACAGTAGAGCTCACACTCAACACAGACACATCACAGCAGAGCTTGCACTTAACACAGACACAACACAGTAGAGCTCCCACTCAAGACAGACACAACACAGTAGATCTCCCACTCAACACAGACACAAACCCAGTAGATCTCCCACTCAACACAGACACAACACAGCAGAGCTCCCATTCAACACAGGCACAACACAGCAGAGCTCTCATTCAACACATACACAACACAGCAGAGCTCTCATTCAACACTTAACACATCACAGCAGAGCTCACACTTAACACAGACACAACACAGTAGAGCTCTCATTCAACACAGACACAACACAGCAGAGCTCCCACTCAACAAAGACACAACACAGTAGATCTCCCACTCAACACAGACACAACACAGCAGAGCTCCCATTCAACACAGACACAACACAGCAGAGCTCCCACTCAACAAAGACACAACACAGCAGATCTCCCATTCAACACAAACAAAACACAGTAGAGCTCACACTCAACACAGACACATCACAACAAAGCTCACACTCAACACTTACACAACACAGCAGAGCTCCCATTCAACACTTACACAACACAGCAGAGCTCCCATTCAACACTTACACAACACAGCGGAGCTCCCATTCAACACAGACACAACACCGTAGAGCTCACACTCAACACAGACACATCACAGCAGAGCTCCCATTCAACACAGACACAACACAGTAGAGCTCCCATTCAACACAGTCACAACACAGCAGAGCTCCCATTCAACACATAAACAACACAGCAGAGCTGCCGTTCAACACAGACACAACACAGCTGAGCTCCCATTTAACACATGCGCAACACAGCAGAGCTGCCATTCAACACATAGGCAACACAGCAGATCTCCCATTCAACACAGACACAATACAGCAGAGCTGCCATTCAACACATACACAACACAGCAGATCTCCCATACAACACAGAAACAACACAGCAGAGCTCGCATTCAACACAGAAACAACACAGCAGAGCTCCCATTCAACACAGAAACAACACAGCAGAGCTCGCATTCAACACAGAAACAACACAGCAGAGCTCCCATTCAACACAGACACAACACAGTAGAGCTCCCATTCAACACAGACACAACACAGCAGAGCTCCCACTCAACACAGACACAACACAGCAGAGCTCCCACTCAACACAGACACAACACAGCAGAGCTCCCACTCAACACAGCAGAGCTCCCATTCAACACGGACACAACACAGCAGAGCTCTCATTCAACACATACACAACACAGCAGAGCTTCCATTTACACAGACACAACACAGTAGAGCTCTCATTCAACACAGACACAACACAGCAGAGCTCTCATTTAACACATACACAACACAGCAGAGCTTCCATTTACACAGATACAACACAGCAGAGCTCTCATTCAACACTTAACACAGCAGAGCTCCCATTCAACACAGACACAACACAGAGCTCCCATTCAACACACACAACACAGCAGAGCTCCCATTCAACACAGAAACAACACAGCAGAGCTCCCACTCAACACAGACACAACACAGCAGATCTCCCATTCAACACAGAGACAACACAGTAGAGCTCACACTCAACACAGACACATCACAACAAAGCTCACACTCAACACTTACACAACACAGCAGAGCTCCCATTCAACACTTACACAACACAGCAGAGCTCCCATTCAACACTTACACAACACAGCGGAGCTCCCATTCAACACAGACACAACACCGTAGAGCTCACACTCAACACAGAAACATCACAGCAGAGCTCCCATTCAACACAGACACAACACAGTAGAGCTCCCATTCAACACAGTCACAACATGGCAGAGCTCCCATTCAACACATAAACAACACAGCAGAGCTGCCGTTCAACACAGACACAACACAGCAGAGCTCCCATTCAACATTTACACAAAACAGCAGAGCTCCCACTCAACACATGCGCAACACAGCAGAGCTGCCATTCAACACATATGCAACACAGCAGATCTCCCATTCAACACATACACAACACAGCAGAGCTCGCATTCAACACAGAAACAACACAGCAGAGCTCCCATTCAACACAGACACAACACAGCAGAGCTGCCATTCAACACATACACAACACAGCAGATCTCCCATACAACACAGAAACAACACAGTAGAGCTCCCATTCAACACAGACACAACACAGCAGAGCTCCCATTCAACACAGACAAAACACAGTAGAGCTCCCACTCAACACAGACACAACACAGTAGATCTCCCACTCAACACAGACACAACACAGCAGAGCTCCCATTCAACACAGGCACAACACAGCAGACCTCTCATTCAACACATACACAACACAGCAGAGCTTCCATTTACACAGATACAACACAGCAGAGCTCTCATTCAACACTTAACACAGCAAAGCTCCCATTCAACACAGACACAACACAGAGCTCCCATTCAACACACACAACACAGCAGAGCTCCCATTCAACACAGACACAACACAGTAGAGCTCACACTCAACACAGACACATCACAGCAGAGCTTACACTTAACACAGACACAACACAGTAGAGCTCCCACTCAACACAGACACAACACAGTAGAGCTCCCACTCAACACAGACACAACACAGCAGATCTCCCATACAACACATACACAACACAGTAGAGCTCCCATTCAACACAGATACAACACAGCAGAGCTCCCATTCAACACAGACACAACACAGTAGAGCTCCCACTCAACACAGACACAACACAGCAGATCTCCCATACAACACAGAAACAACACAGTAGAGCTCCTAATCAACACAGACACAACACAGCAGAGCTCCCATTCAACACAGACACAACACAGTAGAGCTCCCATTCAACACAGAAACAACACAGCAGAGCTCCCATTCAACACAGACACAACACAGGAGAGCTCCCACTCAACACAGACACAACACAGCAGAGCTCCCACTCAACACAGACACAACACAGCAGAGCTCCCACTCAACACAGCAGAGCTCCCATTCAACACAGACACAACACAGCAGAGCTCTCGTTCAACACATACACAACACAGCAGAGCTTCCATTTACACAGACACAACACAGTAGAGCTCTCATTCAACACAGACACAACACAGCAGAGCTCTCATTTAACACATACACAACACAGCAGAGCTTCCATTTACACAGATACAACACAGCAAAGCTCTCATTCAACACTTAACACAGCAGAGCTCCCATTCAACACAGACACAACACAGAGCTCCCATTCAACACACACAACACAGCAGAGCTCCCATTCAACACAGAAACAACACAGCAGAGCTCCCACTCAACACAGACACAACACAGCAGATCTCCCATTCAACACAGAGACAACACAGTAGAGCTCACACTCAACACAGACACATCACAACAAAGCTCACACTCAACACTTACACAACACAGCAGAGCTCCCATTCAACACTTACACAACACAGCAGAGCTCCCATTCAACACTTACACAACACAGCGGAGCTCCATTCAACACAGACACAACACCGTAGAGCTCACACTCAACACAGAAACATCACAGCAGAGCTCCCATTCAACACAGACACAACACAGTAGAGCTCCCATTCAACACAGTCACAACACGGCAGAGCTCCCATTCAACACATAAACAACACAGCAGAGCTGCCGTTCAACACAGACACAACACAGCAGAGCTCCCATTCAACATTTACACAAAACAGCAGAGCTCCCACTCAACACATGCGCAACACAGCAGAGCTGCCATTCAACACATATGCAACACAGCAGATCTCCCATTCAACACAGAAACAACACAGCAGAGCTCGCATTCAACACAGAAACAACACAGCAGAGCTCCCATTCAACACAGACACAACACAGCAGAGCTGCCATTCAACACATACACAACACAGCAGATCTCCCATACAACACAGAAACAACACAGTAGAGCTCCCATTCAACACAGATACAACACAGCAGAGCTCCCATTCAACACAGACACAACACAGCAGATCTCCCATTCAACACTTACACAACACAGCAGAGCTCCCATTCAACACAGAAACAACATAGCAGAGCTCCCATTCAACACAGACACAACACAGTAGAGCTCCCACTCAACACAGACACAACACAGTAGAGCTTACACTCAACACAGACACAACACAGCAGAGCTCCCACTCAACACAGACACAACACAGTAGAGCTCCCACTCAACACAGACACATCACAGCAGAGCTCCCACTCAACACAGACACAACACAGCAGAGCTCCCACTCAACACAGACACAACACAGCAGAGCTCCCACTCAACACAGACACAACACAGCAGAGCTCCCACTCAACACAGACACAACACAGCAGAGCTCCCATTCAACACAGACACAACACAGCAGAGTTCTCATTCAACACATACACAACACAGCAGAGCTTCCATTTACACAGATACAACACAGCAGAGCTCCCATTCAACACAGACACAACACAGAGCTCCCATTCAACACACACAACACAGCAGAGCTCCCATTCAACACTTAACACAGCAAAGCTCCCATTCAACACAGACACAACACAGAGCTCCCATTCAACACACACAACACAGCAGAGCTCCCATTCAACACAGACACAACACAGTAGAGCTCACACTCAACACAGACACATCACAGCGAAGCTTACACTTAACACAGACACAACACAGTAGAGCTCCCACTCAAGACAGACACAACACAGTAGATCTCCCACTCAACACAGACACAACACAGTAGATCTCCCACTCAACACAGACACAACACAGCAGAGCTCCCATTCAACACAGACACAACACAGCAGAGCTCTCATTCAACACATACACAACACAGCAGAGCTTCCATTTACACAGATACAACACAGCAGAGCTCTCATTCAACACTTAACACATCACAGCAGAGCTCACACTTAACACAGACACAACACAGTAGAGCTCTCATTCAACACATATACAACACAGCAGAGCTCTCATTCAACCCATACACAACACAGCAGAGCTTCCATTTACAGATACAACACAGCAGACCTCTCATTCAACACTTAACACAGCAGAGCTCCCATTCAACACAGACACAACACAGAGCTCCCATTCAACACACACAACACAGCAGAGCTCCCATTCAACACAGACACAACACAGTAGAGCTCACACTCAACACAGACACATCACAGCAGAGCTTACACTTAACACAGACACAACACAGTAGAGCTCCCACTCAATACAGACGCAACACAGCAGATCTCCCATTCAACACTTACACAACACAGCAGAGCTCCCATTCAACACGTACACAACACAGCAGAGCTCCCATTCAACACAGACACAACACAGCAGAGCTCCCATTCAACACAGACACAACACAGTAGAGCTCACACTCAACACAGACACAACACAGCAGAGCTCCCATTCAACACAGACACAACACAGCAGAGCTCCCATTCAACACAGACACAACACAGTAGATCTCCCACTCAACACAGACACAACACAGCAGAGCTCCCATTCAACACAGACACAACACAGCAGAGCTCCCACTCAACAAAGACACAACACAGTAGATCTCCCACTCAACACAGACACAACACAGCAGAGCTCCCACTCAACAAAGACACAACACAGTAGATCTCCCACTCAACACAGACACAACACAGCAGAGCTCCCATTCAACACAGGCACAACACAGCAGAGTTCTCATTCAACACTTAACACATCACAGCACAGCTCACACTTAACACAGACACAACACAGTAGAGCTCTCATTCAACACATATACAACACAGCAGAGCTTCCATTTACACAGATACAACACAGCAGAGCTCTCATTCAACCCATACACAACACAGCAGAGCTTCCATTTACACAGATACAACACAGCAGACCTCTCATTCAACACTTAACACAGCAGAGCTCCCATTCAACACACACACAACACAGAGCTCCCATTCAACACACACAACACAGCAGAGCTCCCATTCAACACAGACACAACACAGTAGAGCTCACACTCAACACAGACACATCACAGCAGAGCTTACACTTAACACAGACACAACACAGTAGAGCTCCCACTCAATACAGACGCAACACAGCAGATCTCCCATTCAACACTTACACAACACAGCAGAGCTCCCATTCAACACGTACACAACACAGCAGAGCTCCCATTCAACACAGACACAACACAGCAGAGCTCCCATTCAACACAGACACAACACAGTAGAGCTCACACTCAACACAGACACAACACAGCAGAGCTCCCATTCAACACAGACACAACACAGCAGAGCTCCCATTCAACACAGACACAACACAGTAGATCTCCCACTCAACACAGACACAACACAGCAGAGCTCCCATTCAACACAGACACAACACAGCAGAGCTCCCACTCAACAAAGACACAACACAGTAGATCTCCCACTCAACACAGACACAACACAGCAGAGCTCCCACTCAACAAAGACACAACACAGTAGATCTCCCACTCAACACAGACACAACACAGCAGAGCTCCCATTCAACACAGGCACAACACAGCAGAGTTCTCATTCAACACTTAACACATCACAGCGCAGCTCACACTTAACACAGACACAACACAGTAGAGCTCTCATTCAACACAGACACAACACAGCAGAGCTCTCATTCAACACATACACAACACAGCAGAGCTTCCATTTACACAGATACAACACAGCAGAGCTCTCATTCAACACTTAACACAGCAGAGCTCCCATTCAACACAGACACAACACAGAGCTCCCATTCAACACACACAACACAGCAGAGCTCCCATTCAACACAGACACAACACAGAGCTCCCATTCAACACACACAACACAGCAGAGCTCCCATTCAACACAGACACAACACCGTAGAGCTCCCACTCAACACAGACACAACACAGCAGATCTCCCATTCAACACAGACACAACACAGTAGAGCTCACACTCAACACAGACACATCACAACAAAGCTCACACTCAACACTTACACAACACAGCAGAGCTCCCATTCAACACTTACACAACACAGCAGAGCTCCCATTCAACACTTACACAACACAGCGGAGCTCCCATTCAACACAGACACAACACCGTAGAGCTCACACTCAACACAGACATATCACAGCAGAGCTCCCATTCAACACAGACACAACACAGTAGAGCTCCCATTCAACACAGTCACAACACAGCAGAGCTCCCATTCAACACATAAACAACACAGCAGAGCTGCCGTTCAACACAGACACAACACAGCAGAGCTCCGATTCAACACATGCGCAACACAGCAGAGCTGCCATTCAACACATAGGCAACACAGCAGATCTCCCATTCAACAGAGACACAATACAGCAGAGCTGCCATTCAACACATACACAACACAGCAGATCTCCCATACAACACAGAAACAACACAGCAGAGCTCGCATTCAACACAGAAACAACACAGCAGAGCTCCCATTCAACCCAGACACAACACAGTAGAGCTCCCACTCAACACAGACACAACACAGTAGAGCTCACACTCAACACAGAAACATCACAGCAGAGCTCCTAATCAACACAGACACAACACAGCAGAGCTCCCATTCAACACAGACACAACACAGTAGAGCTCCCATTCAACACAGAAACAACACAGCAGAGCTCCCATTCAACACAGACACAACACAGCAGAGCTCCCACTCAACACAGACACAACACAGCAGAGCTCCCACTCAACACAGACACAACACAGCAGAGCTCCCACTCAACACAGCAGAGCTCCCATTCAACACAGACACAACACAGCAGAGCTCTCATTCAACACATACACAACACAGCAGAGCTTCCATTTACACAGACACAACACAGTAGAGCTCTCATTCAACACAGACACAACACAGCAGAGCTCTCATTCAACACATACACAACACAGCAGAGCTTCCATTTACACAGATACAACACAGCAGAGCTCTCATTCAACACTTAACACAGCAGAGCTCCCATTCAACACAGACACAACACAGAGCTCCCATTCAACACACACAACACAGCAGAGCTCCCATTCAACACAGACACAACACAGCAGAGCTCCCACTCAACACAGACACAACACAGTAGAGCTCCCATTCAACACAGAAACAACACAGCAGAGCTCCCATTCAACACAGACACAACACAGCAGAGCTCCCACTCAATACAGACGCAACACAGCAGATCTCCCATTCAACACTTACACAACACAGCAGAGCTCCCATTCAACACGTACACAACACAGCAGAGCTCCCATTCAACACAGACACAACACAGCAGAGCTCCCATTCAACACAGACACAACACAGTAGAGCTCACACTCAACACAGACACAACACAGCAGAGCTCCCATTCAACACAGACACAACACAGCAGAGCTCCCACTCAACACAGACACAACACAGCAGAGCTCCCATTCAACACAGACACAACACAGCAGAGCTCCCACTCAACAAAGACACAACACAGTAGATCTCCCACTCAACACAGACACAACACAGCAGAGCTCTCATTCAACACAGACACAACACAGCAGAGCTCTCATTCAACACATACACAACACAGCAGAGCTTCCATTTACACAGATACAACACAGAAGAGCTCTCATTCAACACTTAACACAGCAGAGCTCCCATTCAACACAGACACAACACAGAGCTCCCATTCAACACACAACACAGCAGAGCTCCCATTCAACACAGACACAACACAGCAGAGCTCCCACTCAACACAGACACAACACTGCAGATCTCCCATTCAACACAGACACAACACAGTAGAGCTCACACTCAACACAGACACATCACAACAAAGCTCACACTCAACACTTACACAACACAGCAGAGCTCCCATTCAACACTTACACAACACAGCAGAGCTCCCATTCAACACTTACACAACACAGCGGAGCTCCCATTCAGCACAGACACAACACCGTAGAGCTCACACTCAACACAGAAACATCACAGCAGAGCTCCCATTCAACACAGACACAACACAGTAGAGCTCCCATTCAACACAGTCACAACACGGCAGAGCTCCCATTCAACACATAAACAACACAGCAGAGCTGCCGTTCAACACAGACACAACACAGCAGAGCTCCCATTCAACATTTACACAAAACAGCAGAGCTCCCACTCAACACATGCGCAACACAGCAGAGCTGCCATTCAACACATATACAACACAGCAGATCTCCCATTCAACACAGAAACAACACAGCAGAGCTCGCATTCAACACAGAAACAACACAGCAGAGCTCCCATTCAACACAGACACAACACAGTAGAGCTCCCACTCAACACAGACACAACACAGTAGAGCTCACACTCAACACAGACACATCACAGCAGAGCTCCCATTCAACACAGACACAACACAGTAGAGCTCCCATTCAACACAGATACAACACAGCAGAGCTCCCATTCAACACAGACACAACACAGCAGATCTCCCATTCAACACTTACACAACACAGCAGAGCTCCCATTCAACACAGAAACAACACAGCAGAGCTCCCATTCAACACAGACACAACACAGTAGAGCTCCCACTCAACACAGACACAACACAGTAGAGCTTACACTCAACACAGACACATCACAGCAGACCTCCCAATCAACACAGTCACAACACAGCAGAGCTCCCACTCAACACAGTCACAATGATACAGTTACCATTCAACACATTCACAGTGAAGCAGTTACCAATCAACACGGTCACTACACAGCAGATGCCATACAACATAAACCATCCAGAGCAGTTACCATTTAACACAGTCACGACACAGCAGAGTTACCACTCAACAAAGTAAAAAGAGAACAGTTGCCATTTTTACAGTCATAACACAGAAAAGTTACAATTCAACACAGTAACAATCTAGTAGAGTTACCATTCAACAAAGTCACACCACAGCAAAGTCCCATCACAGTCCCAACATAACAGGGTCACCATTCAACACAGTCCCAACACAGCAGGGTTAACATTCAACACAGTAACAACCTAGTAGAGTTACCATTCAACAAAGTCACACCACAGCAAAGTCCCATCACAGTCTCAACATAACAGGGTCACCATTCAACACAGTCCCAACACAGCAGAGTTAACATTCAACACAGCCACAGTGATATAATTACCATTCAACACTTTCACAGTGAAGCAGTAACCATTCAATACATTCACATCACAGCACAACAACTCCAGTTCCTGCCCCTTCAAAACCATTAATACAACAGATGCATACTTCGGAAGCTCCCCTCTGAGTAACGATATCTATATAGTGGTTTATGTTTGAACTGACTGTGGCTTAAAAGTATTAATCCAAAGCATGTAACATGGGCAGCACATACTGGTGGCGGCTATACGGCGGTTGGCGCAGCCTTGCTCGAATAGGGCGAAGAGCTCTTCGGCGCTGGCCGCCTCCTTTGTCTCTGCTCCCTGGGCAAACACAAGCCCCTTTTTGTCCTTCTTAATTTCGATCCGCTTGGACAACGCCTCAGCCGGGCTCACAAAGAGATCCTGTAGCCGGTCATTGTACAGCTCCAGCATGGAGGCGGAAACCTGGGGTCGGACGTGGCCAGAGAGGGAAGGTGAGGATAACAACTGTCTTAATGTATTAACACCTGTTGAAGCATTACGTTACAACTCAAAACAAAGAAGGTCACAAGTCAAGGTATCGGACACTTGCGGCCAGTTCAACATCCCTGAACGAGAATGTCAGTGGCCGTAGAACGATTAATCACAACCAAATGAAAAAGTAGATTGGAACTGATCTGGCCAGACCAGACAAGATGAGAACAGACCAAAAGATAAAAGCCTCAAAGGACCAGATGAGAAGAAACCAGAGCAGAAGAAGAAGAGAATGAACCTACAGGTGTCTCTGAAACAACATTCAGCATTGAGATAGACTCCAAATCACCTTGAACTCGAATTTCATCTCATTCTCTTGGATGATTTCAAAGACTTTAGTGAAAGTCCTGGGTATGATTCCAGGGTTCCTATGTTCTCTGTCCCCGACCATTGTAAAGGTTTTCCCAGAGCCGGTCTGTCCATATGCAAAGATGCACACGTTGAAGCCATCCATCGCTGACTGGATGAGCCTTAGAGGTAAAACACAGACTCAGCTCCAATAAACACTATAGAGTCATACTTGTTTACTTTCTTTATCTGTTCCCATACCTGTTGGACTCCTGAAACACCTCATCCTGCGAACTGTCTGCAGTGAAGATCCTATCAAACTGAAACTCCCGTGGACCTCGAGGAGTTTCCAGTATCACGGAGTAGTCATCCAAACACGACACGATGGTGCTTCCACCCTTTGCAAGCTCTGCACGAGTCTGAGGTCTTATACGGCAGAACACTCGGATTTTACCTGTTCAAAGCATATGAATATGCTTACTGGCCACTTTATTAGAAACTCCTTGCTGGTCTAAAGATTGTAGTCTATTTGCTGGTGCACAATTTGTAGCTATTTCTTCATTAGTAGTCAGTTTCTGACCACAGAGCTGCTCTAGGCTAGACGTTTGTGAGTAACATTACCAGAGCAGTATCGCCGCTGTACTGATAATTATCCACCACTGAAATAATACCATAGAGGTCCTGTAGTCTGAAACTGACCAGTGAATGGGATGGAGGGTGGCTGATCATTTGTGAAACAGCAACTGAGTTACAATCTGTAGGGTATGCATTTATAATAAAGTGGCCAGTAAGCAAGGGCGTAGGAGCTGGTTTGACATTGGGGGGGACACATTTGCTAATATAAATCAAAGCCCACCCTGTCCCCTAAATATTATCTATAAGCTGATTCCACTGTAGGTAAGGGAGTAAACCACTGTATGTACAACCCCTGGCAACAATTATGGAATCACCGGCCTCGGAGTATGTTCATTCAGTTGTTTAATTTTGTAGAAAAAAAGCAGATCACAGACTTGACACAAAACTAAAGTCATTTCAAATGGCAACATTCTGGCTTTAAGAAACACTATAAGAAATCAAGGAAAAAAAATTGTGGCAGTCAGTAACGGTTAATTATTTAGACCAAGCAGAGGGAAAAAATTATGGAATCACTAAATTCTGAGGAAAAAATGGAATCATGAAAAACAAACAAACAAAAGAACACTCCAAGACATCACTTATGTGACAGTACCCTTCATCAATCTGGCTCTAACTTTCTCTAATTGCTGTTGCCAGATCAGCTTTGCAGGTTGAAGCCTTGTCATGGACCATTTTCTTTTAAGTTCCACCAAAGATTTTCAATTGGATTGAGATCCGGACTATTTGCAGGCCATGCCATTGACCTTATGTGTCTTTTTTCAAGGAATGTTTTCAGTTTTTGCTCTATGGCAAGATGCATTATAATCTTATAATCGCTTTGATGTCTTCCTTGGTCTACCAGTATGTTTGCCTTTAACAACCTTCCCATGTTGTTTGTATTTGGTCCAGATTTTAGACAGCTGACTGTGAACAACCAACATCTTTTGCAACATTGCGTGATGATTTACCCACTTTTAAGAGTTTGATAATCCTCTCCTTTGTTTTAATTGACATCTCTCATGTTAAAGCCATGATTCATGTCAATATACTTGGTGCAACAGCTCTCCAAGGTGCAATCACTCCTTTTTAGATGCAGACTAATGAGCAGATCTAATTTGATGCAGGTGTTTCAAGTGTTAAGTTTTGGGGATGAAAATTTACAGGAGGATTCCATACTTTTTCCTCAGAATTTAGTGATTCCATAATTTTTTCCCTCTGCTTGGTCTAAATAATTAACCGTTACTGACTGCCACAATTGCTTTCCTTAATTTCTTATAGTGTTTCTTAAAGCCAGAAAGTTGCCATTTGAAATGACTTTGGTTTTGTGTCATGTCTGTGATCTGCTTTTTTCTACAAAATTAAACAACTGAATGAACATACTCCGAGGCCAGTGATTCCATAATTTTTGCCAGGGGTTGTAGTTGCGTAGAACAACATTTGTGGAATTACAGTAAATTACAAACAAATAAACATTTATACAACAATATGTACTTCTGTTTATTATTAGATAAATCCAATTAAAGATCACTTTACAAACTAAACAAGATACTCCACATTACATGGTACTGTTGTCAGAAAACTGTTTTAATTATACATGCAATGTCTGGACTATATACATATATAACTAAAAATATATTATTATTATTATTATTATTATTATTATTATTTTCTTTGGTGGCATATTGCTGAAATGATATAACAATGTATGTTAAGGTTTCCTGACTAGACAAGACTAACATTAATGTTAAACAGTAAGGCTGTGTCCCAAACAGCACTCTCTGAAACATTACATATTTCATTACTGAAAACCCTTTCTTATGATGGTGTCCTTTTATTTATTCATTAATTATTTATTTTTACTATATTTTATTATTTTACGTATTTAGTGTTGTAGCAGTCTGCAGTTTGGGACATGGCCAGAGAGTAATGAAATTTTAAGTTAGAGTATTTTCTGACTAAAGTTAATATAAACGTTAGCTAGCCCAAACCCTTCTAGTCTGTTACCATAACAACACATTATACTAAAGCAGTTTTATTGCAGTATATTATGTTATTCATTGCTCTCATCACTGAACTCACGTTTAAAGCTGGCGCGAGCTACCCGACACTCCAGCGAGGAGAGAGCTCAGCTCAGCTCAGCTGCTGACTGCAGGATATTTCTGAACAGGCATTTTAACACAAACCTTAACAAAGTTAAAGACCACCTAACAACCAGAGCCAGTTGCTAATGTACAAGGTGTGTGTTTCTAATAAAGTGGCCAATTAGTGGAAGTACAAGGTGGGTGTTTCTAATAAAATGGGCGGTTAGTTGAAGTACAACCTGGATGTTTCCAATAAAGTGGCCAGTGAGTGGAAATACAAGGTGGGTGTTTCTAAGAAAGTGGCCAGTGAGTGAAAGTACACGGTGTATGTTTCTAATAATGTGGCCAGCTATCAGATACGTATTTCTAATAATGTGACCAGTTAGCGACCAGTTTCTAATAAAGTGGCCAGAGAGTGGAAGTACAAGGTGGGTGTTTCTGATAAAGTGGCCACTAAGTGGAAGTACAAGGTGGGTGTTTCTGATAAAGTGGCCAGTAAGTGGAAGTACAAGGTAGGTGTTTTTAATAAAGTGGCCAGTAAGTGGAAGTACAAGGTAGGTGTTTCTAATAAAGTGACCACTGATAAAGCTGAGGGATGTGATGCTGTGTTAATGAAGTATTACAAAATTTTATAAATAACATTAAATATTTTAAGGTTTTCAGGATCTCGATTACAAACACCACTCTCTAAGTGTACAGCACTGTGTTGAGATGTTCTGTTAATGTTGAGGCATACGTATTTTTAAATCACTGCTAGACTGTTAAGCCATACCTTCCCAGGACCGCGTAGCTTTTATTAGTGAGCTGTGTCTTGTTTATTTTTTTCCTGCTCGCTCTGGCACTGGCCTGTATTTCTTTTGGAACAAATCCCACATAATTAAAAAAAAGTAGAAAGAATGCCTGGGAAAGCTGGACAGTTCTCTGGAACGCTGCCATTTGAAGAACGAAAATAAATCGAGACCATTTAAGTTCATGTTATGTCTGCATGCGGCTCCTACACCCTGCATTTCACCTCATGATAGATGGAGTTTACGGATGAGGAGTGTATCAATAAGAGAGTCTATCTACCTTTCATATCTTCCACCATGTTGTAGTATTTCTTCCTCAGGGTTCGCTCTGCGGTGTAATTCTCTATGATCTTCTTGTTCTCCTCTTTGAACTGTTTCAGCTGAGAGAGAAATAGAGCAGGACATTGAAATTTAGCATTCCCATACTACAGCTAAGTCATGCATACAGTCACAGCGTTTGGCAGACACTCTAATCCTGAGTGACATAGAGTTTACCTGTACACAGGTAGGTGAAGGTAGTGTTACAGTTTACCTGTACACAGGTAGGTGAAGATAGTGTTACAGTTTACATGTACACAGGTAGGTGAAGGTAGTGTTACAGTTTACATGTACACAGGTAGGTGAAGGTAGTGTTACAGTTTACCTGTACACAGGTAGGTGAAGGTAGTGTCACAGTTTACCTGTACACAGGTAGGTGAAGGTAGTGTTACAGTTGACCTGTACACAGGTAGGTGAAGGTAGTGTTGCAGTTTACATGTACACAGGTAGGTGAAGGTAGTGTTACAGTTTACATGTACACAGGTAGGTGAAGGTAGTGTTACAGTTTACCTGTACACAGGTAGGTGAAGGTAGTGTTGCAGTTTACATGTACACAGGTAGGTGAAGGTAGTGTTACAGTTTACCTGTACACAGGTAGGTGAAGGTAGTGTCACAGTTTACCTGTACACAGGTAGGTGAAGGTAGTGTTACAGTTGACCTGTACACAGGTAGGTGAAGGTAGTGTTACAGTTTACCTGTACACAGGTAGGTGAAGGTAGTGTTACAGTTTATTTGTACACAGGTAGGTGAAGGTAGTGTTACAGGTTACATGTACACAGGTAGGTGAAGGTAGTGTTACAGTTTACCTGTACACAGGTAGGTAAAGATAGTGTTACAGTTTACATGTACACAGGTAGGTGAAGGTAGTGTTACAGTTTATCTGTACACAGGTAGGTGAAGGTAGTGTAACAGTTTATCTGTACACAGGTAGGTGAAGGTAGTGTTACAGTTTACCTGTACACAGGTAGGTGAAGATAGTGTTACAGTTTACCTGTACACAGGTAGGTGAAGGTGGTGCAGAAGCTCAGCATGCTATTATAACTAACTATTATTTAATCTTTTTTGGGGGTTTGGTGTTTTTTCCTCCCTTAATGTAGTCTTGTCAAGTTTCAATGTGCTAGTTCAAGTTACCCCATCACATGATGTACCCAAGCTAGGAAGGGGAAGACTAGCCTTAGGTTCTTCCAACACCTGTCACGCTCCACCACATCTGTTCAAACTGCCAATAAAGCAATGTCTTTAGACAGCTTAACATGCTTGAAGAAGAATGCTAACTGCTTATTGCTATCTGCTAATTGGCCTCAGCCAACAAACTCCCTCAAGTGATGGAGCGATGTAACAAACCCAACTTCTTCTACCTACTCAGAGAGACTGCAGACAATTACACACTCTTGGACGCCAAGCCATGGGATGGAACTCACAATCGTCCCTAGAGTTGCGCCTCTCTGGAGCAACAAATGAGGCATTCTTGAGCAGAAAAACAGCCACTATGTTTTTCTCTGGCCTCCTGGGACCAGAACTGATGACCCCTGGTCTGGAACCTCGCTTAAAGATGCGTAGAAGCATATTTTCTCAAAAATAGACATAATTCTGTAAATGTAATGTGAGCCCTGGCTGGCCATTCTGACCTCAGCTTGCAGCTGTAGCAGCTGCTGGCCCACACTCTTCCCAGCCTCAGCATTCAGGTAGTCGCTCCTTCTGAAATTCTCCTCAAAGGTCTGCAGATTATTTGAAGAAATCAGATCACAGTTAAGACCTTAATAAAACATTTTACACCACATTGTTTCTTCAACCATGGTCATCAACCCTGCTTTTGGAGATCTACCTACCCCACCTGGCCTATTTCATTTTTGCCTTCAGAAGATTAGCTGACAGAAGTGTGTTTGAAGGTAAAACCTGCAGGAAGGTAGATCTGTAGGAGGTGGGCTGGTAATCACTGTTCTACAACATGGATGGTTATCTCTGCTCCTGAAGATCTACTGCCTTGATGATTTCATTTCAGCCTTGACTAAATATTTGAGTTCCAGTTCATGAAGGCCTTCAGTATCAAATATCAATATCATCTGAACATATCCTAAGGATGCAATCCAAATGCACCATTATCATCTAATTATCTTCTAAAATACTTATAAATAATTGCAGAGCAGGACACTTCTGTTAACAGGAGTGGTTTTTGTGGTTAGGACTGTCCTGATGATGCATCATGAAGATATGAGGGACTGCCAATGCTTTCTGTAGATTTTTGTTTTTGCCAGACACCAAGGTATCTACCAGACTATGTACATCTTGCCTCAGTTTGGTTCTCCGCATCTGCATCTCTAGCTAAATTGGTCATGTTTATTAGCCTACAAATTATTGTCTAGGTCAGCAGCCAGGATTGGTCGACACCACAGAGATTACAAATCGTTAAATGATGTATTTTGCCCAATGCTGACTGAAAACCAGACAAATAACATATTAAACTGTAGTTTTTGGTGGGAATGCCTCTAAATGTTTGGTGGGCCTTCTTTGCATGTAAATATGTGTATAAGTCTGTGCATCCACATACTTCAACACATCCATCCAGCGCTGCCAGATCAGCTTCATTGATGGGACCTGGATACGAGCAACAAGATATCAACTGTTTCTTTTTGAGCAATGCAAAGTTAGTTACAAAGATAGGATTTCTCAGTTAACCAGCTAACTAAAGCCTAATCTGAAGCCTGTCCAGGTGCAGAACTATATACTTCAGCTAACCTTCTTCCTGGGAAATACTGCTTTGTTAAGTTACCACTCCTCAGTTGTTTCTGTTTACCAGTGATGGTGGGTGTAGTCCCTGTTTTGATGCATTCCAGCGCCACCTGTATGACCTCATGCTTCTCTAGCTTGACCCGAGTCAGCTCACTGACTTCTGATTGGTCTTTCCTGTTACAACAATTAAGCATATTGTATTGATTTGCCATTACCATTCTAAGCATAACAGTTTCATATGTTTACAACTGGTTTTACCCTTGTGTTTTCGCTTCTATCCCGTCCTCCTCTGAGAGGTCCTCCTGGATGGACCTGTGTTCTGCCAGACCCAGGCACTCTCTAGTCTCATCTAGAGTTTTACGGTTGTCCTCCGCAAAGTGGTCAAACTGCTGCTTAGCCTCGATCACCTCTCCATAGACGAGATGAGCCTGAAACAGAGGATATGCTTATTAAAAATAGAAACAATGCCACCACTTTAAAATAAGACTAGCCTTATAAAGCACTTAAAGGTGGTCTATGAACAGTCTAAAGTTATATGGTAGGTTTATTTCAATAGAGAGAGACAGAATTTCAACAACAAAAACAAACAACAGAATTCTGACCCCCCACAGAAAACAGTCCTGTCTCCTTAAGAAAGTACTTGTGATCTTAATTTGTTATATGTATAAAACACACCTGTCACAGGAACAGTCTTCCA
This sequence comes from Megaleporinus macrocephalus, assembly GCA_021613375.1. Taxonomy (NCBI): domain Eukaryota; kingdom Metazoa; phylum Chordata; class Actinopteri; order Characiformes; family Anostomidae; genus Megaleporinus; species Megaleporinus macrocephalus. The sequence goes on along the minus strand of CM038725.1, from coordinate 29,303,768 downwards.
TTCAAAGCCCTTGACCACCATGAGCAAGATCAAAGAGCTGTCAAAGGATTTCAGGGACAAGACTGTAGACTTGCACAAGTCTAGAATGGACTACAAGAACATCAGCAAGAAGTTTGGTGAGAAAGAGACCACTGTTGGGGTGATAATTCAAAAATGGAGGTCAAACAATATAACAGTTAATGGCCCTCGCTCTGGAGCTCCATTCAAGATCTCACTTTGCATGCTTCTGAGAAAGGTGTCGTGTCAGCCCAGAATTACACAGGAGGAGCTTGTCAATGATCTCAAGGGAGCTGGATTGTCTGTAAGACCCCAAGCCTTTAAGATAAACAAGCCCTCTGACCCCAAGAACACCATTCCCATTGTCAAATGTAGAGGTGGAAACATTTTCCTTTGGGGCTGTTTCTCTGCTAAGGGTACAGGAAGACCCCACCGCATTGAGGGGCTGAAGACTTTAGGATCTTGAATGAGAACCTCCTGGTCTCAGCCAGAACACTGAAGATGGGTCGTGAATGGGTATTCTATTATGACAATGACCCAAAACATAGGGCCAAGGCAACAAAGGAGTGGCTTAAGAAGAGGCACATTACAGTCCTGGAATGGCCTAGCCAGTCTCAGGACTTTAATCCCATAAAAAATCTGTGAACAGAGCTCTAACTTCGAGGTGCCAAGTGACAGTCTTAAAACATTCAGGATCTGGAGTGTCTGTAAAGAGGAGTGGGCCAAAGTCCCCCTGAAATGAAACCTGGTGATCAACTACCAACTTGCCATCAAGGGTTTCTCCACCAAGTACTAAGTCACGTTTTGCTTAGGGATCAAAAACTTATTTCACTTAATTAAATACAAATTAATTTATAACCTTTTTCGATTAAAAAATGTATATATTTAACATTCTGTCTCTCTCTGTTGAAATAAACCTACCATAAAAAATGTTGACTGTTCGTGTCTTTGTAAGGGGGCAAACTTACAAAATCAGCAGTGGATTAAATCAGCCGAGTCACATAATTATACTTTTGTCTGCAAAAGTGTGTAGGTGGCAGTGTTATGGTCTGGGGAATGTTTTCCTTGGTATTCTCTGGACCGACTCATCCATGTGGAACAACCAATTTGGGTTTGGATCCATCCTTGCAGGTAACATACACCCATACAGGCGGATGGGATCTTCCAGCAAGACAATACAACACGACTAGAAATGTCCCACACTGGTTGGAAAAGCTGACCAAGACTTACAAGTACTACCCTGAACCCCTAATTCCCCACACTTGAACCCAACTGAGCATCTGTGGGACCACCTGGATGGTGGTGTTGACTCTATGGATCCCTCCAGTAGCTGTGGGATGCACTGCAGTCAGCATTACTCCAGATACCTATGAGAACCCACCAGGACCTTATTGAGTTTACTTACCCCTTTCCAAGCTTCTCCTTGTGGAAACAACCCAGTATAATTTACAGTTTTCATCTAATACCTGCTTTGACTGCTCAGTACTTCATTAAGCTAAATCAAGATTGCTGCTGAAGGAACTGAATACATTCATACAATGTCTGGGGCGTCCAGGAGAAACCTGGAACTACACTATTTTCTTCAAACTGGAGCTCAAGATATGATCTACTCCTTTCACAATAAGATATTCATGTTACTTGTATTGTATGTATGATTATTTATCTGGGGTCCTTTCTGGTGAAAATACACTTATTGATAAGATAAAGTTTTTTAACCTATCAGCTTAGCTGCCTTTTACACGGTACTGTATATGTATGTATGTGTTTTAAGAGTCATATACATACTTTCTCTTCTTACTGTAAATCTTCCTCACCTGCCATATTACGGCAGCAAGCAGACGAGCATATGCTGACTGTTGGACTGTGCTTGGCGCTCCTTCTCCCTCCATCAGCATAGAAATCTCCCGCTCTCTTTTATACAGGCTGTCCCTCAGCACCTCCAGACGAGCTTGGGCTCCCTCTAGTGGTGTATCTGGCTCAGTACCATCCTGTGGGTTAAGGAAAAAAGCCCTGCAATATTAAAAGTGCTGGGCGTGTGAGGGAGCTTTCAGAGGCATTCAACTCTTCAGACGTCTGGTTCCTATCATCACAACTGTAAACCATTGTGACTGGGCAGGTTTTTCTTAAATAGAGCATTGCAGGTTGTTTATTTAACCACCTTAACCATTTAACCATACACAAACTTTGAACGATCACCAGAACTCCCTATAGAATAGTAACTCAGGAGCAGAGCAACACTCTCAGAAACCTGATTACTATTAAGGAGACTGAAATCCAAACACTCTACCGTTTGTTCTGCTGCTTCTTCAGGCTCTTTGGCTTCCTGAGAAGCTTGCAGCATCTCCTGCACCCGGCCCATCTCCACCCTGGCCATCTGCAGCTCCTGCAGTGCTAACATATACAGTAACAGATAGTCTTAAAAAGAAAAACTGCAGGTGACATTTCATTGGTCAGTCGAGCAACCACTTGATTTTCTCAGTCCATCAGTGACAATGAGATGTTTATGGTGCGTTATGAGCATTAGCATGTGTTCTGCTGGTGCAAGTAGATCAGACACATCTCAGTGTCACGGCCAGACTGAGAACAGTCCACCAACCAGCAACTTCCAGCCAACAGTGTCGTGTGGGCAGCGTCCTGTGACCACTGAACACAAACCGTGCAGCAGCAGGTGAGATGTCATCTCAGACTTTACATCTACAAGGTGCACCAGCAAGTAGTGGGAGTGTCTAATAGAGTGGACAGTGAGTGGACACAGTGTTTAAACACTCCAGCAGCACTGCCGTGCCTGATCCACTCATACCAGTACACCACACACCAACACACCACCGCCATCTCTGTGTCACTGCAGTTTCTGAAAATGACCCAGCACCCAAATAAAATGTTCTTGGTGGTGGTCCTGCATTGGTCCTGACAACAAAGTATACAGAGAATCAGATGAACTACAGTCTGTAAGTGTGTAACTACAGAGTGCTCCTAGATGGAAAGTGGAGCTGATAAAATGCACAAAGATTGTAAATACTAGGATGTGGAATTTAAGAAGTAGCTGGTCTGTGCATTTCAATATATGTAATAGCTTAAACACCAAACTCCACACAACACCTATGTGTACATATATTATATGTGTCACATTGAGTATCAGCTCAATAGCAATGTAATAGTAATTTATGGTATCATAAACATAAAGAGACTTTATATTTTTGTGGGGTCATTTACTTTCTTTTCCAAAAACCATTACTTGGTAATCAAGACGAACTTAAACCTAGAGATCAGACGGAAAGTTTTTTTTTTTTCATTTAATCATTAAAATCAATATATGGCACTATATTCGTATATGTGTATATATTAAAATCTATGCACAGATAAATAGGCTTAACACAAGCAATGATGTTAATATATATATATATATATATATATATAAATCAGAAATACATGAATGTATTTCAGAATTGTCCAAAGAAATACAAGTACCTCCAAAAAGATAACCATCAAGACATATTGACACAACTGCAGAGTTTATGTATTGTAGACAACTAAAAATCATGTAAAATTTATTATATCGTCGCTGTCCAATAAAAAAGTATCTCCAAAATAGGAACTTGACAGAAGAGGCCAAAAATGGTCTTTACTTTCAATATAAGTCAATGGAACCAGAATTCTTTCCAAATGATTTTGAAGCATTTTAGTGGTCCCTTCATCATGGAAATTGTACACAGTGTCAATGGCAACTGTCATGTTAAAATGATGTAGAAAAATTAAAATAGACAAAAATGGAGATAGCAACATTATGAGAGAAACTGACTTATAAAACTAGGACAGATCATACATATCGTTCCATTTTCCACTCGGAAGAAATTTCACCTGATGGTTCTATCATCTATCACAATACAGTCTTAGCGAGTAACAAATACAAATACTACCTCACAATAGAGATGAGTGACACAGCCCAAAACCTGAATATATTTAACATATATTTTTAAAATAATTGATTAAATAAATGTACAATGCTTACTAGACGCCTGGTGGCTGTGGAGCAGGTCTAAGCGGGTAGAAAACAGCTCCATCATCTTGCTCTGTAAAAGGTAGCAACACTGATGTTGTTCAGTTTTACCAAAGTCATTTTACCAATAATATAACCTTTGAAAGATGCTCTGAATATCAGCATTCCTGTGAAGGCTACATTGTAAAGCAGGAATGTCTATAGATTCAGCAGCAGTTATAAATGAAAATGATAAACTGGCCACTTTTATTAAACAATAAACAGTGCTAACAGTGCCTTTAGTGGAAAATCTTCAACCTGCTAAATGTGAGCGAGTGAGTGCGCGAATGTTCTACAAGCCAGGTTCCTGTGGAGCTTTAAGTCTAAAATTAAGTCTGTAAAGTTTGCTGTAAATTACATCCGTACACATATCATATATGTAATTAGACTATAATTCTATATGACTTAAAGCATTAGTCATAATAACTTTTGTGTCATTATAATGTTTCTGCTTATCTACAGTAATAAAAGACTTTTGCTACATAGCTAAAAAGTACAGAAAGTGTAAATAAAACTAGACGTATAATTAAAATGGCTGCAAATGGTAAAAAAAGTATTTGCTGTGAAGGTGAGGTCAGTTAAACAGCTACTGCTAAGCAGCATCTTTCATTAAGGCCTTCACAGCAAGTTACTCATGCCATGAAAAATAATTAATACGTCCCTCACTCATGACAGACTCTGGATTACGAACTTTACGCTGGTACCAATCCAGACGGTGCTTTTCTTCTTTTTCTTTTTTTGGAAAGCTTGATTTGTTAATTTCAGATGATCTCGTGGTTAGGAGCACGAGATCAGCATGTTTGGAGGTAGCTGCTATACAGTGTGGCATGGTCTTACCTTTTCTCTGCCCCAGATCACAGATTCCTGCCTATTCTGTTCTAGAAGAGCTTTCTGCTCCTCCTGAAGCTTCATGTTCACATCCTGCAGCGTCTGAGATCAAACACAGGAAAAGAGGACAGTTTACAAACAGACACTGTATGTTCAACAATATCTAGACCCCCGATTTTATCTCATTTTTTAGTGTTTTAGAATTTTGTTTTGGGGTCCACTACAACAGATTTACATGCTTCAGTAGGTTTACATAGAGTTACATAATAGATTCATTTGCTTGTTCTATGTCTTTAAGCCCCGCCCCCAATGAGAACAGTGTGCTCTGATTAGTCAGCTTGCCCACTATGATCTGATTAGTCAACTACCAGAGCAGTTAAAAGCAGTAGTGATGTGTGAGGGTATGCCAAGCTGTTGCTGTTGCAGGCAGGCAATAGGGTTTGTGTAACGTGATGACATCATCTTGGGGCTTTTCTCTACCAATGTCCTTGATTTATGAGGAAACACTAGACAGGCAGGTATATACTGCCTCCCTTTCTGTTGATTTCCATTATTCTACATCATTTAAACCCAACAGCTGTTCTTAAATATCCTGTGAAAGTTTCATGATGGGTGGACCAATAGGAATGCTCCAAAATCATCTGGAATGATGGAACCTCTTTACATTAACTTACACTGGAAGTAAATTAAGTTTTCTCTTTGGACAGTGACGATATACATATGCTTGGATATATAGATAGATGGTAGGTAGATGGATGTTCATAGACTTTTCCTGCTTGAGTTTGGTTAAACATTGCTTGGGTTCCATGTTTTATGGTTCTGCTAAGGCTGTGCACACAACACAAGCATTCGAGAACATCTTGGAACGCCTCACCTTGATCTTCTCCTCCCACAGTGCATTCCTTCTCTCCACCTTCTCCTGGTAGATCCCCAAGACTCTCTTGAGCATGTTCAGCTTGTTCTGGTAATGGCTTCTGATTTTGAGGACTGTTCTTTCCTACAAACACATAAACAGGTGTACTGAAACCATCCCAATGACCTGCCCATGCATGCCCACACAACACATCTCACTGGAGTCTCATTTTTTGGATTACACAATGTCCCACTGGGTAGGGCAAAATAATATTTGTCCATGTTCATCATGTGTTGCCGCCCCCCGCCTACCGTTAAACGGAAACGCTCAGCTAGGCCAGAGACTCTCCCTGATATAGTGTGTTTCACTCGCAAACATGTCACAGCTTGACAGGAAGGAGCGCTGTGATTTCCCATTCGCTGTAGGGCTGGTCACCCTGTGAGGACCTAAGATCGGCTTTTGTCTATTATGTGCTTGTCCTTAATAAGTATGTGCTCGTGAGGAGTGATCTTAAACATAGTATTTAGTTTAATTCAAAGTAGTTTTATGAGTATGTTACTACTAGGGCTTAGTATTGGTGCTTATTCCTTTTCTTATACACCCCTGTTTGCTCACTGTTACCTGATTCTCCTGCGATGCTATGAGGAAGTTCTCCTCCAGCTCCTGAACCATCTCAAGATGCCGGCTCTTCATGGCCATCATGTCATCGGCGATCTGGTACAGTGGAGGAAAGATGGTTACCCCATCACAGTGGTTCCTGTATTAACTAATATCTCAACTGCGTTACGGGGTTTCAGATGATGGACAGCTGATCAAAAGTGTCTGCTTACTTGCTGATTAGCTTCGGGTCGTGTTTTAACTACGAACTCTCATAAAAGCACCAATCAGAGTATCAGCTGATCGGCTCCACTCACCATATAGGAGCACCTTATAATTCACTTTCACTTAAAACACTTATAGACAGTAGATTGTGTTCTTCAGTGGTTAGGATTCCCACAGGACCACCACAGAGCAGGTATTATTTGGGTGGTGGATCATTCTCAGCACTGCAGTGACACTGATGTGGTGGTGGTGTGTTAGTTTGTGTTGCGCTGGTGTGAGTGGATCAGACACAGCAGTGCTGCTGCAGTGCTGAAACACCTCAGTGTCGCTGCTGGACTGAGAATAGTCAATTAACCAACCAGCAATTATCCAACCAGCAGCTTCAACGTATGAAGGACTAGAGGAACAAAAACTGAGCAGCAACAGGTGAGCTATTGCCTCTGACTTCACATCTACACGGTGGATCCGCAAGGTAGGGGTGGACACTGAGTGGACACAGTGTTTAAAACTCCAACAACAGGATAGCGAAGCGATATTTTATGCTTATTATTATCGGCTTCTACCCCAACATCAAAGCTCACCATGTTGTATTTGAAAGCCATGATGTGCAACAAGAGACACAAGACATTTCTTCACGGTCTCTGCTAATATGACCATGCTCTAGTTTACCTTCCTTTTAGAAGCATGGTTGCTGGATCTTCAACTATCCATACAACGGTGTCTACATATCATGAGATGAAAACCTGACTTCTCAAACATTAACTGCAAGATGACCATGGTTAGAAATTTGGCCTTCAGGAATCAGAAGTCAGGAGACCTTCGACGTAGACTTGAAATGTATTGGTACAGCTCACATTCTTAGGTCATCATCTGTTGCCAGTTCAGTCTCTTGAGGTCCAGTCCATCTCTGACTCAGTAACTCAGTAACTCCAGTTTAAGTAGGAGATAAGAAAAGGGTTCAAATGTGAGGGGGGAGTTTGGGGTGTCAACATTAAGGGGGTTTGGTATGTTGCCACCTTGGGGGGTGTCTCAGGCAGGAGACAAATGGTAAACAAAAGATGGGGGATGATCAACTCTCTGAATAGAGAGGGTATGAGATGGTAATAACACAAAGGTTACAAGAAGTACATATGTTGATAATTATTTCTCTCACCATTCAACAGCTTGTTCTCCGTTTCTTTATTTATCATCATACAAGCCACCATCCGGAGAGTGGGCGAGAAGAGCAAGGTGGTCTGATTTTCTGTGACTGTGGCTCAAACTTGCAGGGCTGAACCGTGAAAACCCATTTCATGGAGCTCCTGATGTTATTGTGCTGATGTTGCTTCCAGAGGCAGTGAGTAATGCAGCAGAGGACAGGAGACTCAGTGAGTTTGCATGGTCTACTGGTTTGTGCTGGTTGAGCTCTTCAGTATGACCCATTCTACTATTGCCAGTGTTCGTCTAGAAAGATTGCAGGGCTATATACTTGATTGTATACACCTGTTAGCAATGGGTATGATTAAAACACCAAACCTCAATAATGATGAGGTTTCTCCACATACTTTTGGCCATATGCTCTTGTTGAAAACTCACCAGAAAACAATGTTGAGCAGAATTTTCTCATGTTTGAACGTAACTACTAAACTAGAAAGCGTCGTGTTTGCTGTTCTTTTTAGATATTAATATTCTCAGGCCTATGTTCCACTAAGACCTGGAGCAGATCCATAACCCAGTCAAGTTTTAGCCCCAACATATGCACAGTCCAGCAGCTTGTTTATTAAAGCAAAACACAACATCACATAAGCAACGGAGGGACTGACAGTCATGTGACTGCAGAAGATAGAGCTTGAGGCGATCCCAGCCTCCCTTTTACACAAAGAGACCTGTGTTCACAGTCATTGTGCTGACCTTTCTGAGCTAAGCCTCGTTTAAAAGTGAGCTGAGAAATATTATATTGTGTAATCTGACCAAGCTAAAAAATACTTTACATGCACATCATGTGAAAGAGAACACACTTACACACATTTCAATATACGATTATTGTTTACATTGTAACATGGTAACTAATTACATTGTAACTAATTACATTGTAACTAATTAAAAAGAAATAAAACATAAAATGTGGCATGTGATGAACTGGCTGCCTGTGCAGGGTGTTTCCTGAATTCTGCCCAATGAGCCTTGGAATAGGGACCCAGCCATGACACAGTCACCCACCCGGCCCCCAGAGATAAGCAGCTTGAAAAATGAACAAATTAATTAATAAATATATGAACTAATGAAAGTTATGTTGAAGTTTTGTTTATGCTTATTTAATGTATTTTATGCTTTTTTATGTGTTAAATTAGAAACTTACAATCAATAGGAACTTCATACTAGTAGCAGAAAAATGGTGTACTTAAAATGTTAATAGTTTGCAATTAGAAAATTAACAAAACATGCAAACAGGGCTATTTAAACTTTGGCATACAGCTCTATGTAGCTTTATAACCTAATATTTTCCCATCAATATTCATTTTAAAAATATTTCTAAATAAAATATTCAGAAATTTGTTATGTAGTGTGTTTGTTTACTATAACGTGACCCCAGACAATAAGGTTATAATAAATGTAATTAATTCTAAAGAAGTATTTTACTATTACTTTTTTTTATTTGTATGGTTTACTCCGAGCTATTCATTAAACTCTAATTTTCCTTTAACAATTCAATTCAAAGTTTATTTGTGTAGCACCTTTTACAACAATGTTTTCTCAAAGCAGTTTTACAGAAATTTGAAAACAGACAGTTACAGCATATCTATCCCCCAGTGAGCGAGCCAGAGGTGACGATGGCAAGTAAGAACTCCCTCAGACTGGAGGAAGAAACCTTAGGAGGAACCAAGACTCTCAAGAGGAAACCCATCCTCCTCTAGTCAAACAGTATTTACAGTTTAATAAACTACATACCAAAGAAAAGCTAAGAGTGTTTGATGTCTGGATGGTAAAGCTTTAGAAACTGCACAGGTAGAGGCCGTGAGCTGAAACAGTCCCATCCTATCTCAATGCTGGTGAATCTGGATGGCACAGTGATGTAACTGAGGGTGTAGCAGTCGGCAGGACACGTATCTGCATTAAATGTATTTAGTTTATAGGCTATAAAATATTTGAAAAAAATCAAATAAAATATTTTAATTCAAAATGTCAGTCGACGTAACTAGAATACTGTAAAAATTATGAATTTAATTCAATTTCAAATTCCAGACTGAATTAAGGAACCTCTGAAACAGGCTGGAGGTGCACTTATGGCATATAAAAGTAAATTTCACCACACTAAAATAATTCAGCTTGATATACTAGTACAGCATTCCTTGTGTAATTAATGTTTCTCTGTATACATTGTTTAAAATCAGGCTTTAGTTTCATCTCCTATTTAATCTGTTTCTTATGCATCCATCCATTATCTTCCACTTTATCCCGCTAGTCGGGGTCATAGGGGGCTGGAGCCAATCCCAGCATCATCAGGCAAAGGCGGGGTACACCATGGACAGGTCACCAGTCTGTTTCTTATGCAATTATCTCTTAATGTACATTAACATGTTTATGTTCAGAGTAAGAAAGAACCTCGTACCTGGGTTATACACAGCTTGGCAGAATCGTAAGGGATGAAAATCTTCACGTCCACCGGTGCTTCATTCTCACGATCTCTCACTGTGGAGCTGACTGAGGCTACGCTAGGTCCTGGGAATCAAACGATTCTATCACACATTCTATCTCGCTTTAGGAAATGAATCAGATGTTTCGATTTGACTGTGACACCTTGGGCTGCGTTGGTGTTTGGGTGAGGACGGTGGTCTGAAGTGATCCAGTGCTTGAAGTTGTTCCACCTTAGTCGTCCTTTCCTCAGCCATGAGGTACCAGGATGCTTCCAGGCCCCTTCATATGTCAAACAGGCATTTGCTTAAGTACGCTTTGTTATATTTCTTCAATTCACCCCCCATAACAAACAACATACAGGACGGTGGAAAGGTTTAAGGCACTTGGGGACATTATTATATTTCAAAAGAAATTTATTTGCTCAGCAAAACGCAATCATTTAAAATATTCAAATAGTATTAATACAGTATGTAATCCTTTTATTAGGCCCAGAAATATTTGGACAGCTGTTTACCAAACCATACTCAAGATACAATTATATAATCAATATGGGCTGAGAACACTGTTAATGTGACTCTCTGAGGCATTCGGAAGAGTGTTTAGAGGTCACGACCTATGCTAATTACAGGTCATAAGGCCGGCTTTTCAAGCAGTGGAAGGTGTGGATGAGGAAACTGCTGCAATCTGAACGGCTTTATAAGAAGTCAGTCAGGCTGGTTTTGTGCGAATGAAAGTCTGAACAATAGGTCTCACCATAGTTTTAGCCAAATTCGTTCAAATCCTTCAACTTTTAGTTCCCAGATAACTCCATTGCAAGTTGCCACAGGTAGCGGTTCACCAAAAACATGAGCAGTTTACCAAAAAATGCAAGTGTACTTTTCAACAGCGTATTAATTATGAAAATTGTGAATTTTCAATATTTAGAAATGTATTCATAATGGGTGTGTCTCAAAAGCTAGTTAGTGTTTAAGTAGGCTGTCTAGGTAGCAGCTGTGTAAGTATCAGCGTTCTCTCCTCATCTCTCCTCATAAAACAGATTACTGAGACGCTCTAGTTAGAGAGAGACTGCGGTGGTTTAGCTGGTTGCTAAGCTACCAGCCGGCATTCAAAACAATAGCCCGAGGCTTAAAAATCCGCTAGCATAAATGCTAATGGTTCGAGTATAAAACTGGTAAATGGTGAAGAACTCGTTACAGAGTTGATAATAAAATTCTGTTTTGTGTGATTATATGACCAGAAACACATTAAAACTCCAGAGAGAATCAAAATAACTCACATTTTAAAACCACTTCACTGCTCGTAGATTAGCCTGCGCTACATCATGGGATTGTCTTAGCGGCTGAGGAAGCGTTCGATGCTTCCTTAAAATCAGGTCTAAATAAGGTTTCTCAGTATAGAGAGTATGTTTAAGGTATTAAGAATTGGGACAGTCTACATGTTGGGAGCGCATACTATGACGTAAAATGCTGTCTATGTAGGAGCTCACTAGGTTTACAGAGACAGACCCATAATGTATAACACATTTGCTGCTTTACAGTACTTTTTTAGAAAATACAGGAAAGTGTATTTTAGATATTCACAGATAGATTCAATTAAAAAGGAACTTTTTAGTATTATTTGCATGTATTTAATAGTAACATTTAAGTTAATTACATTTCAAATAGTATGTTAACAGTACAAGAATTTTGGTTTTATGCCCAGAAACATATTATTTCAAGTTTAATTAACTACAATTTTTACATTTTATATATATATATATATATATATATATATATATATATATATATATATATATATATATATACAGTGTATGGTATCCCAGGTGGTTGTTAAAGGGTCAGTAGGTGATGCTATGGTATTCCGGGTAGTTTCTAAGGTGTAGTTAGTTCATTGCTAGGGCGTCCAAGGAGATTGCTAGGTTAAGGTCTTCCCTGAGATTGTATGCAGGTAAACAGAAGTACAGTAGATAGGCGTGTACCTTTCCACTCCATTTATTCTTAAAGGGAAAAAAATCCACTAAAATTAAATTGCTCTCAAAGTCATTAGACTTCTTCTGAAAGGCTTCGAGCCCTGAAGGCTTAATGCTAGAGGTTATGTTGTACTGTCATATTATCATAATAATAACACAAACAGGAGTTTAAAAAAGGCCATCTAAAACTGTCACCATCAGAAAAAAGTCTGCTTAAAACTTTGAGCTTGAGCTCCATTTTTCCTTAGATCTTATGAAATCCACAGGTGCTTCTGTCCATCCTTCCGCAGTAAGAAGACAACTAAGCAGGATGGGTCAGATTCATAATCAAGTGATCCGATAATATTTCTGGAAAGCACACATGGAAGAACTACAGAGAGTTTCATTCAAAATAAATGAAGCATTTGAATTTGCTGATGAATTTTAATTGTTACACTTATTTGTGTAAAATACTGAAGACAAATCACATTTTTTATGTACATAAACACACATACGCTTTTACTGTAAGTTGCTTTACTTGAATCTACCTTTATCATCAGTTTAGAGACTCAATTCACAAACCAGTTATAGTGATTTCTAATTATAGCACACTGAAAAGATACATTCTTACAGGAGTTTAGCAACATGTAATAATATTTTTATTTACTTTCACCATTTTCTTTTTAAACTGCACTATTTAATGTTTTTTTTACACTAATGTTCATTGTACCATTGTATATTTAACACTGCACACTGTATCACAACAGGCCTTGTTTAGTGTAATTAGTTTTACAATATTTTGTAAATAGAAATGAATGAACAATGAAAAGCTACAGAAGATAAAGACAGCTCAGGTCCAGCAGCGCCCCCTTGTTTTCCCACTCTGCTTTTTTTCGCCTTCACATCACGTTGCTACCTTCCTTTCAGAGTTTCACGCTTAGAAAGGAAAACAAAGAAAAGACAAGAAGCTAAAATTCTTAAAGGTCTTTAAAAAGTATTTTAAAGTCTTTTATTATTGTGAGGGTGTCACTTTTTTTAAAAATCAACATTAAAAACTTTATACTTTATTACTTGTTTATATTACGCTATTCATGTAGAAAAAGTTATATCATTATAATTTAGATACGTTCATGTAGTGTTATGGGTTTAAATTAGATTATTTATAGTGTGCAGTACGTTTAGAAAGCAGCTAACTTAATTATGGTGTGATCATTTTTAAGCATCCGTAATAACTGGCATTGGAATTTCTGTTATTGGTATATAGACAAAACTTTATGTTAAGCTACAGCACTGTGCAAAAGTCAGAGACCCCCCCTTCATTTATTGGATTTCCAGCCAAAAATGTCAGTTAAGTACAAGATTTTTATTTTTGTCAGAATAGAAGCTGACCTTTAAAGCATTCACCATCAGATAAACAGTATCTTAAAATCAGTACGTCACCGTGTCAGTGATTACAGTTCATGTGTCTGTTAACTCTGCTGTATTTCCATGTGTCTCCTAGACAAAAACCAATCAAACTGACACATCATCAGAAAAAATGAACACAATAATGGACACAATAAAAGAAACAGAATCAGCCAAACAAAAAAAGTGGGCCGTCATAATGACTCCCATCCTCCTTCGCTGGCTTGTAGTAATTTGTATGCGGAATTTGTTCCAAGTTCCCACATTGTTCAAAGCCCTTAATATGAAAAATAAATGTATTTTCACCAGAAAGAACAATGGAGATCGTTGGAACAGATGCAAATAAGCATAAATACAATACGAAGTAGTTTAAATATCTTATTGTGAAAGATGTAGATGGAGTACTAAGTAGTCAAAGCATGTCTTGGATGAGAACTGTAAATAATACTGGGTTGTTTCTACTAGGAAAAGGTTGGAAAGGGTTAAATAAACACACTGACATATGTTAAATCCTGACTTACTGTAATAATACAATATAAATATTTTTTTTGCTGAGCATATACTTTTATATATGTATGTATATCATCGCTTTCCAAAGAAAAACAAGTTTCACCAAAATGCCAACGTTACAGGAGAGGCCAGAAACTCACTTTACTTTTAATGGAAGGCAGTGGAACCAGAATTGTTTTCCAAGCTGCTTGAGATCATTTTCATTAGACCATTCTTTATCATTAAACCATTAAACAGTTTGTGAACAATATTCTATTCTATTATATATATTATTATTTTTCATTTTCAGTTAACTTGTTTTCAGTTCTACTTCAGTAGCAGTTTTTATTGACCTGAATTAAAGTTTGCCATAAAAAATGTAAATGAAATTGATGAAATTATGTTACGTTGCAAATGTATTTCCTGTTTTTCTTGATCTCCAAAGTTTAATATATGCACCTAAAACTGGTAAATATTTCATTTATGATGCCAGAAATCTAATTTTCATGAGAAAATTCCACTAATAAATATGACCTAGCATCTAGTAGAAGTTCATTCTTATGGGATTATATAGGGTTATGAATCATTGCTGAAACATGTAAATGGACATGCCTCACATCACTGAAACAATAAAACAAACCAATAATCTTTGTTTAGAAATAAGCAAACATGTTACCGCCATGATATTAGCTCTTAATGCCACCTTTGGCTATATAGTCAAACAAAGAAGCTGCTGGCATTCATAGAACAATGTAAGGACCACGGTGGCCCATCAGTGACTGTGTTTAGGGTTATTTGAATGGTGAGAAACAGTAAGTGTAGCCATCGTTGGAGGTGTGGCTGCAGATATCTTTGAGAAAATTAAAGTGGTTCTCTTGAAAAGAATCTGTAATAAAGAGTCATTAGATACTAAAAGCTGAAGTTAAATTTAGTTATGGATGCTATTTGTAGGTTAATTCAGTTCAGTCTAAGTTTATAATAGCTGGTGATGTTCACTAGACCAATCAATGAGGGGTCTCTGACTCTTGACTGTGTATTTAGCCTGTGCGCTTCTTGTCATATGCCAAAGGTAATCATAGGAGACCTGTTCACCTGTGTCAGCCTCTGGGTCCAGGTGTGTGTTGTGGATATTGCAGGGACGGCTGCGCTGCACCTCCTCCCTCAGGTCCGGTATGCTCCCCGGCAGCTCCTCAAGTACACATGCTGCTGGCTGTGCTCTGATCGCTCTGGAGGACCCCGCAGGAACCCCATCATCATCACTCTGGGACAGGTTAGTGCTCTCCCACGCACCTGCATACACAACATGAGGGATGTTCTTACTGTTTCTTAAACATTCTAAATGCATGATTTATTATTATTTGATGAATTCTGGTTCTGGTTCCTATTAAATCCATTGGAAAGAAAACTGAGTAGCTATGTTTTTGGTTCCCATCAAATCCATTGGAAAGAATCGAGTAGGTATGTTTTTTGGTTAATATCAAATACACTGGAAAGAATCTTAGTGGGTACAGTTTCCTATCAAATCTATTGGGAAGAGCCTGAACATATTTGTTTTCTGGTTCCTATCAAATCCATTTGAATCTAATCTAAGTGGGTAAGTTTTCTGGTTCCTATCAAATCCATTGGAATCAAATATAAGTGGGTAAGTTTTCTGGTTCCTATCAAATCCATTGGAATGAAATCTGAGTGGGTAATTTTTTCAGGTTCCAATCAAATCCATTGGAACGAAACCTGAGTAGCTATGTTTTTGGTTCCCATCAAATCCATTGGAAAGAATCTGAGTGGGTACGTTTTCTGTTTTCTATCAAATCCATTGGAAAGAATCTAAGTGGGTATGTTTTCTGTTTCCTATCAAATTCATTGGAAAGAATCTGAGTGGGTATGTTTTTGGTTCCCATCAAATTTATTGGAAAGAACCTGAGCGGATATGTTCTCCTGTTTCTATCAAATCCATTCGAATCAAATCTGAGTGGGTATGTTTTTGGTCCCCATCAAATCCATTGAAAAGAATCTAAGTGGGTATGTTTTCTGTTTCCTATCAAATCCATTGGAAAGAATCTGAGTGGGTATGTTTTTTGTTCCTATCAAATCTATTGGAAAGAATCTGAGTGAGTATGCTTTTGGTTCCCATCAAATTCATTGGAAAGAACCTGAGCGGATATGTTCTCCTGTTTCTATCAAATCCATTCTAATCAAATCTGAGTGGGTAAGTTTTCTGGTTCCTATCAAATCCATTGAAATCAAATCTGAATGGGTGTGTTTTCTGGTTCCTATCAAATTCATTGGAAAGAAATGTGAGTGGGTATGTTTTCTAGTTCCTATCTTAGCCATTGGAAAGAATCTGAGGGTGTAGGTCTTTTGGTTCATATCAAATCCATTGGAAAGAATCTGAGTGGGTATGTTTTCTGGTTCCTATCAAATCCACTGGAAAGAATCTGAGTGGGTATGTTTTCTGGTTCCTATCAAATCTATTGGAAAGAATCTGAGTGGATACGTTTTCTGTTTCCTATCAAATCTATTGGACATTTGAGTTAGAACTGCTAATTCTTTTGCATAAACTGCATAAAATGAATCAAGTTATGAAGAAATTCCACTTTAAATAGATATGAAGCTTAACCACTAAGTGACAGCATCTCGACTTCAACAGTAACTTAACCTGTGCTGCCCAAGACTGAATGCATTCTCTCAGGACAATGTCTGTTGCAAAAAGTGCCTTAAAAACAGATTTAAATCAGCAGTGTCTAGACATCAGAGAGAAAAGTGACCGAACAGGTGCACTAGGCCAGTAGGTCTTGCTCCTAAAGATAAAGTCGGTCATGCTGGGTTGCCTCTGGCAGAGTTGCTGCACTGGTGGCTGAAAAAAGATGCAGCCAAGCAGATGAAATATTTACCACACCCTTTCTACTTCAGCACTGAGATAATGCATTCTGGGACAGAATATGGAGAGATAGAGTAAGGCACACCAACAAACATACTGAGGTGCAGAGGCAGCCACACCCTGATGAGCTCAGCCATGTACTGCAGGAAGGTGATGAAACAGCCTTTAGAAACAAAGCCGTGCTGTAATTCTTGCTCAATATCTGAAGTTCTGATTTAATTCTGACCTCCCTCTAAAAACTCTCCCTCCCGATGACACATATCGTGTGTTTTCTTGAGTGTTTGTGTGAGCACGTACGTTGCTTAGCAGCCGGGGCGACCGTGTGATTACGCAACTTCCTCCCCATGAAGTTTAAAGATAGGGTGACATTCTCTGCTCTGGAGTTCATGTACATGTCTGGTTTCGTCTGAGGACAGAAAGATAGCAAGGCGTTAGTATGGCCGGTAGAGAAATAGCATTAGCTCTGCTTGTGTTGCGCAAAAAGGGGAGAAAACAATCTCTGAAGCAAACTAGTACTATTATACTAACATACTTTACTAAATTCGAATTAAATACCCCAGAGTTTGAGCAACAAGAGCTGTAGGAGATCTGCATTCTCACATGACTTTTATGTATTTCATCCAATATCTTGACCAAAGATTAAATTTTAGTATCATGAATTGGAGCAGGCAGTTAACTGATCCAGTGCATGCAGGGCAACATATGCATTTAGGAAACTCCTACATATAAATAGAGTGAAAACAATGAAGCTGCTAAGCAATACAGCTTTTTAGCACTTACAATAAGTCAAGTAGAAACAAAGCGCATTAAATAAACTAAGGAAAGTGGAATGTTTTCAGCCGTTTCAGAGAAAATTGTTCATTTGTAAACAGATAGTGTCAGATATTTTACATTGTTCGTTCTTGTATGTTACTGCAGCCGGAAGTAGTCTTCCTTGAAGGTGGGAGTGGGACAAATGTTGCCAATTTTTGGTGGGAGCAAAGGGAGCTTTTGGCAGCAGCAGTGTTAAAAAAAATCAGTTATTTTACTACTGTGAACTGAAGAGGTAAAATTGGATCTGATTGGCCGCAATGAACAAAGGTATATGGCAACCAGTGACATGGAATTAAGAAATCTGAGCGGGCATGTTTTCTGGTTCCCATCAAATCCATTGGAAAGACATCTGAGAGGGTATGTTTTCTAGTTCCTATCTAAGCCACTGGAAAAACAGGTGAGTGGGTATGTTTTCTATTTCCTATCAAAGCCTTTGGAAAGACATCTGAGAGGGTATATTTTCTGATTCCTATCTAAGCCATTGGAAAAACAGGTGAGTGGGTATGTTTTTTTGTTCCTATCAAATTCATTAGACAGACATCTGAGAGGGTATGTTTTCTAGGTCCTATCAAAGCCTTTGGAAAAGCAGGTGAGTGGGTATGTTTTCTAGGTCCTATCAAAGCCATTGGAAAAACAGGTGAGTGGGTATGTTTTCTAGGTCCTATCAAAGCCCTTGGAAAAGCAGGTGAGTGGGTATGTTTTCTAGGTCCTATCAAGGCCATTGGAAAAGCAGGTGAGTGGGTATGTTTTTTTGTTCCTATCAAATTCATTAGAAAGACATCTGAGAGGGTATGTTTTCTAGGTCCTATCAAAGCCATTGGAAAAGCAGGTGAGTGGGTATGTTTTCTAGGTCCTATCAAAGCCATTGGAAAAGCAGGTGAGTGGGTATGTTTTCTAGTTTCTATCAAAGCCATTAGAAAGACATCTGAGAGGGTATGTTTTCTAGGTCCTATCTAAGCCATTGGAAAAGCAGGTGAGTGGGTATGTTTTCTAGTTCCTATCTAAGCCATTGGAAAAACAGGTGATAGGGTATGTTTTCTAGTTCCTATCAAAGCCTCTGTAAAAACAGGTGAGTGGGTATGTTTTTGGTTTCAATTAAATCCATTGGAAAAAGTCTAAGTGGGTATGTTTTTGGTTCCCATCAAATCCATTGGAAAGAATCTGAGTGGGTATGTTTTCTAGTTCCTATCATTAATGATGAATTAAAGAGGAGCGGATTTTACTAAATGCCGGTTTGTCCTTTACAATATCCATTAGATTTGACACTGTCTTGGATAGCTACCCAAGTACTACTTGAGTCTCTTGTCATCTCAAGGCTTGACTACTGTGACTCGCTCTTGACCATCAGGACCAGCCTCTCTTCACCCAAAGGCAATGGTCAAAACTTAATCCTTACAGATCAACTTGATTGCCATCCTTCAGGAGGCATAGAAGACATAACAGGAACCCGAATGGTGGAACAACTTTCCAATGTCCGTTACTGTCTTTAAACACAGACAGAAGACCCTTCTTAGCACTTACCAAAATGCATTGTATTGAAATGTCTTCTATGTCTTACGTTTTTTTTAATAGGCATCAATACAGACTGTCTTTCTACAAAAAGGACCCTAATCGCAGTGGTCAGTAACCTCTGGGGTTTAAATAAAGTGAAATAAAATGAAATGCTGATTTACCTGTGGGCGACGCTGGCAGCTGTGTCTGGCAGAGGCTGAAGAGAGGAACTGGAAGGCTGCTTGTTGTTTGTGAGGAACTGAATTTGCTCGTGAAATATTAAAGCGGATGAGGTTTCAATGGGTATAAGATTGCCTGGCCGGCCGACGCAGGCCACTGAATGTCATCGGGTTTCCAGTGTGTGTGATAGAGATTGTAACTAGATGCACATGTGTGGGTCTGTCTGTCCTGTCATGCATGCATTTAGGTCATCCATCACTTTTGTGAATGAGTGGCTTCATGTAAACCCATCTCTCCATGACGAGCATCAAACTCGCCGGACATTTTATTAGAAACACCTCATAGTTTCACCATGCTGCTCAAAGAACAACAAGGTGAGTGTTTCGAATAAAGTGCCCAGTTAGTGGAAGTACAATGTGGGTGTTTCTAATAAAGTGGCCAGTTTGTGAAAGCACAAGTTTGGTGTTTCTAATAAAGTGGCCAGTTTGTGAAAGCACAAGTTTGGTGTTTTTAATAAAGTGGCCAGTGAGTGGAAGTACAAGGTGGGTGTTTCTAATAAAGTGGCCAGTGATTGAAAGTACATGTTTGGTGTTTCTAATAAAGTGGCCAGTGAGAGAAAGTACAAGGTAGGTGTCTCTAATAAAGTGGCCAGTGAGTGGAAGTACAAGGTGGGTGTTTCCAATAAAGTGGCCAGTTTATGAAAGCACAAGTGGATATTTCTAATAAACTGGCCAGTTTATGAAAGCACAAGTGGATATTTCTAATAAAGTGGCCAGTTAGTGGAAGTACAATGTAGGTGTTTCTAATAAAGTGGCCAGTTAGTGGAAGTACAAGGTGGGTGTTTGTAATAAAGTGGCCAGTTAGTGGAAGTACAAGGTAGATGTTTCCAATAAAGTGGCCAGTTAGAGAAAGTACAAAGTAGTTGTTGCTAATAAAGTGGCCAGTTAGTGAAAGTACAAGGTAGGTGTTTCTAATAAACTGGCCAGTTAGTGGAAGTACAAGGTAGGTGTTTCTAATAAAGTGGCCAGTTAGTGGAAGTACAAGGTGGGTGTTTGTAATAAAGTGGCCAGTTAGTGGAAGTACAAGGTAGGTGTTTCTAATAAAGTGGCCAGTTAGTGGAAGTACAAGGTGGGTGTTTGTAATAAAGTGGCCAGTTAGTGGAAGTACAAGGTGGGTGTTTCTAATAAATTGGCTAGTTAGTGGAAGTACAAGGTGGGTGTTTGTAATAAAGTGGCCAGTAAGTGGAAGTCTAAGGTGCATGTTTCTAATAAAGTGGCCAGTGAAAGTACACAGTGAGTGTTTCCAATAGAGTTGTCATTAATTGGAAGTAGTTGTTTGTATAAGGTATTTTTCTGGACAGATTAGTTTGTCTAGCAAGCTTAGACATAATGACATAAGAGCAAATATTACAAAACCTTTAATCACATCAAACTTATAGCATCAAAACCATCAACATGTGAAAGCCTGAATATGTACAAGAAAAACAAAGCACTGAAAACATTTTCTCTCAGGCTTTTGGAATGTGGCCTGGAGCAAACTTGTCTGGGGTTTACATTGGTCAGGTTAGTATTACAGTAATTACCCTGAGACTGAATATAGTCAAAGGCCATGTATTACCAGTTGTTTGGTTTGAATAGTTCAATTTAAATTTATTTTTAAAAAATCACATACGGTAATTGCTTAACCTGAGAGATCACAGCGTGTCCAGTAGAGACCACCGACCACATTTCACTTTCCCATTTAAAAACACTGAATAGCTTAAATATTACAGCCAGAGAACATTCACAAGTGTAATGAATTTCAGGATTCACAAGTGTGATGCTAAACCTGTTAGCCTAAGTGATCAGAACCACAAAAGAGTGTAGTTTGTATTGCTTCATTTAAGATTTTTGTTTAAATTTGCCCCATTGTCTATGTGAAAAAAGCCATTAATGGCTGTTTTCGGTGAGAAAACCACCTGATCAGGCTCAAGAACCTTGTCTATGTAAAATGGAGACATACCTGTTGACTTTGCAGGCTCAATCGAAAACAATCAGGAGTGTGCCAGATTTGTGGACATCATGTTCTTTTGATACAATCTCTATCTTGATTTAGATCTACAGATTCTCAGGTGTAGGTGTTTTGCTGTGACTGGCTGATGAACTAATGTGATCTGATGGAGGTTTGTTGTTGACATTTGTTCTATAAACATAACAACGGCTGCCTTTGTGTTGATTCACGTGGCGTTTTGACTCCTGGTTAAATGGTGTGTTGACATTGGCAATGAAAGACTTGACAGTTATCTGATGGATTCGGATCAGTGGACTTCCCAGGACTGGGATTAAGTTTGTGGTTTTTACAAAATGGAATGAACTAGAAGCAATAAAATAAATCATAGCGATATCAAAATCTCCTGTGATGATGACAATGAACAGAATAAAATTGTTATGATGTAAGAAGCCTCTAAACAGAAGTTCACTCATTTGAAGAGTGCTGCTGCTTTTGTCCTCTACAGTTTCAATGACTTTTTAAATAACGACCACACCATGAAACCTTCACGCAACTTCATTTGAAACTCAGCTGCAACAGTTTCAAGCGTCTTCAAGAAACAGCCAATCAAACAGCAAAGTTCACCAGGTTAGTGGACAGAAGAAAATAACACAGAACATGACTCGGCATGGTGGTACAGTGGTGTAGTGGTTAGCACTGTTGCCTCACAGCAAGATGGTCTGGGTTGGATTCCCAGTCCGGGCCATGGTGTGTGGAGTCTACGTGTTCTCCCCGTGCTTGAGTGGGTTTCCTCCGGGTACTCCGTTTTCCTCCCACAGTCCAAACAGATGCATGTTAGGTTGATCGCTCACTATAAACTGCCTGTAGCTGTGAGTGTGAGCGTAAGTGAATGTTGACCATGCAATGGACTGGCGAACTGTCCATGGTGTACCCCACCATCGCCCGATGATGATGGGATTGGCTCCAGCTCTTCCAAGACCCCGACTAGTGAGATAGAGCGTAAGATAATGGATGGTTGGATGGATGGATGACTCAAAGGGTGGTCGAACAGAAGACCCCAACCAACTGACTCAAGATCAAGTCTCCCAGGTTCCTGAGTCATGACAACAAACATGAGTCTGTGTTATGTTTAAACAGCTGGCTGTTCCAGTGTTTCTTCTTCTTTATCTTGCTGTTGTGAGATAACTGGATTAGGTTTTCTTTCTTGATGCCCCCTCATTTTACAAAGAGATGAGACGCGGTCCTTGATGAACATCTAGGACTCTTTTAGGATAGGATGAACATGCCACCTGAAATGACTACTTAAACGCTCATTTGATCAACCAAAGGCAGAACACATATAAAAATTGAAGTATGTAGTAAAGACTCCCTAGAAAATACAAAGGTTGTGTTATCTCTGCTTGGCTTCTCTGTTCGTGAAGAGGGAATTTGCTATGGGCAGTCGTGGGCTAAAGGTTTGTGACCAGATAGATCCCCTGAACCAACAGGACATGACTGAGGTGCCCTTGAGCAAGGAAACTATGTCCCAACTGCACCCTGGATGCTGTGTATAGGGCTGCTTACTACTCCAGGTAAGTGAACTCACTGTGTGTATATGTGGGTGTTTTACTGTAGGGATGGGTTATAAATGCAAAGGTCAAATTCTGCTGCATTCCTGCACAAGTAGATGTTATGCTATCATCTCACAACACCATCCTTAGTGCCCGTCTACAAACATTCTCTTTACACCCTCACACAATTCACAGAGAACTACATCAGTGAAAACTGACCACTCCAGAACGTCCTACTCCAGTTTAGCTTGCGAAGATGGATCTACCCATCTCGTTCTTGTTCTATCCTGTCTGTATGCGTTACTGTGGTAACAACATAAGTATCAGTAACTATGCAATGTGATGCTAGTGATGTGGCTTTCACACACAAATGCAGAGGTGCATCATTCCAACCCTCTAAACATTCTCTGCAGAAGGTCACGGTCCACAACTCTTTCTCTGGAAAGAGAAATCCAATACAAGCGCCCAGAGCATCCAGACCGAATGGCATTTCAGACCACATCCAAATGTGTTTGGATGCCATCTGTTAAACCAGATTTTACGTTTTGCTGTCCAGACTATCAACAATCTGAATACACAGTCTGGCAAAAATCGGATTTGGATTGGCAGTCTGAACATAGTCTAGCAATGAGTTTCAGATATGTACTGTGTTAAGGGAAAATTTAAATATGTAAATCTAGTCTACCTGTTCTAGATCCAAAAATAAAATGATGTTCAATATTTATATATTATTTATATATAACATAATAGAGCCACCCAAGGAGCTTATTTAGCTACACACTGACCTTATGACAGAAGGGAATGCAACAGCATTGAAAACTTCTGGTTCAACAGGCTGCCAATCATGACTAACATGACTTTAAATATTGAAAAAATTATGAATAAATCTCTCTCAGCTTTTCCTATTGTTTATATGGCTAATTGTAGTATAATATGGAGTGATAATGTGGAAACTGTGGATACTGCTGAGCATGGCATAGGCTTGAAGTAATGCTTTTCTGAAAACTTTAGAAAATCTCTTCACTTCATTGGCCTTGCTCTGGAAAAGGGGGCCGGACACAGGAGACAGGACTCGATCACCATCCTTGCAGCTCTCGTGTTTATCGCTGCTGTCCTTATCCTCCCTTATCCTCTCCTAATCTCACTATCACTGGTGACTTTTTAAGGAGTGCAAGGTTAAAGCCCTGCATGCAACAGTGACCAAGGCTCGGGTGGCTAGTAATTCTTCACTCTTAATGAATAAACAGTATGTAATCTCAAAAATTGATTTCTACAGAGAACTGAATGGTTTGCATCTCATGGCCAGGGGTGGTCAGTTCCAGTCATAGGAAACTAAAGCACTGCAGCATTGTTTGTATCCTCTGACGTCAAAGAGGAGACAAGCATCTACAAACAGGCCTCCGGCATAGCCACAACTACTCATTGCAAAGTAAATGAGTAGGTGAGTGGTAAAGGTATTTGTAAAGGCTGATGTGTTTTACAGGAACATTGTTTGCCGCGTGCTGTTAAAAGGTGTGGGCCGACGAGTCTGCAGAATGCTCGCCAAACTGGTATGGTGTCCATGTTGACCGTCTGACAAAAACACACCTACCATCTTATAAAATAAGCCTGAGCTCTTCACATTACATACCCCTAAAGGCAAGCACACTAATATTACTTTCAGTGTGTAATTCAAAAGCAGGTATGCAAAACCTTTACACTTCTTTACAGGATCTAATACATTTCAGTGGCTGACTGGTAGCACCTCAAACACCTTAGAACAGGCCTAAGCAAGATTAGTTCTTTAGCAGAGCTGTCAGGCTCTGGCAATAAGTGACATTTGGAGCATTTGTGTTCAACCATTAAAGCTTGGTCTGGGGAAAAAATCGAATTTACACAATTTTCTACTTGCTTTTTTACTTTGCTTCATTAATTTAACGCTGGAGCTACAAAGCTCACAAACACAAGACCATCCAAATATTTTTTTCCACATATAAATCCACAAACCAATCATTCCAAACCTTCATTACCATTTGCCAGAGCAGTTTGATTAGCTATTAGACTATAAATGATTAGCAAAGTAGCTGAGAGTTTACACAATAGGCACCACCCTTGCACACCATTTATGAGCCCACAGTTCACGAAGGTGCTTCGTATCACAATTGTGGTTTCTGTTGCTTTTGTAACATCTGTTACTCTTTTTAAACTGCAGATATATTTATTTCGTAAATAGAAAGAACCAAAACCTCTAAAAATTGTGGGAAATTTCAGAAAAATGTTCCTGAATGTAAAATTGCAAAGACTTTGAATATCCCACCATCTACAGGACATAATATCAGGAAAAGATTCTAAGATTCTGGCGAAATCCCTGTGCGCAAGGGACAAGGCCGACGGTCAATATTGGATGCTCATGATCTTTGGGCTCTCAGGTGGCATTGCATTGAAAACAAGTATGATTCTGTACTGGAATCAAGGCATGGGCTCAGGAACACCTCCAGAGATCATTTTGCTGTGCACGTCTTTTCTGGGCCAAAGCTCATTTAAAATGGACAGAGGTGAAATGGAGAACTGTTGTGAAATGGAAACATTTTTCATTGTTTTGGAAAGGAGAGAGAGGCCATCCAGCTTGTTATCAGCACCCAGTTCAAAAGCCTGCATTGCTGATGGTCTGGGGTTGCATTAGTTCCTATGGCATGTGCAGCTTACACATCTGGAAAGAAACTATCAATGCTGGACAGTGTAATCCCATCCAGACAACATCTCTATCAGAAAAACCTTGTATATTTGGGCAAAGTCAACGCTAAACCACATACAACATCTATCACAAAAGCGTGGCTTTGCAGAAGAAGAGTCCAGGTGCTGAACTGGCCTGCCTGCAGTACAGATCTTTCACCAACTGAAGACATGTGGCGCAATCTGGCAAAGAAGACCCAGGACTGCTGAGCAGCTAGAGTCCTACATCAGACAATAATTGGATAAAATTCCTCTCCAAAAACAGCAATTAGTTTTCTCACTTCTCAGACTGTTTCTAGAGAAGAGTTGGTGCTACACAATGGTAGACGTGACCCTGTCCATGCTTATCCATCCATTATCTTCTGTATTATTCCCCTAGTCAAGGTCATATTGGGGGTAGAGCCAATCCCAGCACCATTGGACCAAGGCGGGGCAGGGTACGCCAGTCAATTGCATGGCCAACACACACTCATGCACACACTCACAGCTACAGGCTATTTAGAGTGACTGATCAACCTAACATGCATGTGTTTGTACTGTGGGAGGAAACCAGAGTACCCAAGGGAAACCCACAGAACATACTTTTTCTATTATGAGTAAGCAAATACGTGTTGCTTTAGTATACAATAAACAATTATAGGATTAGGAATTAGGAAAATGCTGTGAATAATAAATAATAAATAACAAATGAATAAATCTGGTATGTGCAGCATATGAGCAGGAGTGGTAGTGGTCAGGTGTGTTGTTCAGCAGTGTGATGGCCAAGGCTGTGAAGAAGGTGGATGTGAAGAAGCTGGACTGGACTGGCCTGGATGTTCCTGTATCCCCTCCTGGATGCGAAGAGGTTCTACAGTGTGGGGAGGGAGGAGTTATGTAAAGACAACACTGGTGGTGAACATTTCTGATGGAAGGGGCTGCGTGCCAAAAGGCTTTCACCTCCTTTTGAAGGCCCTTGTAAAAAGCTGATGTACCCTACTGTCACACAGAGGATCTGAGGGGACAAATAGTCCTTCTTTAGTCTCCTTAGAAAGCAAAGACGCTGCAGCCCCTTCTTAACCAAGTTTGAGGTGTTGAGGATCCATATAAGATTTTTAAAGTTGTGGACTCCCAGAGCGTCAGCAGAAGTCCAGAAGTTTTTCCCAAAGTCCACAATGAGTTCCTTGGTTTTGTCTGTGTCGAGGGAGAAGTTGTTGGCGGTACACCAGACATGTGTTGGCTGGTCGACCACACCTGGAGTAATGAGGACAGATGTGTTAACTTGATTTTT
The DNA here is from genome assembly GCA_021613375.1 of Megaleporinus macrocephalus. NCBI lineage: Eukaryota > Metazoa > Chordata > Actinopteri > Characiformes > Anostomidae > Megaleporinus > Megaleporinus macrocephalus. The sequence continues at coordinate 29,276,896 of CM038725.1, read as the reverse complement.
TTTTTACCAAACCATTTCTTTAAAGGAAGCAAGTCACTGTTAAGGTGTGGCAATCTTTCTTGGATTATCTCCACAAGGATATTGCAGGTTGAAAGATTTACAGCTGCCTGGTGCACTATTTTGGTTACTGGTTTTCATTTGACTGTTGTTCCATGGCCACACCCACAAGTCAAGAAAACTCAAACACGATGATACAACTCAAATGAGATATAAGTTATGGAGCCCTGAATGTGACATGGTGATTATTTTTTCAGGCATGGCGACACAAAAATATGACCCCCATGATATGCCCAATCATGGAGGTAGTGTGGGAAGACTTGGCAACACAGCATCTGGAATGTTTCTGTGTATTTCGCTCTGTACCACAGCCACAATATTTAGGCCACTAATTAGTACATTTATATTTATGTCATTTGGCAGATGTTCTAATTCAGAGTGACTTGCAGTTTACCTGCACACAGATAGGTGAAGCTAGTGTTAGTCTTGCACAAGAACTCTTGTGGTATAGTGTAATGAAAGGTAATCAAATGCTTGTGTACAGCATAGAGGGCAGCTGTGTAACCCACTACACTATACCAACCACCAATGTATTCAGACCATAAGTTGAGTTTCAATATAGTAATTGCCACAGACCTCCAAACTTCATGTGGCCTTCAGATTAGCTCAAGAACAGTGTGTAGAAAGTCTCATGCAATGGGTTTCCATGTCCAACCAGCTGCATCCAAGCCTTACATCTCCAAGCGCAATGCTATGCATCACATGCAGTGGTGTAAACACGTCACCACTGTTCTCTGGAATGACCCATCATGCTTCTCCGTCTGGCAATCTGTTGGACGAGTCTGACCAAGAAACATTGGATAATTTCATGCTCCCTACTTTGTGGGAACAGTTTTGGGGACGGCCCCTTCCTGTTCCAACATGACTGCCCACCAGTGCACAAAGAAGCTCCATAAAGACATGGAGGAATGAGTACGGTGTTAAAGAACTTGACTGCCATGCACCTGACCTGACCTCAACTTGATAGAACAACTTTGGGATGAATTAGAGCGGAGACTGTGAGCCAGACCTTCTTATCCAACAACAGTGTCTGACCTCACTAATGTGCTTCTGGAAGAACGGTCAAACATTCCCATAAACACTCTCCTAAACTGTGTGGAGAGCCTTCCCAGAAGAGAAAAGCTGTTATAGCTGCAAAGGTTGGGCCGACATCATATTAAACCCTATGGATTAAGAATGGGATGTCACTCAAGTTCATATGCGTGTGAACGCAGACGAGCGAATACTATTGGCAATACAGTGTATTATCTTGTGGCCATGCTTTAGTTAAAAATAATTACCATAGAACAATGGTTATCAACCATCCTCCCTAGGTCCAACATACTGCCCCTTCCTGGTTTTAACCTGTAGTCCACGAGAAGATCTCCAGGGCAAGTGTTGGTGACCGCCGCCTTAAAGGCTTTAATGCTTCACATTGACGCTTGTTATGTCAGTATGGCATTTTTTTCTCTCTACCTGTTTTCTAAAAAAAGTAGCCAGTCACTGCACAGAACACCAAGTGTGAGCAGCCAATCACTGCGCACCAAGGCAGGGAGAGATGAAAAACGGGTGGAGGTTAAAAACATGCCTTGTATATATGAGAGGGATTCCAGCTCTCCTCTCTGCGTCTCCTCCTTCACTCAGAGCACATCTCGGTAAGTAAACTGCTAAGGTTTGACCAGCCAAGCAGGTTTTGCTTTCGATTCTGTACGTTTTTAAACATGTTAAAGTCCATGTTAGTATTAATGCAGGTTAATGTTCTTGTGTGTAAAGATGCAAGAATGCAAGAAAAGTTTTTATCAAAACAAAACTGAAGGTGATCTAAGACAGCTAAGCTATGCACCCATTAGGACATCTGAAATATAGACATATGGTCATATATGGTTGTATATATATATATATATACATGTATTTATATACATATATATTTATTTGTGTATGTTTGCATTGTGTACATATATGTAAGTGTCTAATGTTAAATATATACATGATATGTTGATAAGTGGATGATACATATGTGTGGTGCATGTAACAGTATAATTTAAATTGTTACTATATGACCTCACACACACATACAATTGACCAGTAGAAATGCTCCATTGACTTATTTTAAAAATAAGATGCTATATACGATATAGAAACGGTTATACACATTGCATATGCATATATGTGTGTGTGTGTGTGTGTGTGTGTGTGTGTGTGTGTGTGTGTGTGTGTGTGTGTGTGTGTGTGTGTGTGTGCGTTTCTCTGGACCCCAAATATTTGAAACCCAAATATTAAGTGAGTTCATTGCCATTATACTATGCCATGAAGGTCGGGCGGATACAGGCCCAGTCCTTGCATTTTGTTTGATAGTCATGCAGTCAGAGGTGCAATCAAATTAAATGGTGAAGAGATAATGAAGATGATACAGATGATTATTTGAGCTGAACATATTTTCAAGGGTTCACGTTGAGTTAGTTGCATCATAGATTTGTGAGACTGTGCTTCGGCAAAACCACCAGAGAGAAGGGCATAACAAGTTTTCTGCACACCTGTTATACCTGTTATGCATTGCACACCATGCATGAGTTTGGAAGTCCTTATAAAGCGATCAGCAGCATATCAACCCTTCACCCCAGAGCAGCTTGATGCCTGTGTCTAACTGCCAGATGTTTCTCCAGAAGCCTGGCCCATATTTTTACCTGTCTTGTGTCCAGAACTTATGAATTATATTGATGTATGCTTAAGTTGATGCGATCACATTGATGTGAATAGGGTGTCACATTGACCTCCTACTTCATTTGTGCAGATCCACCCAACATGGCATTCTTTCAGGAGTTTCTCAACCAGTCTGTCTGTCAGGGAGTGTCTGAGGACGTGGTAAGTTTCCACGACAGGAGGAGCAAGTCAAAAGAAATTAACTTCGACAACAAGTAAAAAAACCTGACATACTTTAAAAACCATCTAGAACACAATATATTTATCTTAAGAACTTATGTTATGTTATACAGCAGACAGCTTTGGACCGATTCTGGCTTTCATGCCCATAAAGAGGGCCAGTTGCTGGACAGCTTAGTATGATTTTGCCTTGTGATAATACTTGTGGACCAATTCTGGCATGAGTCTAGTGAACCATCAATGTAGTCTACCAGCAGTCTACGTTTTCTGCTCCATACATAAAAGATTAATACTAACTAAAGAGTATAAAAACTAGTTTCACACTGACTAGGACCAAAACAACCCTGTTCTGCAACTTGAGTGACGTGCGATAAGTCTTTGCTAAGTCGCACCCACTCCCAACCCCCCAACTCCCCAGCCCCTCCAACTCTGAACACACTCGCACTCCTGTTGTAGGGTGTGTACGGCCTGATGGTTTAACAGGGTGTGTTTCTGTGTGTAGGCTTTCAAGGGCACGGTGAAGCCTGCTCCTCAGTTCAGCGCCAGTGCAGATGCTGCCGTGCTGGACAAAGCCATCAAGGCTAGAGGTCAGTATTACTGCGGCAACTGTATGCAAGAATGATGTCAAATCTAAAAGACGCCATCACTTTCACGAAGGCCACTTTATTTAAACGCGTTTAATTCACGTGTGTATGTGTGTGGAAAGCATTGCAACTGACTTGTGCTGTCTTACTCAGGCGTGGATGAGAACACCATCATTGAGGTCCTGGTGAAGAGGAACAATGACCAGCGGCAGCAGATCAAAGTCGCTTATCAGCAGGCTGCTGGGAAGGTAAAAAAAATCCATTTGGGGGGAAAAAAAAGATATGACACTAAACAAGTTACTTACTTTACTTGGTAAATTTCCTCGCAACTTAAGTTGCCTTGAAATGTACATGAAACGAAATGTCCCTTAATAAATAAGGAAGTCAACCAGCTCAAGTGTGAGAACCAAGCTTCATCAAGTAGCCAATCAAAGTGTGGATAATCAACATGATGTAAAGTGATGCCATTGCAACCTATGCTGAGAATTATTGACAATAAAATAAAACCTGAATTGGATTTCCTGGTGTAAACATTCACAGAAACTTACAGACTTTGTTTTTTGTACAGTGGTGGTGATGGTAACCAGGGGTCCCAATGTCTACAGCACAAAGATTACAGCCATTTTATTAACTATCAAAACCACCAGTGACCATACACATATCCTGTGAGCTTTTTTATGTAACATTAATGGTAAAATTCATAAATCTGAGAAAATACATTTTCTACGGGGGCTATTTGGCCTTACAATGCCCTGTATGTATACCTCCACTATGAATGGGTTAAAGCAAATGGATTAAAATACCATATCACAAACCTGATAATGATATTTAAAACCATTTTATATAACAACGTTCAGTAAGGGGGCTTGCAGAGGTGTTACCCTTTTTTTTAGATATCCTGTTCTGGCTCTGCAAGAAGCTGAGAGGAAGTTGCACTATGTACAAGAAGCTTTAAAGACATGAGAAAGTTGTGCATGCCAGTTAATCCATGGGATTGGCTCGGTAGCCTTGGCTTAGGGTATATGCACCTACTTGCTGTGGTAAAGCCATGTTCATTAAACTTAATGCAAGACTCACCCAACCTGTAAAGTCAGTAAAGTCTTACCCACTAGCTCACTTTTACTCAACATTAGCACACCCACTGGTGTAATGAGCTGCTGTAACCTCCAGGGACATGAGACGATGTTTTAAAGGCCTGTATTTTAAGCAATTTATCATCGCTGTGCTGCACAAAACGTGTAACTACATTTAGTTGATTTAGTTACATTGTGTGAAAGTAGAAATGCTCCAAAGTCACTTGGAATTTAGGCCATTTTGCCTGGTCATTCCTCATCATACAACATGTAGTGCCAATTGTTTTATTTCATTAACAATTTTAATATATTTCATCTCAAACTAAAATTGTTGGAAGCTTTTTTAGACTATTATACTACTTTACACTATTATACAAACTGTACACGGACTACTATACACTGTTCTACAAGCTGTACACTGACTACTTTACACTATTATAAAAACTGTACACGGACTACTATACACTGTTCTACAAGCTGTACACTGACTACTTTACACTGTTATACAAACTGTACACGGATTACTATACACTGTTCTACAAGCTGTACACTGACTACTTTACACTGTTATACAAACAGTACACAGACTACTGTACACTGTTCTACAAGCTGTACTGACTACTTTACACTGTTAGTTAGTAGTCAGTGTACAGCTTGTAGAACAGTGTAAAGTAGTCAGTGTACAGTTTGTAGAACAGTGTAGTCAGTGTACAGTTTGTAGAACAATGTAAAGTAGTCAGTGTACAGCTTGTAGAACAGTATAAAGTAGTCAGTGTACAGCTTGTAGAACAGTGTAAAGTAGTCAGTGTAAAGCTTGTAGAACAGTGTAAAGTAGTCCGTGTACAGCTTGTAGAACAGTGAGAGTAGTCAGTGTACAGCTTGTAGAACAGTGTAAAGTAGTCAGTGTACAGCTTGTAGAACAGTGTAAAGTAGTCAGTGTACAGCTTGTATAACAGTGTAAAGTAGTCAGTGTACAGCTTGTAGAACAGTGTAAAGTAGACAGTGTACAGTTTGTAGAACAGTGTAGTCAGTGTACAGCTTGTAGAACAGTGTAGTCAGAGTACAGCTTGTAGAACAGTGTAAAACAGTCAGTGTAAAGCTTGTAGAACAGTGTAAAGTAGTCAGAGTACAGCTTGTAGAACAGTGTAAAGCAGTCAGTGTACAGCTTGTAGAACAGTGTAAAGCAGTCAGTGTACAGCTTGTAGAACAGTGTAAAGCAGTCAGTGTACAGTTTGTAGAACAGTGTAAAGCAGTCAGGTATATTAAAAAGTATATTAAACTTTTAGCATACGGTTGTATGTGTTCAGTCTAATATTTTCCACGCACAAGCCAGAAGATTGTTAGAGGAGAAACGAGTGTGCAGAAGAATGTTTCTTCTTTTGTGTGCAGCCCCTGGATGTGGCTCTGAAGGCGGCTTTGAGTGGAGAGCTGGAGGAAGTGGTTCTGGCATTGCTGAGGACTCCTGCCCAATATGATGCCCAGCAACTCAACCAGGCCATGAAGGTTATTCACCATATTCTTACCACAGTTACTTCATTAGACACTGTCTGATAAGTAACCAGTCGGACTTGAATGGGCTAAGTATGGTCTTCATAAAATTCAAGCAGGAGCACTCCTAATTCCACTGAGCATCTAAAAGAAGTGTGCTCCTGCCTGGATGAAATGAAAACCAGCAGCCCCATACAAACGTTTGTTGATTCCTTGGTGACCAATGATTTGGACCAATCTTAGTACCTTAGTGGCTTTACTCAGAATCACGCATATCTGGCTGCCACTCATGACACCAGTTACATTCAAAATCCCAGTAAGAGCCACTGCTGTTAAAAATGCCAGGAGATACTGAAAGCATGACAGTGATGGGCAATATCTCCAAAAGCTGCCTTTGACTGGGATGCCTCTCGAAATCAAATGTGCTGGGTATAGCAAGGCTCTATAGCACACCTGTAACACAAAGTTCTGCAGTGACAGGTTATGTGGGGGTTTAAGTCTTTACCTTTAGCCAATCTTTGTATAGCCTGATCAGTAATCAGAGAAAAGGACCTACTAGTAAGAAAATACTGTAGCTCATCCATGACCAACCTTATGCTTCGGGCTTCCTGCTACAGGATGGCATAGTTCTGTGCCAATGACGTGCTGGATGATGTGGGCATCCTGGAACTGCTGTGCTAACTTTGCTGTGCTAACTCCTGGCTCTCGGGTGACGGATGAGTGTTGGATGAGTTAATCCATGCCAGCTCTTGAAGTGCAGGCAGTAAAAAGAAGACCTCTCAGGAGAGTGATGCCCACATTCTCCACCATTGTGTGGTGCTTGCAAGAGAGAGTCTTCAGAGCAGTCTAAACACAGAAAGTTAGTCCACAGTACGGCTCGTGGCTGAATTTATTTAAGAGTCAATGAAATTTCAAGAAAAACATTTGTGATATGGTCACACTATGGTGGATATCAGTACTTGAACACAGAATAACTGCTTATTTCAGTACACAGAGAGTGTAATTTGAGCTATTTTTTAAATTCAGTATGACAACCATTTATTATTTTCTTTAAAACATTATTCTTTTTGTATCTATTTTTTCTGTTCCATCAAACTTTAGAAAATGGCTTAACAGTCTCTCTCTCTCTCTCTCTCTCTCTCTCTCTCTCTCACACACACACACACACATATGCTCTATAGGGATTGGGCACAGATGAGGACACCCTGAATGAGATTTTGGCCTCCAGAAACAATAAAGAAATCAGAGAGCTTAAAAAGGCCTACAAGGATGGTAAGGTTGATCTCTCTGGGTATAAGTTGATCTCCAAAACTTTTGCAATACCCTTCTGTACTTTCATTGGTCGCCCTCTGTCCTTTCTCGCAGAATTCAAAAAGGAACTGGAGGACTCCATCAAATCTGACACCAGTGGCGATTACAGTAAAGCCCTTCTGGCTCTCTGCAAGGTGATTTTTTTATTTTACGTTACCTTCATACAGCAGTCATATGCCCAATTTAGTCATATCCAGTACCATAACCCCCCGTAATCTCACAATACTATGAATGCTGGGAGGCATCAGGCTAAGATAGACCTTAAATGGTTTGTGTGACATTCACAATTATTAGATTCTTAATTAGAATAATGTTTATTATTAGAGTCATTAGTTTCAGGGACAGACAGACAACAACATGTACAGATACAACATTCCTGAACTACATCATTCTTATGTTGTGCTTCAGAGTTGGTCTCTAAATTGCCAGCTAAAAAGTGTTGCTATTATTATTATTATTGTAGTTTATTGTTGTTGTCCATGTAAAGACCTTGCTTTACTCATTAGCAAAAAAGCAACGGTGGCATAAGGTTTTTTCGCAGAAAGTCTATTGTGTTTATGACTGATTTGCACAAAATAACAGTTATCAGAGTAGAAAAGCTAGAAAGGTTCATTGAACAGGTACGGCTCTGGGATGTTGGTGGGTTTCCATCTCCTGAACTAGTTGCTTAATTTAAGGTCAGGACTTTAACTTGACCATTTTGGAACATTAAATTTATTCATCTTTAACCGTCTTTGGTACAACAAACTGTGTGCTTAGAGTCATTCTCTTACAAAAAAGAAGTTTATTCAAGTGTACCATTAGTTTACTTCTTTTAAACTAAAAGGAAGTGAGTATGCTTTCAGTTTCTTTTTTATGTACTTCTCAGTGATATACTAAACACAGCTATATTTAAGTATGCTTGGGTTATACTGACAAATATAGAACAGTCTAAGTATATTTGGCCTTTACTTGTATTAATCTTTTGATTGAGATAGTAGAAGTAAGTATTCTTGCTCTGCACAAAAACACATCCAGTACAATATTTATTTAAAATTTGATTCATAAAGATTTATAAAGATACAAATATGTTTCTTAATCTGAGTGTGTCTTGTTTATTTCACGTGTGTCCACTGGTGAGTAAGTAAATGTTGTTAAAATTCTGTTTTAAGTAGAAAAAAAACTTAAACCTAGTCATATACTTTATAGTGCAACAATAATATAAGCAGTAAATTATAAGTATTATGTTAAGTTCACTTGAAAAAAACTTACAAGCTAGTAAACTAAGAGAAAACCCTTAAGTTTACTTTTAGTGAAGTTGCAGTACAAAAGATGTAAACTAGTTGTACGCATGGTTTACTACTTTTACAGTTAAAGTGTACTTAAACGTATACTTTTAAAAACTAGAAAGTGGGCCAATTTAGTCCCAAGAAGTATTAAAATAGTACATATACGAGTGTACAACTAGTACAATGACATCAGTATAGTAACTACGTAAAATATACCTAATAAAATTAACTTTAAGTATACTTATTTTCTGTAAGGGTTGTCTTGCTGCTATTATACTACCACCACTATGTATCACAGATCAAACAAGGTTTGAATTCCTTTCTTTTAAACAAAACTGGTTTTGAAACCATTTCCAGTCTGATGTGCCACAACAGCTCATTTTGAGCCCCCTTAGAAACCTCTTTTGTTACACTTTATTTGGGTACAAACACATAGTGTTAACCTGAAAAAAACCTTATTTTCACAGTATACATGAACTAGCACAACAATTCGAATAAAACTTGCTGTTATTTCAGGTTTGTAGCAGCTACAAAGAAGAATCAGATTTTTTACAGAGGACACTGTGACATGCAGTCTTCAAAAAAACAGACATGATGGTAAACTGCGTTAACAATAGGGCTGTGTGTTGGCAAGAACCTGTTGATACAATACGTATCGTGATACAGCGGTCACAATTCAATATATCATGATGTACTGCGATACTGCAAGCAAAGATATATATTGCTATTTTTCAAATCCTACTATTAAAACATACCACTATATGAACAGGTTTGCCAATGCTTACAATAGCTTTGCGCCCTTGTGCTGCTTGTTAATGTTGGAGTGGAGCTGAAAATGGATTACAACACTGCCATCTAGTGCTTAGAGGTTTAAACACAACACACACTGATTCACTGTCTGCCAGGAATCTGTGTATCAATACTGTGTTTTTGAGAATCAATACAGTATCACCAAACATAATATCCCCATGTTCAATATTTTCAATATTTTCGTATACCCCTAGTTAACAATAATGTTACTTCCGTCCCTGTGTGCAGCAGATCTCGTCCAATTGTGCCTCCGATGACTCTGTAAGCAGGTTTCTGAATTTGTATAACAACATCTCTGTTGTTTCTCTTGCAGGCTGCCAGAAGTGAAGAACGATGTGTGAATCCGGAACTGGCAGACAAGGATGCCAGGGTGAGCCAGTACACCATAATATAGCTGTAGGAACAAAACCTTGTATTAGTGATTAACTTTTATGAGATTTTATATTACAATATTGATTAATTCCTGTTAGTCTTTACCTTATAATATATTATGAGCACTGTTAGGAACAGCTGGTGTTGTCAATAGGTAGCATATTTTTAAATATGACATTTAAATATGAAATATGACATCACAAATAAGACATTTTTCACATTTCCTCTCTATCTGTAGGCTTTGTATGAGGCAGGGGAGAAGAAGAAAGGCACAGACTGCCCTTTGTTCATTGACATCCTGACCAGCAGGAGCCCTCCACAGCTCAGGAAAGGTAGCTGGGGGGATAAAATCATTTTGGGGGGTGGGGAGATTCCATCTAGCAGCTTTATTGGACTTGTACAGCCATACAGCTATGGCATTAGGCAATGTTATTATTAATACTGTTTATTCTGCCCTTAAAAAAATGACAATAAGAAGTATGGCAGTACGTTTGTACCTACAGTTATAGTATATGATGTTCAATATGGTGTCTGTTAGCCAGCTAGTTCATCTCAGCTGATTTAGGGTATGCTAATAGTTTAGCTTAGGGGGTCAATTTACTTAATTATACATTACACATATCATAAATGAAGTAATCTTACACTAGCAGTTGGCTTTATCATTACAGCCAGCTTTGTAACACAGTTATTTCCAGCCATACAAGAGCAAGTTCATATCTCCTCGAATGGGGAGAGAGCAAAATGTTCCTGGTATTGTCGAATGATCTCTAGAATCTAACCACTGTGAATGAGGCTGCCTACATCTCTCATCTTTCATTTGCCCTCCAGCTTTCGAGCTGTATTCCAAGTACAGCAAGGTGGACGTGGCCAAAGCAATCGACCTGGAGCTGAAGGGGGACATTGAGAACTGCTTGGTTGCCGTCGGTAAGATAGATCACTGGTCCATGTTCACATAATGTAAGATTGGACGTGGACACAAAAATGGGTTCTCTCATCACCTTTATTTTTAAAGAGTGTCCTATTACCGTACAACTCTGCCATGATGGATTTAATAGAAACAAAGAGGTGGTTTGATTGTTATGGCTATTTGGTGCATCTGTCTCAAGTTTTCATTGGGAGTTTTTATTTGAAACTTTTTTTCAGCTTGTTTTTTGCTTATTTATTGGCTTCTTATCAGCAATATTTTCCCTGAATACTGATAACACTGTAGATTGTTAAATATTGGTCGATATTATTTAGTACTTTAGAATAGTTACTACTTCTATTTTCATCTGTGCAGCACTTATATAGATAACTGTACATGATACAGGCCTCACTTTACAGATTGACCGCACTTGTCTGATAATTACGCACTGAGGACACTAGTTAGCTACATTGTGATGCAGACAGACTTTAATTTAGTCTTGTAGGCTTGATGTGTGATGCAACTGTTGCAATAAAATGTTCTAGTTCCGCTAAAAGTTTAGGTTTTTGATAAACCTATAGCAGTTGACCTCCTCGCTCACTCTGCTGCCTTTGTGTGTGTCTGGCAGTGAAGTGTGTTGGAAGCAAACCCGCCTTCTTCGCCGAAAAACTCAACCAGGCGTTAAAGGTAAGAGAATGTGTGCATGTATTTTTCACCATTTTTACTTTCTCTATGTGTTGTCTTTGTTAGAGTTTTAATGAAAACTCGTCTTATTCAAATTCTTCCTTTACGTATGTGGTTCTATTCTACTGCTGTTGGCACAACATCTCGTCACTGTTCAAAAGAAAAACATCTCCATTTTTATCTACTTTCATTTTTCTAAATCATTTGAACAAGACAGCTGTATTTTATATTTTGTGAATGTTTCATGATGATTGGACCAATAGAAATGCTCCAAAATGACTTGGAATAAAACCTTCTTACATTAAATTACATTGAAAATGATAAAGATTTTTGGTTACTAGCTTACTAACTTGTTTTTTTGGACAGCAATGATATACAACAATGACACTGCAACCACTGTTATCTTCTCATATGGCCTGACAAGCCACCTGTCAGCTGCATCAGACGGCAGCACAGTCTCAGGACTGTGTCCAGGCGTGAAGCTGTGTACCTTCTAATACAGTTTACTGTAATGTTTTCAAAAGTCTTGCATGTGTCAGTCAAATGACTTGAAATCCGATGTTGAAAATATTTGTACATTGCCCAAAAAGGGTTCTGCTATTGTTACAATATTACTTCTGTTATGATAGCAGACCCATTTGAATGCTGTATAGAACTATTTTTTAAAGATTTTATTATAAAAACATATACAACACATTCTGTATTGGTGTAAAGAACCAGTTCTCCACCATTCACAATTCAAGCATGCAAGTGCTTCTTTGAGTGTTCAGTTCATGGTTTACTATAGAACCTTTATCATAACTTTTTAAAATAAATAAACTTTTGTATATATAATTATCAACTTAAGACTATGAAAAAATCAAACAACTTCTAACATTTCTCAACTTATCTTTCATTGGAATTAAAGTTATTGGACCCTCAAAGCTACATTCATAATGGCCAGAAACCATTAAAACATTTTTAGGAGTGTACTAATGAGAAACGTTAGTCATTTAACACCACCTGATAATAAAACTTCAATGGAAGAACATAATCAAAATCACAAATAAGTGAAAATTTACATATTACATAAAAAACAGAGCTAAATCTTTATTTACATCACTTAATTTTACTAAATTCCAGTTTTTTTATTTTGGTTTATATATGTATGCTATCATTTGGCTGCCAGTACTTGGCTATATTAGAATCTTCAGATCTGTTAACCACTATTTCCCAGCTTGCGATTATGTGAAAGCTGCAATGTTGCACCGAAAAATTGAAACCGTTTAAAAATAAATAAAATGATAAAGCACTTTTACATATACTAAAACAATCGATTCCAGTTGATTCCAAACAGATAAAGAAATTGCCACTGTGTTTTATACATGTCAATGCAGTACTTTCAAACAAAAACAGCAAAATGAATAGAAAAGTTTTTGTTTTTCGACAACAATGCAATACTGCCATGACTGAGTGAGAACATCATTGCTTTATCTGTGTGTAGGGCTCTGGTTACAAAGCAAAGATCCTGACCCGTATCTTGGTCAGCCGCTCTGAGGTGGATTTGGTGCAGATCAAAGAGGAGTACAAGAAGAAGTACGGCAAGACTCTCTACAAGGACATTCTGGTAGGTTTTAAGGCGCTAATTAAAGTCCATTTATTACTCATGTCAAGCACTTTGCATATATATATATATATATATATATATATATATATATATATATATATATATATTTCATCTTTTCAAGTTTTTCCTAGTAGCAACCCAGTATTATTTACAGTTCTCATCTAATACCTGCTTTGACTGCTCAGTACTTCATTAAGCTAAATCAAGATTGCTGCTGAAGGAACTGAATACATTCATACAATGTCTGGGGCGTCCAGGAGAAATCTGGAACTACACTTTGTTCTTCAAACTGGAGCTCAAGATATGACCTACTTATACTTATTACTAAAATAATAGCTTTTAAACAATCAATAGTAATTTTTGCACCATATATATATATATATATATATATATATATATATATATATATATATATATATATATATATATATATATATATATATGGAGAGATATATATATAGAGAGAGAGTTGCATTTCTGAGAGAATGCAAAATGATCGCAAAATTTACATTTTTTTACATGAGAATGCTGTTATTAATTCAAACCACGATATAACCTTTTTTCAATCTAATACAGGTCAAACATAGTTTTCTAATCACAGCTTTCTGTTTTCATGACCATGACCATGAAAACAAAGCAATGATTTATTCCATCATTATAAAATGTACAAAGATCCTTGGTTGTGTTGAAATGAGACTTGACATGATTGTGCTATCTGTCATTTCAGGATGACACCAAAGGAGACTATGAGAAGATCCTGCTGGCCCTGGTCGGAAGCGACCAGTAAAGATCTTTATTTGTTCTCTCTGTATCTAAAACAAAGATGAAAGCTGGTCAATCTTTGCAAAGTGTCTACTGTCAGATCGTTTGGGGATGAAGGAGTATAATCAAGACTTTTGTGATGAATAAATCTTTTGCTCAGTGCCATTCCTGTGTCCTGTGCTTTGTTGGAGTGAACAGCTTTAAGGAATGAATAACAGAAAGGCTGTAATACTTCATTCTACAAGTCATTCTCAAAGAGGCCAGTGGGGAAGATGAAGAATGGCATGAGTGGACAAGTCCAGTTGACGCTATTAGATGAGTAACAGGGCCCTGGGCTTCAATGTCTCAGCATCTTGCCATTGTTAGTGAGAGGGTCTACATTCTTTCCCTGAAATCTTCAGGAATGCAGGCAACACCCTGCAATGTGGAAGTGTATAAAATCAGGGCGAGATTAAGGAGAGCCTCCACAGGCCGGTGAATTGTGATGTAGAACATTAAGGAAGGGCAGGTGATGAGATGTTCAGGTTAAAAGTAAAGCACACTATCAGGGTAGGAGGTGTACAGGAATAAAGTAAATGGGTACTTCTGGGGGAGGGGGGCAAAGCTGGAGAAGGTAAACCTTCTTAACAATAAAAAAAAAAGGAAATTATTATTTTTTTAAATAAAAAAATAAACTTTCCCCTACTTTAACACAAAGTAATATGGCATTATGTTTAAAATTTATGGAGAAAAAAAAGTATTTTACTACATTACAGGTAGCATGACAAAAAAATCCACAGCATATGAACATCATTGTTAAAAACTACTTACAGTAAATATTCTCATTACATAATATTACTTATATCGTTCCATAGGTTCCACTAATTTTACAAATTCACAATATTCAGTGATTGAGAGAGTCATTCATAGCATTTTCATGTGAAATTATTAACTGCAAGGGTCTCCTGCCCTAACTTATTCTAACTTTACTCTCTGGCCACGCCCCAAACTGCAGACTGCTGCTACACTACATATGTAAAAAATAAAAATAAAAAAATAAATAAATTAATTAATTAATAAAGGACACCACCATTAGAAGTGTTTTCAGTAGTGAAGTATGTAATGTTTGGGACACAGCCTTACTGTCTAACATTAATGTTAGTCTTGTCTAGTCAGGAATCCTTAACATACATTTTTCTGTCATTTCATTTACATCAATATACAATTACATCAATACAAAGAAAATAATATATATTTTTGGTTATATATGTATATCGTCCAGACGTTGCATGTATAGTTAAAAGGTTTTCTGACAGCAGTACTATGTAATGTGGAGTATCTTGTTTAGTTTGTAAAGTGATCTTTAATTGGATTTATCTAATAATAAACAGATGTACAGATAAACCCTTCTGTATGGACCCTTCTGATGTATAGACAGTTACCTGCTCGCCTTTCTGCCATGCTGTTGTTGAGGTGATTGTTTAGAAGCGGCGCTCACAGAAAGGACCATATCACATAATCAGAGATTAAGAGTGCAGTGGGAGTGGGAAAGCGAGAGTTCACCATAACATAACCATCATATGATGGTATATGAAAACAGATTGGTATAGTCTAGTGTACAGTGTAGTGGATTACACATGTTGTAGACTGGGGTTCAGATCCCCACCTGTGTAACTACCTTACACTAGGTTGACCTACCTGTGCACAGGTAAACTGTAACACTATCTTCACCTACCTGTGTACATGTAAACTGTAACACTACCTTCACCTACCTGTGTACATGTAAACTGTAACACTACCTTCACCTACCTGTGTACATGTAAACTGTAACACTACCTTCACCTACCTGTGTACAGCTAAACTGTAACACTACCTTCACCTACCTGTGTACAGCTAAACTGTAACATTACCTTCACCTACCTGTGCACAGGTAAACTGTGACACAACCTTCACCTACCTGTGTACAGGTAAACTGTGACACAACCTTCACCTACCTGTGTACAGGTAACTGTAACACTACCTTCACCTAACTGTGTACAGGTAAACTGTGACACTACCTTCACCTACCTGTGTACAGATAAACTGTAACACTACCTTCACCTACCTGTGTACGTGTAAACTGTGACACTACCTTCACCTACCTGTGTACAGATAAACTGTAACACTACCTTCACCTACCTGTGTACAGGTAAACTGTAACACTACCTTCACCTACCTGTGTACAGGTAAACTGTAACACTACCTACCTGGGGCCATAAGAGTGTCTGCCTTATGCCATAGATGTAAATGACTACAACACTGAGCATGAACCCTGTAAAGTCTAGTTGCAACCAATCTGTCAGCAGTTAGCTTCTTCAGAAGTTCTTGTTCGGCTGGATCAGCTGCATTGGTGTAGGTAAGGGGGAGGGGCAGCATGCAGCATGCATTGTATCTGCAGAAGAGGGGACAGTGAAGACACAACCTGAGGAACGTGGTTAGCCATGATGGGGAAGAAACACGAACACTAACAAAGAGCTTCCCGTCTCTGTTGAAGCTCCTCACAAAGAGACCCTCAGTATTATGTCATAGCAGAAGTCTCCACACTGCAAAGTAAACAAGCAGGTAAAAGGTATCATTTGTTAAGGTATGTCGAAAATGTGGTAGGGCACTGGTATTTGCTCAGTCCTGTGAAAAAGGCGTGGGCCAACAAGTCTGCAGAACGGTCATGAAACAAGTATGGTAACTGTGTTGACCGTCTGCCCCAAAAACACCTACTCACATGTTTATGACCGGCACATTCAACGTAAAAACCTTTCCTCATCTTTTTTCTTATCACGTACTCACATACCCGACATACCACAGGCAACTAAATACCCAGTAAATATACATGCGGCCTAGGCTTGAAAGAAAATTATTCTTTTCAATTGATAAATTAAATACGTTCCTGAGCATTTGCTTTAATTCACTTAAGCATGCATAAAAATAATTGAAATGATCTAAATATCATTAAAAAATAATAAAATAAAACATGTTCTCTTAAGTGCTGAAGTATAAAACGCCAGTCTAATGTGTAAATAAGTTTTAAGCAGCCTAATGTGTAAACAACGCTAGTAAACACATTACTTTTGTCACATAAAAAGTAATTCATGAATATTTTGCGCATGCTGAACTTAAATATGTGGTCAGATTTTGCATAGGTTTACGTACTGCCCCCTACAAATGAGTGGTCAGAATCTCAACCAAGAAATCAATCTCAATCAGTCAGGATAGGTACCGACATCTCCAGTGTACTGAGCGCCGGCGCCCCTGAGGGCTGTGTGCTCAGCCCACTACTGTTCACTCTGCTGACTCACGACTGTACAGTACGAACCACATCATCGAGTTTTGCACCCCGAACATTACTGGCTCTGCTATGGAAATCATCAGGAGCACAAAGTTCCTCGGTGTCCACATCACTGAGAACCTCACCTGGTCCCTCAACACCAACTCCATAGCCAAGAAAGCCCAGCAGCGCCTCTACCTCCTGAAAAAGCACTGTTGCCAACTCCTCAGTAAGGAAAGTAGGTATTGGCTGTCCTAAAAGTCGCTAGAAGTCGCTAAATGATGTAATCGTCTAATTTGCATGACGGTCTATTTGCGTGTATTTGAAGGAATAGCGTTGTCGGAGAGACAAAAAGTGAGTAAAACACCCTAAATATGTTATAACTACGAATGAACTCTGAATAAATGAACTTCTTCTCTGGATTCTTTTTTTTTGTTGCCTTTGAAATCGGCCGTGTCACACTGAAGAATTTCTCTCTGGGATCAATCATCCTGCTCTGTTGATAGGGGTGGGGTCAGCGGCAGCTTTGGGCATGCGAAATGAGTGCAGTGGATGGTGGAGTGTTGTGGGTCTGCTCTGACTGTGAGACTGAGCACTGGGAGTGTAGTGGGACGGGGCTCGCTGAAGACAGAACTGAAGAGTCTCCAAAAGTCTCCAATAACACTAGAAGAAGTTGCTAGATTTGTCGCTAGTTGCATTTTAAAAAAAAGGCGATAGAGGGTCTGAAAAGTCGCTAAATATAGCGACAAAGTCGTTACGTTGGCAACACTGTGAAGAAGGCTCATCTCCCACCTCCCATCCTCACCATGTTCTACAGAGGAACTGTAGAGAGCATCTTAAGCAGCTGCCCCATCACCCTCTGACCGCAAGACCCTTCCGCGAGTAGTGAGGACAGCTGAGAAGATCATCGGGATCTCTTATTCCTCCATCATGGACATCTACCAGCATTGTGGACGACCCCGTCCGTCCCTCACACAGACTTTTTTCACTGCTGCCGTCACCCACCCAATATCAGAAACAGTTAGATTTGTCCCACCCAAAAATTAAACCACAGAAAAACGGAAAATGTTTAAAAAAACGTTTATTTTACAAGCACGTTTTGGCAGCGTTCCCAATTCATGTTTGTTGTTAGCAACGGGCTCTGGTTGTTAGGTGGTCTGGGTCTTTCACTTTGTTAAGGCTTGTGTTGAGATGCCTGTTCAGAAATATCCTGCAGTCAGCAGCTTCACTGACCCGAGCTCTCGCCCCGCTGAAGCGTCGGGTAGCTCGCGCCAGCTTTAAACGCGAGGTCAGTGATAAATGTATAGCAAGGATGGCCATATATACTGCAAATGTGTTGTTATGGTAACAGACTAGATGGGGTTGGGTTAGCTAACGCTTATATTAACTTTAGTCAGAAAGCACTCTGAAACAAATGTGCGTCCCCCAATATCATACCCACTCCTACGTCCTTGGTCATGCTTATACAGACATTATGTACTAGACTGGACCCAGTCTGTACTGCTGGACCAGTAAAACCGTTAAGATGTTTCAGTTCGCAACTGTTTAGTATCCACACAACCTCGGACGCACTACGACCACCATCTTACCAACATCCTTTGCCTGCTATTCATTAAAAATCCCCATTTACAGACATCATTTTTTATATTTTCCTGCTTTTTTGTCATGTATCCCGAATCCGTACTCAGATGGCGTTGAGCTTTGGCTTAGAAAAGACAAATGATAAAAATAGTTTTTTGGGTTTTTTAATTTTTTTTATTTATTTTTTTTTTTTTACCTCAGAACAGATGTAAGTACTGCTTATGTAAACTAAAATGCAAGTTTTCTAGAAATGTTCAGTATTGGGTCTCATGTCGCTGTGGTCCAAAGAAAAACAAGTATCTCGAAAATGGCAATGAAAGCTTCTTCACTTTCAATGTAAGCCAATGGTGTGTTTAAAGAAATATTTCAAGAAATATTTTATTTCTTTATTTATTTTATTTAAGATACTTTTTTTGAGCAGCAGCGTTAAGGTCTTTGGGTGACAAAAAATAATTATGTTCTGCGCTCAAAAAAAAAGACGTAGAAACAAACACTAAGAAAAAAAAAAATCAAACAACGTCAGCGTGGCTTTATCTTCCCCCCACCCGCATTCCGCGAAGGATATATTAGCAGCCAATCGGAGCGAAGAACGCCCGATGCTGGCAGCCAATCACGGTGCAGGAAGGCGGGGCTCGGCGGAATACGGGTGGGGGAGGAAACAGACGCTGTGTATATATGAGAGAGCTGCCAGCTCTTCCCTCTGAGTCTCCGCCGTCACTCAGAGCGCATCTCGGTAAGTGAACAGCTGAGATCTGACCAGTTCTGAGACTATTATCTTCTCTTCTCCAGCTTTTTGGAGTTTTCTGGAACTTTTGTGAGGGCAAATGAGCAAATTAGCTTGACCTGTGTTAGGCTAGTTCTCATACTGTGGTGTTTACAGCAGCTCTTTAACTTTGACAGCGAGTTTCAGCCAGAGTAGCTGTTACTTTACTAGACATTACTTCATCTGGGGTGAAAAAGGAGTTGCTGGAAAGCTGGAAGTGGTGGTCAGCAGATAGGCGTGGTCCTGGCTCCATACAGGCCACGGATAGCCATGTAATCGTACTTTACAAAAGTTAGGAAGATGGTGAACATCATCCTCATGAAGAGGAACATGTAGAGGAGCCTGAACAAACTGAAATCTTATGAGCTGAACCAATTAAATTGCTCAGAGGTACAAACAGGTGAAGTACATGCTTGAGCCCAGTTGTGTTCTCTGGCTGGCTTGGTAAGAAAAAGCTGTGCGTGTAGCTGTTGGCAACCTGCTGGACTCACATACATGAGGGCTGAGTCATTTGTATTGTGTGTGTGAGTGTGGATGTAATACAAGACTGCATTTTGTGTTAACGTCCAACAAAGCCTAACAAAGGTTTAATACAGTGTCACACTGACCAAGTTTTATTTGTGCAGATCCACCCAACATGTCCTTCATCAGGGAGCTTCTCAGCCAGACCGTCTATATGGGCGGAGTAGAAGACTTGGTAAGTCTCTGCAACTCTGTGTTGGAATAAAGAGTAAAGAGTCATTTTCTTACAGTGTGTGGAAAAAATGAGAAGTAAAGAGAGAGAGAGAGAGAGAGAGAGTAATAGAGGAATAGAGATAGGGAGGGGTTGGGAGAAGGAAGGCGGAGTAAAAGGGGGCGAGAGAGAAAGAGAGAAAGAGAACCCAAACTCAGGAGCGTATGAGTCAGAGGTATGCCGAACCCCTCCCTTTCTGACCCAACATCCTTTTTGGTGGCGGAGGAAAAAGCCTTAACTGTTTCTGCCCCCTGAAGCTCTAATATCTGTCTCATACAGGCTGGTACCAGTTATAAGGGTGGTTTTTGGGGTCTGTGCCCCCCTAATTAACAATTTAAATGAGATTTTTTTTAGTTGTTTGTTTGTTTTTGGTTTTTGTTGTTAGTTTAGTAGTTCAGATGTGAACATTGTTTATAATGAGTTGTTGTGAAATGGATCTTGTAGAGTCAGAGGCACGTCCTCTACACAATATAGACATTTTCTTCACTGTCAAAGTTTGTATTATGTGTAATATTTCTAAAAGGGAATTAGTTGTTTTGCAGCATATTAGCCAACATCTCCCAGCCAGGAGTGTTTTTTTTTTGTTTTTGTTTTTTTAGAAATATTTTAGGCAAAAAGCTATTGATCTTGCTCAGACCAAGGTTATAATAGTTTGGGATTTTTAACTATAGTTTTATTTCGTTGTGATTTTCTTCTCTAATTCAGTTAGTTTTAATTAGTTTTTAGAGTGGGGTTGCTAGTTTTTATTAATTATCATTTTTTTTATTACTGTTTAGTTTTAGTTTAGTTTTCATTAGTTCTAGTATTAGTTTTAGTTTTTTTTACAGAATTCTAAAAGGTCAGAATAAGTATTGTGTAATAAAAATCAACAAAGTTTATTCACTCTTGCAGTACCAGGTGAGTTGAATTCTGGTTCGAGTGAAATGCTAAACATTTTGAAGGCAACCGAGTCATATAGGGTGTGTCTCAAAACCTAGTGAGTGTCTAAGTAGGCTGTCAAGGTAGGCAGCTATTTAAGTAGCAGCGTTCTCTCCTCATCTCTCCTCATAAAACAGATTACTGAGACTCTAGTTAGAGAGAGACTGCGTCACAGCTTGTTCCCGCCCACTGCAGCACGCGACCGGTGGTTTGGCTGGTTGCTAAGTTACCAGCCGGCATCCAAAACAATAGCCAGAAGCTTAAAAATGGCTCGAGTATAAAACTGCTAAATGGTGAAGGACTTGTTACAGAGTTGATAATAAAATGCTGTTTTGTGTGATTATATGACCAGAAACACATTAAAACTCCAGAGAGAATCAAAATAACTTACATTTTAAAACCACTTCACTGCTCGTAGATTAGCCTGCGTTGCATCATGGGATTGTCTTAGCGGCTGAGGAAGCGTTCGATGCTTCTTTAAAATCAGGTCTAAATAAGGTTTCTCAGTAGACAGCATGTTTAAGGTATGTAAGAATTGGGACAGTCTACATGTCGGGAGCGCATACTATGACGTAAAATGCTGCCTATGTAGACCCTCACTAGGTTTTGAGACACACCCAATAAATCAATAGATCGAGCATCTCCACTATAGAGCTATTGCTGGCAGTGTACAACTCAAACTTTGAAGAAAGATTTATTGTAAATAGATGAACAACGCCCGGATTCTGGTATTCAGGCTAGTGTGGAGAGCAGAACAGACTGTAAACAAGACGTGGCATCAGCGCCGGCAGCTAACGTAAAACTGCTCGAGTGGAAAAAAATGGATTTAATATCAGTCCACAAGACTTATGAATAAATTGACAAACATGAAACGCGAGTTAGTTATCATTTTCTCTTTTAATTACCGTTTTTATGTATTTCAGTTAACATTTTTTTATTTATTTTAATTTTGTTCGTTTTAGTTAACGATAATTACCCAAGTTCAGACTGGCAACCCAAATCTGATATTAGTCACACTTAGATATATATATTTTTTAATAGTTTGGACACCAAAAAGCCGCAAACATTCCAACTTCTGCATATGGGATCCAAACCGCATTTGTAAGCGCATTAAAATGCGATTCCAGTCAGATTGTCTCAGTCTGGATGTTTGGGCCCTTTTAAAGTTTCTAAGTGTCTAATGAGTCCCTCGCAACACAACAAACAACAACAGTGTCAAACCCAGAGTGATGGAGGTGCTGAGGTTCCAGAAAAGCAGCAAAGCCTCCTCCGCCGCTGAATGGGTCTAGCGTGACTGTTTGATTGTGATTGTTTGAAGAGAGAGATGATGCACCCTCAACTCTCATGCGTTCACGTTTAAAATCCGCATCACCGGCGCAGCTGCGTAGTTACTGAGGCCTCTGTCATTGACACAGTAACCAGTGCAGGTCGGAGATGTCTGGACACACAAATCCGAACACTTGCAACAGTGACAGTGCAGACAGTCACCTCAACACATTGTGGTTACCTGGTCTTATTAAATAAAATTATGCTAGTACTAAGCTAACTGTGGGCTAACGGTTATATACTAGTGTTCAGTAGTGTGCAAACACATGAGGCTAATTCTAGTTCTAAATTTGAAAACCTAGTGATGTTTGTCCCACTGTGGGTTTAATTTGACTTCTAGCAGCTTGGGCACACCCAACTGTAACCCAAATTTGGACCGGGACCCATGACTGCAGTACATCTTGGCCCGAAAGTTCTAACCCAACTGGGGAACATGTATCACCAATCAAAACGCTACTACATAAAACCCATACAGCCCAGATAAAACCCTTATAGGGCCCACAGGAACATGTTGGCATGTACACGTACAGTAAACTCTTCAATGTCTTTAACGTTGATAGTTCTACAACCGACAGAGAGATATTTCACGTTAACTTGGAAACAGTGTCAACAATTTTTACTACACCACCAACCTGATGTTAGTTGTCCAGATATTTATTGTGATATGAATTTCAGTGCACACTGTCCACTCCTAGACTGACGGCTGATGGCCCTGTAGTGAAAGTTGGTTGAGTTATTTGATAGGTCACGAAGGTGTGTTTCATGTTTATAAAGGAGGGGTGTGTTTGATGTCTGCACATTCTTTCAAATCTCTTGTTGTCTTTAGACGCCGCACATATACTCTCCTGTTGTAGGGTGTGTGTGTGTGTGTGTGTGTGACCCATTGACCTTTAACAGGGTGTGTCAGGGCCTCTGTGTGTTAGTCTGTATGTGTGTGTGTGTGTGTGTGTGGAGGGGATTTAACAGCTTGTGTTTGGTTTGTGTAGTCCGTCCAGGGGACGGTGACACCTGCTCCTCAGTTCAGCGCCAGTGGAGATGCTGCTGTGCTGGACAAAGCCATCAAGACCAAAGGTCAGTACTGTAACAGACACATTCACTTCTAGGACATAGTTTTATATCATAATCATAATATTTTAGCTACTCGCTATAGCAGTTATTAACAAACGTCACTCACCACCGCCCTCTAAAGGAGTTATTAACAAACATCAAATAAACACACATCACTCACCACCGCCCTCTAAAGGAGTTATTAACAAACACCAAATAAACACACATCACTCACCACCGCCCTCTAAAGGAGTTATTAACAAACACCAAATAAACACACATCACTCACCACCGCCCTCTAAAGGAGTTATTAACAAACACCAAATAAACAAACATCACTCACCACCGCCCTCTAAAGGAGTTATTAACAAACACCAAATAAACAAACATCACTCACCACCGCCCTCTAAAGGAGTTATTAACAAACATCAAATAAACACACATCACTCACCACCGCCCTCTAAAGGAGTTATTAACAAACATCAAATAAACAAACATCACTCACCACCGCCCTCTAAAGGAGTTATTAACAAACATCAAATAAACAAACATCACTCACCACCGCCCTCTAAAGGAGTTATTAACAAACATCACTCACCACCGCCCTCTAAAGGAGTTATTAACAAACATCAAATAAACACACATCACTCACCACCACCCTCTAAAGGAGTTATTAACAAACATCAAATAAACACACATCACTCACCACCGCCCTCTAAAGGAGTTATTAACAAACATCAAATAAACACACATCACTCACCACCGCCCTCTAAAGGAGTTATTAACAAACACCAAATAAACAAACATCACTCACCACCGCCCTCTAAAGGAGTTATTAACAAACACCAAATAAACAAACATCACTCACCACCGCCCTCTAAAGGAGTTATTAACAAACATCAAATAAACAAACATCACTCACCACCGCCCTCTAAAGGAGTTATTAACAAACATCAAATAAACAAACATCACTCACCACCGCCCTCTAAAGGAGTTATTAACAAACATCAAATAAACAAACATCACTCACCACCGCCCTCTAAAGGAGTTATTAACAAACATCAAATAAAAAAACATCACTCACCACCGCCCTCTAAAGGAGTTATTAACAAACATCAAATAAACAAACATCACTCACCACCGCCCTCTAAAGGAGTTATTAACAAACACCAAATAAACAAACATCACTCACCACCGCCCTCTAAAGGAGTTATTAACAAACATCAAATAAACAAACATCACTCACCACCGCCCTCTAAAGGAGTTATTAACAAACATCAAATAAACAAACATCACTCACCACCGTCCTTTAAAGGAGTTATTAACAAACATAAAATAAACACACATCACTCACCACCGCCCTCTAAAGGAGTTATTAACAAACATCAAATAAACACACATCACTCACCACCGCCCTCTAAAGGAGTTATTAACAAACATGAAATAAACACACTTCACTCACCACTGCCCTCTAAAGGAGTTATTAACAAACATCAAATAAACACACATCACTCACCACCGCCCTCTAAAGGAGTTATTAACAAACATCAAATAAAAAAAACATCACTCACCACCGCCCTCTAAAGGAGTTATTAACAAACATCAAATAAACAAACATCACTCACCACCGCCCTCTAAAGGAGTTATTAACAAACATCAAATAAACAAACATCACTCACCACCGCCCTCTAAAGGAGTTATTAACAAACATCACTCTCCACCGCCCTCTAAAGGAGTTATTAACAAACATCAAATAAACAAACATCACTCACCACCGCCCTCTAAAGGAGTTATTAACAAACATCAAATAAACAAACATTACTCACCACCGCCCTCTAAAGGAGTTATTAACAAACATCACTCTCCACCGCCCTCTAAAGGAGTTATTAACAAATATCAAATAAACAAACATTACTCACCACCGCCCTCTAAAGGAGTTATTAACAAACATCAAATAAACAAACATCACTCACCACCGCCCTCTAAAGGAGTTATTAACAAACATCAAATAAACAAACATCACTCACCACCGCCCTCTAAAGGAGTTATTAACAAACATCAAATAAACAAACATCACTCACCACCGCCCTCTAAAGGAGTTATTAACAAACATCAAATAAACACACATCACTCACCACCGCCCTCTAAAGGAGTTATTAACAAACATTACTCACCACCGCCCTCTAAAGGAGTTATTAACAAACATTACTCACCACCGCCCTCTAAAGGAGTTATTAACAAACATTACTCACCACCGCCCTCTAAAGGAGTTATTAACATCAAATAAACAAACATGGTTGCTGATACTACTGGTTGGTTCTATAGTAAACCAGTATGAACTAGATTGGTGGCGTAACTTTGTTTACAGCATTGTGCTTGTGTTGCTGATTTCGATTGTATCGTCCTGCTTCTCAGGTGTGGATGAGGCCACTATCATCGAGGTGCTGGCAAAGAGGAGCAATGACCAGCGGCAGCAGATCAAAGCCGCCTATCAGCAGTCTTCTGGCAAGGTGATAACTAATTAACTTCAACCGATAAATCTCACACTCAAGTACGCTTGCGCAAGCCAGGAGCTGCAGTGGGGCTGTGAAAGACACTCATTCATTTAACCCACAAGACTCTCGCTGTAGCTGTTAGACTTGCCTGCAGAACATGCAGCAACTTGTAGAAGTAACGCTGTGACAGTCACTCTCACTGAGTACAGCCTGGAAAACTCACTCTTCCACTCAGTAAAGCTGTTAAAGCCTCACACACCCACCCTCTCGCTCACTTTCTCTCTACATCTGCCACACCCAGTGAGTGGTCACAGTGACTTCTGTGTTCCATTAAAGGTGTTTGAACTGTTCTACAGATTGTAGAAAAAATATGGATGCGTTAAATTTGCAGAATAGCTGCACTTATGACATGTTTTGCATTGTGAGGTCACAATATCACAATGCACTCTTACACCAATACCAATACTCCAATATTATGTATGTATGTGTGTGTTGTTCTGTTTTTTTATATCAATTAAATGCAGCAGCTGTTGTTAACATTGTAGGAAAATTTCTATACAAACAAAAATTCGGTTCCATAAACTTCCATTGCAAAGTGTAGACAGTTTTTGTTTTCTCCTGGAAAGTTGCCAATTTTGGAGATGCTTGTTCATTGAACAGCGACTACATATGTTTTCATTTAAAATTAGATTCATAATTAAGATACTGTAATACAAATTAATTTCAAAAGGCATCCAGTAAAACGTATTTGGCTATTTTCATACATTTATATATAAGTATTTAATAAATGCATTTCACATTCTTTTATTTTGGTATGGTAATGTTTCCCAATTCATTATAAAATAATTGGAGGTAATATACAAATAAATAAATAAATTTTTTATGTATGTGTATATACAAACCTCTTTTTTGAAATCGTAGTTGATGTGTTGTGGCGTGGAAGAACGTAGGTTTGGTTCCAGATTGAAGCGCACATAATTTTCTGTAATGTATGTAGTGTTGATTAACCAAACCTGGTATTTACATCCTAATGTTATCCTAATGTTATTTGTATTTCTTCTAATGCTATTTTTGTTTTGTTTTGTTTAGAAAAAAAATCTTGAAAATTCAAATTTAAAAGTTTCTTTATTAAATGAGCCCTAAAATGAATTTTGGTTATTTAAATATAACAATTATGGAATGTCTGTCTCCTGCATGCAGGCCCTGGACGTGGTTCTGAAAGGTGCTCTAAGTGGTGAGCTGGAGGACGTGGTTCTGGCCTTGCTGAAGACTCCTGCCCAATATGATGCCCAACAGCTCAAGCAGGCCACGAAGGTGACTGACCACATACTTGCACATCTCAGTTCAGTATTTCGTGATGAAAGTAATGATAGAGAATATAATACAGACTATCACTGCATATGTTATGGAAGATAACTTTATAGTAGCAGAAAAAAAAGTTCATTACATTTATCTAACAGGATTTTATTTTGGGCTGTTTTCATCTTCACTCATCTATAAGATTTCCAGATGATAGAAAAATTATTTTCCTCCCTCACTTTTAATCCCTCACTTTCACTACAACACCCAGCATGCATTATGTAAGCATCTCCTACAACTATTGGGAATCTCTCTCCATCAAAGCGAGAAGGAGAGTTTACATGAAAACAGTGATGGTTTATTTTGTGCTGTGTTAAACCCCTGACTGTGATATAGGAGTATATTTTGATATACTATAGGTTTCAATATATCAATATTTCACGCTGTGATGGCGAAATCACTTTTCCCATCCAATAAGACCGCAGTCAGGTGTGCCACTACGATAAGCAAGAACATAATCCATAAACAGAGAACAGCGTAACTGAAAAGTACTCAGTCTGAGTACACAGGAGTGTTTTGATGTAGATTCAGTTGCGGGACTTTTCCACTGCAACATAAGCAAGTAGTGTAAGGGCATCTTTTAATCATTTTATATAAGTGTCTCGCTTTCTCTTTGTCTCTCTCTCTCTGTGTCTCTTTCTTTCTCTTTGTCTATCTCTCTCTCTCTTTGTCTCATTCTCTCTCTCACTCTCTCTCTCTCTTTCTCATTCTCTCTCTCTCTCTCTCTCTTTGTGTCTCTTTTTCTTTGTTTCTCTCTTTCTCCTTGTCTCTCTCTTTCTCTCTTTGTCTCTCTTTCTCTCTTTGTTTCTTGTTCTCTTCGTCTCTCTCTCTCTAGTCTCTCTTTTCCACTGCAACGTAAGCAAGTAGCGCAAGGGCATCTTTTAATTGTTTTATATAAATGTCTCACTCTCTCTTTCTCTCTTGCTCTCTCTGTCTCTTGTTCTCTCTCTCTTTGTCTCTCTCTCTCTCTCTCTCTTTGTGTCTCTTTTTCTTTGTTTCTCTCTTTCTCCTTGTCTCTCTCTTTCTCTCTTTGTCTCTCTTTCTCTCTTTGTCTCTTGTTCTCTTCGTCTCTCTCTCTCTAGTCTCTCTTTTCCACTGCAACGTAAGCAAGTAGCGCAAGGGCATCTTTTAATTATTTTATATAAATGTCTCACTCTCTCTTTCTCTCTTGCTCTCTCTGTCTCTTGTTCTCTCTCTCTCTCTCTGTCTCACTCTCTCTCTGTCTCGCTCTCTCTCTGTGTCTCTTTCTTTCTCTTTGTCTATCTCTCCCCCCCTCTCTTTGTCTCATTCTCTCTCTCACTCTCTCTCTCTTTGTGTCTCTTTCTCTTTGTCTCTCTCTTTTTTCTCTCTCTTTCTCTCCTTGTCTCTCTCTTTCTCTCTTGTTCTCTCTTTCTCTCTCTCTTGTCTCTCTTTTTGCCTTTGTGTCCATTTTAAATCCTGCTGTGTCCTCAGAGTGTCCCTTCTGCTCCCAGAGGGAGATGGTTTTTTATTGTTTACCTCAGTGTTTTAGACTCAGTGCTTTATTTCAGGTTTTCACTTCACGTGCTTTTAGTAAAAGTTTTAACCTTCATGACCCAAACCTTTTATTTTGGGTCAAGCCAAGCTAGCCATCTATTTTAGAAAAAAGAAAGAAAAGGCTGGACTCAGGTTTTAATTCTGATGTCTGTCGGGTTTTTAAAGGGTTGATGCAGTCAAGAATGAAAATAGATTTTATATTTTATAAGACTATGAGAAACTGTGAGGGGTTTGAGGAAGTGTGGGACTATTATGGAGCTCTCTGTTCAGTGGATGATGGCACCTTACACTTCCCTGATGTTTTACATTAAGTCTTTTATTTAGTTGTGAATATTTGTGCTTGAATAAAGTATAGTTAAAAACTCAAAACTCTCTCTCTCTCTCTCTCTCTCTCTCTCTCTCTCTCTCTCTCTCTCTCTCTATCTGTGTCTTTCTGTGTGTGTGTTAAGGGCTTGGGTACAGATGAGGACACGCTGGTGGAGATTTTGGCCTCCAGAACCAACAAAGAGCTCAGAGACATCAAATCTGCCTACAAGGCTGGTGAGCAGGACCACAGCGTGTATACACCAGTGCTATAATATTGTTTATATAATTATATAACACCCCACATCCTGTACTGTGTGATAAATTCGGCAACTAAACTGTAAATGTACTCTCGATATGTGTGTCCTCTGTGGAGGATGGCTACTTATTTTCAAGTCAACAAAACTAGGAACATGGCCAGACGCCACCAAACTTCAACTCCTCTGTATTTCATGCCGTTCCTCCCAATGAGGCCGCAGATGAGCACTTCCTGAGTACTGATAAGTACATCAGAATGCAGCTGGCGAGCACCGTTCAGCAGTGCAGCTGCTGGTCTGTAGGGCTGGTGTTGCTGGTCGACCATGTTCTGGAAATGAACAACTGTCTTGTGATTTTTCTGCAGAATTCAAGAAGGAGTTGGAGGACGACATCAAGTCCGACACGAGCGGAGACTTCCGGAACGCCCTCCTGGCTCTCGCCAAGGTGGTTTTTACTTCTGCACGCAAGCGAGTTCAGCGAATGAGAACAGTTTATCTGCTGCCGTGCGAGCGAGCATATGTGAATTCTAACATCTGTAACTCATTCGGTCTTTCAGGCCACCAGAAGCGAAGAGCGAGTCGTGAATGACGAGCTGGCAGACAAGGATGCCAGAGTAAGTGTTTGTGTGCGCAAGTAGATCCATCTTTCTTCAGACTGAAGGTTTGATGATGCAGACCAGCTCCCTTATTTGTTCTCACTATATATATATATATATATATATATATATATATATATATATATATATATATATATATATACACACACACACACTACTGCGGCTTAACAAACACTTTGCATAGACAACCTATAAAGTTTGGTGGAATGGAAGCTCTGCAGACTAACTACTTGAAGACTGTACATGGTTGTTAATTAACTTACAGCTAACCGGATGAAGCGCAGCCACATTGTTGCCATTTCCTGAGCATACTGTGTCTGAGTAACGCCGCCCACAGCTTCCAACTAAAGATATAAAAATAGAAGTCAATATGATCAGAGGTGTTGATTCATATCAAATCAAGAAGTTGCCTGTGAGTCCCGATATTGCCCCTGATTTCTCATGAGCTAAGCTTTTCAGCCTATTTTCCGTACAGCCATGCTATAAAAGCTTACACAACTGTGTGAACCACACCAAATACCATGGCTGTATTTAATTTTTTTGGTCAGAATGTATTATTAGCAGACAGTGTGCGCACGGTGGCCGCTGTCATCACCTTGTTGACCGGCTGTATGTCCAAAATATGGCAACAGTGACGAGTGTGACATTAATGGATGTGCACTATAGCTAAAATAGGGTTATCTCCACAATAGAGGAAACGCTATTGGTCCCCTAAATAATATGTGAGTCAAAAGTGTGTGTATATACACTACCGCTCAAAAGTTTAGAATTTCATTTCATTTCATGCAATTCACAAACAATATTGTCCATTTCACAATTAATGTAAGTGTATCAGATGATTTTTAAAGAATAAAAATGTTTGTATTAAAGCCTATTTTTGTATAGAGGCTTATTTTGCATATAGTCCTATTATCAGCAATTCTCAGTCCTCTGTCTAAATCTCCTGGTACGACCACCAATCCAAGTTAAGGATGTTATTGGGCTAATCGGTTGTTAGGACACTCTTGCTCAATTGTGATGCACAGCTGAAAAACATTCTACTAATAAGTGAGTATAAAAGGGAACAACATTCTAGGTTAGTTTAGTATCTGAAGATCAGCAGTTGATGGCTTGCTGACCGACTCAAAATGACCAGAAAGAAACAACTTTCTTTAGAGACCCGTCAGTTCATTGTTGTGTTAAGGAAGGAAGATACTCCAAACAAGAACATTTCACTGTGATTCCAAACTTTGGAGCAGTAATGTGTATATATGTCTCACGTAACAGCAGGGAAAGGCACGGCCAATCACACTGGCTATATGTGTTATGGGGAGGTAGGAGTCGAGTAGGACACGTGATCTAACCCGTTCTGCTCCTCTAGGTTAATGAGACGTTGACAGATTGAGGTCTTTATTTTTGGGGGGGATTAAATTATTGGTGGGGACAGTTCAATAATCGCTGGATATTGGTGGGGACATGCTGATTCTACGGCCTTGCCCGGATATCATCGCCCATTACTCCCATATCTTTGCATCCCTAAACATGTGTGTGTGCTTGCCTGTAACATGGGTCAAATTCTCTTCTCTTGCTGTGTCTTCCAGGCGTTGTATGAGGCAGGAGAGAAGAGGAAAGGCACCGACTGCGCTGTGTTCATTGACATCCTGACCAGCAGGAGCCCTCCTCAGCTCAGGAAAGGTAGCCTTACCTAAACGTAGTGGGATACCAGCAGTGATGCTCTTTACAGAAGAAGAGGGGTGGGATTCTGACAGACCTTATGAAAGTTGACACTGGTGTTTAATAAGGCACGGTCACGAATTAGTATATTGAGGCTGCAAGTTAATACGTCCAGTCCACAAATTAATATATATCAAAGCCCTGAGTTAAGTTTCTTGTGGCCACATTTGCTGGCTAAGTTAGTTAACTTCAGCTAATGACGAAGGTAAGCCAATGAGCATCTTAGGCCAGCAGTAAATCCTGTGAACCTTTACCATTAGATGTTCTGTATGTGAGGTGAACAAAATAATGTAATAAAAAACAACTTCAGTGAAGCATAATGCTGTAAAAACGATATCAGTGTGTTTACTATCGCTTTTCGTTTGCCCCCCAGCGTTTGAGCTGTATTCCAAGTACAGCAAGGTGGACGTGGCCAAAGCAATTGACCTGGAGCTGAAGGGCGACATCGAGAACTGCCTGCTTGCCGTCGGTAAGAGATTTCATGTGTTCAGCCACGATTTGTGGGCGGACTGGTTATATTGCACTACATAGCTTCGTGGTTTCCCAAGTGCTGGCAAGACTGGAGCAACTCTAAGATGCTCAGTGTTTGTTAAGGAGGTGATATGAGGACCCGCACACTGCTGGGCTTGCTGTCCTTTCGTTTGCCGCTCCTCTGTCAGCCGTACTTGATTCCAGTAGTGGTAGCATGACAGGAATGGGGTGTTGTCACACACTTGCACTATTACGGATCAAGTGTTTTAGAAGAAATGTTTGTGTGACGAAATCTAAGACCAGATCTTGATGATTGCATGCTGATGAAAACCTCTGTTTTTATGATTTTCATCTGTTATCTATAGTTTTTGTGATGGTTTTTACTATGAACTGGCAGACAAGTGGTCATTTCTGTTGAGAGACTATTAGGGCTCTCTCTCTGTCTATATATATATACTACCGCTCAAAAGTTTAGCATCACTTTAGAATTTCATTTCATGCAATTTTCATGCAATTCACAAACAATTTTGTTAATTTCACAATTAATGTAAGTGTATCAGATGATTTTTAAAGAATAAAAATGTTTGTATTAAAGTCTATTTTTGTATAGAGGCTTATTTTGCATATAGTCCTATTATCAGCAATTCTCAGTCCTCTGTCTAAATCTCCTGGTACGGCCACCAATCCAAGTTAAGGATGTTATTGGACTAATTGGTTGTTAGGACACTCTTGCTCAATTGTGATGCACAGCTGAAAAACATTCTACTAATAAGTGAGTATAAAAGGGAGAACAACATTCTAGGTTAGTTTAGTATCTGAAGCATCAGCAGTTGATGACTTGCTGACCGACTCACAATGACCAGAAACAACTTTCTTTAGAGACCCGTCAGTCCATTGTTGTGTTAAGGAAGGAAGATTTTCCATTGAAAACAAGAACATTTCACTGTGATCCCAAACTTTTGAGTGGTAGTATATATATATATATATATATATTTCTGGTTCCATTGACTTTGAAGTTTTTTTTGGTCTCTCCAGTAAAGTTACTATTTTGGAGATGCTCGTTTTTCTATGGACAGCGACGATGTGCCTATAACACATTTAATATATAGTATACATGCATTCATTTCTAAGATGCCCGTGTGAATCTGGTCACAGAAATGCTCCCTCTTGTGGACAATCAACTAAACTCAATCTTTCAGGCTAGTCAGTAAGCCAGTTTAACACAAATCTGAATTTCAATCATTCATATATTTTTTATATAATTATGACAACTCTGCATTAACAACATGAAAATAGAAATAAGACTGTAGATTTAATATTTACTGCTCTGTTGAATACATCTGTGGGCTGTTGGTTAACTTTGATGCGCAGTAAAGATTTTAGAACATCACTTATGTCTTGGAGGCGCTTTATGTATAGCAGATGAGGAGCTGCTGACTCGTCTGCTTGTCTTTCTGTCTGCTAGTGAAGTGTGCTGGAAGCAAGCCTGGCTTTTTCGCTGAGAAACTCAACCTGGCAATGAAGGTGAGAGTTGTGGGTTTGCCACGTCCTTGTAACTGGCTGGACAGTATTTTATTAGCGATGGCAAATGATGTAGCTGGTTGTACATGGGTTTAAACTACTTTTCCATCCCTAGGGCTCCGGCTACAGAGGGAAGATCCTGACCCGTATCTTGGTCAGCCGCTCTGAGGTGGATTTGGTGCAGATCAAACAGGAGTACAGGAAGAAGTACGGCAAGACTCTCTACAAG
The DNA here is from genome assembly GCA_021613375.1 of Megaleporinus macrocephalus. NCBI lineage: Eukaryota > Metazoa > Chordata > Actinopteri > Characiformes > Anostomidae > Megaleporinus > Megaleporinus macrocephalus. The sequence continues at coordinate 29,242,990 of CM038725.1, read as the reverse complement.
GACATTCTGGTAAGTCCTGAACAGTCTGAGCCATAGATGCTTTGCCCATGTGTAGACTGAGAGTCTGATCTTTAGATTCGGCCACTTGCATTCTGATTGGCTAGCTGCACTGACCTGACAAGAGTCCAGGTTTCCTTTTCCACTTTCTTGTAGGCAGTTCTTGCTAATGCAGGACTAGGTTCTGACTAGCAGAAGCATATGATTACATTCAGTGTATATACTAGCATTTAGTGGTGCAGCATTACATCACTCTGCCCAGGCCTGGATCATCAAATGGGATTTATGGGTGCATGCCTATGGAACCCAACCACTAGGGGGGCCCCCCATGAGAAATTAATCTAAACACCTGTTTTGTGGTCTGTCCTCTCAGGATGACACCAAAGGAGACTACGAGAAGATCCTGCTGGCCCTGGTCGGAAGCGACCAGTAAAGATCTGTATTCTTTCTCTCTGTATCTAAAACGAAGACGGATGCTGGTCAATCTTTGCCAAGTGTATGCTGACAGATCGTTTGGGGATGAAGGAGACTTTTGTGGGGAATAAATCTTATGTTCAGTGCCATTCCTGTGTCCTGTGCTTTGTTGGAGTGCATAGATTCAGTATCACAAAGGTTGTGGTACCTCAAAATGAAGGTATGAAATCACTTGAGTTTGGGAGGAGGACCATGCCCGAACTCTTCCTCTCCATCATTACACGTTCTATATAAACCACTCCTCTGCCCTCACCTTCTCGTGACCAAATTTGCACCCCACCACCTCCCCAGCTCCTCCATCTCTTCCAAAATCTTGCTCACTGTTCGCTTTCAATGGGGGGCCTGCCTTCAAAACCCAGCAGCCGAAGCCACCCAGAACTCTAGCCCCAGGTTTCTCAGGGTTCCCCTTCCTTGTCCTGCCTTAGTGGTCCTTACTTTGCAAATTACAAGATAATTCATTCTGAAAGAGGCCAATGGGAAAAGGTGAAGAATGGCGTGAGTGGCTGATCAAAAGTTGAAGCTATCAGATGAGTGACGGGGACTTGGGCTTCAACTAAAGCGTTAGCATTTTGTGATTGGAAACAAGAGCGTCTACATTCCTTTCCTGCAATCTTGAGGAATGTAGGCAACACCCTTCTGTTCAACTGCTCTTCACATATTACAGAGCACAGACGTTGGCAGGGGTACAGCAGAGCTTCTGTGACGTGGTGTAATATAGAAGGTTTATTGGGAAACTGCTACTGGAGGGCAGCTTATGAAAGAGTTCCATCAAAAACATCTAAAGAAACTTTGTGCACTACACCAGGATGTTTCCAGCCTCTACAAATAGGTACACTTGATCAGCCTCTTTGCTGTTTCTGCGCTCTTTGTCCAGTATATCAACTCTACTAACCATACAGCCACCTGCTGGAGTCATACTGCCACAACTGCCCATATGTCATCATTTTGAGTTAGCATCTCATGATTGTCTTTACTTCTCAAGACATAGCAACTCATAGTCACATCTTACTATGTCATAATTATGACTTACTATCTCATAATTAAGATTTAGCGTCTCATAATTATGACCTACTCTTCCATAGTTATGTCTTAGCCTCTCATAATTATGACATCACATGCTAATATCTTTTTTTAACTATAATCTCAATAATGATTTATGACTTAGTAACTCTTAGTAACAATTTAGCATCTGATATTTATTTAAAAAAATATTAGTATGAGATACTAAGTCATAATTGTGAGATACTACAGGTATCTCATAATTATACTACAAGTAGGTAAGTCATACTTGGATCATAAATATGACCTAGTATATCATAATTTTTGTCTCATAGCGTGTCTTTACCATCTAATAATTATTTAAGAAATATTAGTATGAGATAATAAGTCATTATTGTGCAACACTACAAGTATCTCATAATTATACAACAAGTAGGTAAGTCATAACTAAGTCATAATTATGACCCAGTATCTCATAATTATGACATCAAATGTTAATATCTTACTATGTTAGAATTTTGAACTACTATTTTAATTATGACTGATGACTTAGTAACTCCTAATAATGATTTCGCATCTGATAATCATTTAAAAAATATATTAGTATAAGATATTAAATCATAATTGTGAGATACTACAAGTATCTCATACTTATACTACAAGTGGGTAAGTCATACTTAGGTCATAATTTTAACCTAGTATATCATAATTCATGTTTAATATATCATGACTATCATATCTCATAAGTATGATTTAGTGTCTCACAATTATGACTTGCTGCCTCATTATTACGAGCCAGTATCCCGCAAGTATGACTTAATAACTCCTAAAATGATTTAGCATCTGATAATTATTTTAAAAAATATTAGTATGAGATACTAAGAGATAAGTGTGAGATACTACAAGTATCTCATAATTATACTACAAGTATGTAAGTCATAACTAGGTCAGAATTCTGACCTAATGCATCATAATTCATGTTGCATAAATCATGACATACTATCTCAGAATTATGTCTTAGCCTCTTATAATTATGACCTAGTATCTCATAATTATGACATCGCATGCTAATATCTTACTATGTTAGAATTTTAAATTATTATCTCAGTTGTGATTTATGACTTAGTAACGCTGAATAGCGATTTAGCAACTGATAATTCTTTAAAAAAATATAAGTTTGAGATACTAAGTCATAAGTGTGAGATACTACAAGTCATAACCAGGTCAATATTTTGACCTAGTATATCATAATTCATGTTGCATAAATCATGACATACTATCTCAGAATTATGACTTGCTTTTTCATTATTATGACCGAGTATCTTAATAACTTAATCTTAATAAAGGAGTTATTAAGTCATAATTAGTAAGACTTAAAAACTCCTAATAACGATTTAGCAGCTGATAATTATTGGGGGAAAATGATCATAAGTTTGAGTTACTAGGTCATAATTATGGGATACTGGGTTGTTGCAATTCTGATATGCTAGGTCAAAATTAAGAAACTTTTAAAGTGATGGAAACTGGCTTTCATAGAAAACTACCTTCACCAGAGGGACACCAGTCCCAGTCCTGGAGATGTAGCACCCTGCAGCTCTAGTCGAGCACACCTGAACCAGATAAAGAAGGCCTGAAGGGACATCTGAACATTGGAACCATGTGTCTGAGAGGATACGATGCTGAATCTAAATCTTTACTGAGCACATGCAGGTCTATAAAGAAACTGGTTAGGCTTGACTGAAGTCTGAACGGGATGGGATGGACTTCTAGCCTCCAGATAATCTGTACATATCGCAGCAGGAGGTTCAGCACACACGTTTTAATCGCCGTCACCTCCAAAAGTCAGAGAGGTGAGTCAGCTTGCTTGAAGAACCCCCCTCGTTGTAATGCTTCCTTCATTCTGCGAGGTGGTGCTGTTGAGTTATCAGCCAGCGAGGGCTCCTCCGCTCGGGGGCGCTGATTGGCTGAGAGGGCCTGACGTCACCACGCAGTGACGCGCTGCTCAACGGAGGCTGTGCTGACAGAAGACTGTGGCGGCAACGGATGGAGGCTGAATGAAACTTACCTGTAAATTTCTCCCGTAAAGGTTGAGGAAAACAGACCGAGAGCGTTTTGTGTAATGAGTACAGTTCGTGACTCGCTGGGAGGCAAGCGGCTCGTTCATTCTGCAGCTGTCTGGGTAGAAAAGCCGCTAGCGTTAGCCAAACGGTCACAGTGTTGTGTTGTGTTTCTGTCCTGCCCGTCGTTTCTCCTCTAATATTCCTCGAATTTTAATGACTGACACATAAATATGTATCGTTTGCTTCGCTGTTACATCATAAGTTTGCTTTTCAGTTGATTAAAACGTGAAAGAGTGGAGAAAAGATCGGAGAATGAAACTCTAGTTTGCTTCTCTTCCGTTCCACCTTAAATGGTGCAGCAGTGACGTGCTGACACCTGCGAAGTTGCCAGGATGTGCGTTGGTATTTAAGGTGGACTGGAAAATCCGAAAGCAAAGCATTTTAACCTTGTTTATATATATATATATATATATATATATATATATATATATATATATATATATATGTTTTTTTTCTTATAAAAAAATATTATTAAAATACTACTAGCAATAATAATAATGTTACTGTCATTAATATATTGTTAGTGTTGTTTGGGCAGCTCACCTCATGCTCTGTACAAGTTGCCGCCACTTTAATATAGTTGATTTACTTATATTTGATATGATTTATTTGTGTTTGTCTAGATCAAGACTATGAGCTGAAGATCCACTCGCTGCACTCCACCTTCCTTCCTCCATCCCTCCATGATGAACGACAAGCTTGTGTTTCTTGGGCTGCTCTACTTCATACAGGGCATCCCGTATGGCCTGCAGTCGTCCCTGCTGCCCGTGTACCTGCGAGGCGCCGGCCACTCCCTCACCCGCATCAGCCTGACCAAGGTGCTCTACTTCCCCTGGGTGCTCAAAGTGCTCTGGGCACCCCTGGTGGACCGGACGGGCACCAAGCGATGCTGGTTGGTGGCCACCGTGGCCGGCCTGGCCCTCACATGCTTGGCTAGCGCCACTGTGGCGCCTGAGTCGCAGTACGCGGCCGTGGCGGGCTCACTGCTGGCCATGAACGTCCTGGCCTCGGTGCAGGACATCGCGGTGGACGGGGCGGCCGTGCGCCTGCTGCGGGGGCAGGGCGAGCTGGGACTGGGGAACACTGCGCAAGTGGTGGGCTACAAGGCCGGCTCCGTGTTTGCCGGAGGCGGACTGCTGGCGGTCATTGACGTGGCTGGCTGGGGCTGGATGTTCACCCTGCTGGCCTGCGTCTACGGAGGGGTGGCGCTGTTTGTGTGGGGTGCCCCCGTGCTGGACGGCGAGCCGGGCCGGGCACAGGGAGACACACGCAGAGGCTCCCGGGATGCTGTGCGACCATGGAGGGTATGGAGGAAGCTGATGGCGGTGCCCGGGACACCGTGGACCATGCTGTATGTGCTGACATATAAGCTAGGTGAGTAAGGGATCACCAAAACCATGCCAACACATGTACTGATATTAAGATGTGATGACTATTATGTCTGCAGCTGATTAATATAGTGGCAAACTGATCTCAGTTTTGGTATTCACGCTATTTTTCATGACAACACTAGGGGGGCCATCTTTGTTTACTTTGTGTTAGAACTTCCGGTGCGCCCGCAAATACGTTGATACTGATTACAAGCAAAACGACAGTAAACATATAAAATGACCAGCATAATATGTTCAGTTAGAGGGAGTCAGTAATTGAAAAAAGAGGAAAACCTGGCTTGAACAACAGAGTTACGAACACAGCACATATCACACACACAAGATCAGAGTGTTGGGGGGCCGCCTTCCAAAGAAGAAAATTAAAACATCCGCCGAAACCTCCGTATGTCTGCTCTTACCATTCTGTGAAGGAGAACCAGCACCAGAGCTTCCTTATCCAGAGAAATGTCTCGCTCATGAAGCTCAGAGGAAGCAGACGTGTTGGGTGCTTGCAAGTTAAGTAACTGTTTTCTGATCAGTGTCCACCGCGCTAGGCTATCTGGGCTGTAGCTAACACCCATGCAGAGTGGCTCGGGCAGCTGGCTGGACTTGGGTTTAAATATAAACTCACTGTCTGTGTGTAGGAGTACACGGCCCACCTTCCCACTATCCACAATACTGATACGTTTCAGTTTTTCATTGCCCAACCGTCTACACCTTCCGAGAGTACAAAGTAATTAAAAACGTCGCCGTAGGTAACCTCAGACCACCGTTTCATATAATCCACCCACTGTGTTATTAACCTCGGATGAGACAGTGTTGTCCCATTCAAACTTCTTACTGTCTCTCTGGTCTCCTCCCATGTAACTGTATTCATTTTGGTTAGCTGACCAGAAGTTCTAACACAAAGGCGGAACAAACACATGCTTGAAAGTGGGTGTGGCCAAATACGGTGAATAAGCAGTGTGTATACTGATGCCACAGATTGTGTATTGTCATGTGTATGCATGTCAGTAGATGCCAGTGTGAGCTGACAAGCAGCAGTAAAAATGCTAATGGCAAAATCTGTAACACCAGTATTTCATACACAGGCAGTAGTAGTGGGTTGAGTTGTACGATAAATAAACTCATTTGGTTATTGTCATCACCAACTGGGTTTGTGTGATAAACACATGATTGTGATGGAGCAGAACAGTTCAAATCGCCTCATGCAGTCAACAAACAGTAATAGCCTGGTTAGTGCGTTCCTTGAGTTGAGTAGGAATGTAAGAAAAGATTGAATATCGAAATATTATGTTTCGTGATACTGTATCGATTGTCAAAAAAACACAGTTTCAATACACAGATTCCTGGCAGACAGTGAATCATTGTGTGTTGTGTTTAAACCCCTGACCACTAGATGGAAGTGTTGTAATCCATTTTTAGCTCCACTCCAACATTAACAAGCAGCACAAGGGCGCAATGCTATAGTAAGATTACAAACCTGTTCATATAGTGGTGTGTTTTAATAGTAGGATTTGAAAAATCGCAATATATTGAATTGTGACCGCTGTATCACCATCGCCAGGTTCTTCCCAATACACAACCCTAGAATTGAGCTGGAACCCTAACGTATGGTGACCTGCAGCAGAAAACTCAATGAAACAGTTCACAAAGAAAAAACGCGTAGCTTTACTATGTTTCCAACACCTTAACGTGTTACTCCATTACAAGCCACTGCTCTTCAGTATAAAAGTCCTTGCTGAATAAACCTATATGAACCTAAATCTGGCATTAGATTATTTTTACAACTCAGTGTAACAAATTAAAAGGGCTGAACTCGACCCAGACACACACCAAATAACTTGAACCGAACAGTTCAATTAATGTCAAACACGCTAACGGCAGCTCCTTGCTTCAGTATCTGGGCCTGCTTTCAGGAATGTCTCACATTTCACTGTTACAATCTGAAGTTTTGTTAATTCAGGTTGTTCCCAAGGAGCCAGACCTCAGAGAGATGTGTAAAGAACTGCTGGGGGGTAATGATATCCTGTTAACCATATCATATCGGTCTTGTGGCTGGTTTGACCAAGCAAGCTGTGAATATCCTCTGGAAACAGCTGCTCCTGATGGCGTGAATGACTAATATCTACTGAACCGTGGCGTATGTCATTAGCTGCTAAGACAGAACCTTGTGTTTTCGAAAACAGTAACTTTACATGAACGTTAACGTACTCCGATTTTTTCCCCAAATCATTTTGGACCTTTTTTTATCGGTTTGTTTATTTTGACGTTTAAAAATGGTTTATTGTGATATTCCAATTGTGCCCAACCAGCAAGAATAGAGAATTTGCGAGAGGTTATACATCCAGAAACTTGGCACGGTAAGATATTAATGTCCTACTGATACTGCAGTCGGAAGAGGAATTGCATCACTGTCTGTGTTTCAGATGTAATGGTCCAACTAATTGGTTATGAAAATGAGCTGCAGCCCTAATTCAGGGCAGTGATATAAAGTGCGTAGAGATTCTGCTGAGATCTGTGAAATTAAAAAAAGGCTTAGGCAGCAGCTCACACACTGCTTCAATGTCAGATACTGCAGAGCGATTCTGAACTATCTGCCGAAAGGTAAACCAATGGTATGTGGTTTATGGTATGTGCTATATTCTGTGTGCGGTGCATAGTGTTCCATAGAACCGGAGGCCTGAAGAAATACTAGACTCTGCTGGCTGTAGTTCTTTGCTCCAGTCTCGTATCCTGTAACGTAAGCTTGGATGATGGGGAAATGTAATTGGATATCTTGGATGATGGGCAAGCAACCCAGTGTGAAAGGAGATAGACATCGATTTGGGAAATGAAAGGAAATAATTTGAGGGAACAAATTGATGGTTAAACAACTTGTTTGGAAATTGGTGTCCAGTCTTTACTTGTCGAATATAGTGGCTCCTATATGGAGCTGATAAGACAAACAGACAAACAGTGTAGATACAAGTAGGTGTACCTAATAAAGTAACTGTTGGGTGAATATAATTACCCATGGTTTTAAAAATAAGTTCTGCTAATTGACATAATGTTTTTTTGTATTTACCGCAATAAGATATGTTTCAATAACGGTGATATGATTTTTGCGGTATATTGATATGTATTATTTACTACCAAGTTGCAGACAGATTTTTATTGGCCCGTTGTATGGTCCTTATGACCCGTCGGTACGTTGCAATTGCTCCTTTCACCTGACGGTGGCAGCAGTACAGTAAATGTATAGTACGTTTCATCGCTGTGTTAGAAGTTAAATAAACTTAAGGCTGATTTAAGGCTCGTTTATTCTTCCTCTACGTGCGGAGTGTCTGATTGAGTGACATGGTTGCTGAGCAACGCTTCCAGTAGAGGGCAGTTTGGAGTAAATCAAACATGGTGGCGGTGGAGGAGCTTGTAGTTCTGTATTTACTTCAAAAACGAAGAAAAACGACTGTTTGTCTCTGCCCCGCGGTGAAGATACATCATGGTTAAAATTTCTAACCAACTTGAACAACCACAACAGTCCCGCCGTTTCTTCTTCGCTGTGTTCGTATGGAAGTGGTGGTGTCTTCCACTGCCTCCACGGCCTGCATCGCTATTGCTCCATCCCGTCCGTATCCGTAAGATTTCCGAAATCGTGCAAATCACGCACAAAATAAACCTAGAGTGCGGACAGAAAGCTCCACGCGTATCCGTATTTAATACTGAGTATAAATGAGTCTTTAAGTCGTTATTTTTCTGACTGAAAACTGAAAAAGTACGGTAGTGGTTAGTATGGTGGTGTAGTGGTTAGTACGGTGGTGTAATGGTTAGTACGGTGGTGTAATGGTTAGTACGGTGGTGTAGTGGTTAGTACGGTGGTGTAGTGGTTAGTACGGTGGTGTAATGGTTAGTACGGTGGTGTAGTGGTTAGTATGGTGGTGTAGTGGTTAGTACGGTGGTGTAGTGGTTAGTATGGTGGTGTAGTGGTTAGTACGGTGGTGTAGAGGTTAGTACGGTGGTGTAGTGGTTAGTACGGTGGTGTAGTGGTTAGTACGGTGGTGTAGTGGTTAGTACGGTGGTGTAGTGGTTAGTACGGTGGTATAGTGGTTAGTACGGTGGTGTAGTGGTTAGTACGGTGGTGTAGTGGTTAGTACGGTGGTGTAGTGGTTAGTATGGTGGTGTAGTGGTTAGTACGGTGGTGTAGTGATTAGTACGGTGGTGTAGTGGTTAGTACGGTGGTGTAGTGGTTAGTACGGTGGTGTAGTGGTTAGTACGGTGATGTAGTGGTTAGTACGGTGGTGTAGTGGTTAGTACGGTGGTGTAGTGGTTAGTATGGTGGTGCAGTGGTTAGTATGGTGGTGTAGAGGTTAGTATGGTGGTGTAGTGGTTAGCACGGTGGTGTAGTGGTTAGTATGGTGGTGTAGTGGTTAGCACTGTCGCCTGACAGCAAGACCATTCAGGTTGGATTCCCGGGCCGGGTCGTTCCATGTGAATGTTCTCTCCGTGCTTGAGTGAATTTCCTTCCACAGTCCAAACACATGCATGTCAGGTTGGTCAGTGACTCTAAATTGTGTAAGAGTATAGGTGTAAGTGTGTGTGTGTGCAAGTGAGTGTGTGTTGCCATGCCATGCAATGGACTGGCGACCTGTCCATTGTGTATCACTCGATGATGCTGGAATTGGCTCCAGCCAAAAAAGCAGAAGATGATGGATGCATGGCTACGTTAACAGCTACTTAATTTTAAGGTAACTCAATGTGGTATATAGATAAATAGTGTCGTTTCTCGGTTTCTGATATCAACTGCACATCCTTTTTGTTTGTCAGAAGTGTTCAGGAATCAGAAGTCAGGAGGTCTTCAGTGTTGACTTTGAGTTTACTGACACACACAGGTATGTATGGGTACAGCTCAGTCGATCACAACCACGGGTACAGCTAAGGTCATCGGGCTGTTGCCGGTCCAGTCTAGTCCATCTCTGACTCAGTTTAACTCAAACTCAATGGTTTAAGTAGAAGTAAGAAAAGGGTCAAATGGGAGGGGGGAGTTTGGGGTGTCAGCATTAAGAGGGGTTGATATGTTACCACCTCGGGAGGGCGATTGGTATCACCTTAAAGGCAGGAGACACAGGGTCATTTAAATACAAACAAAGGAGTGGTGGTGACCAACTCTTTGCAGAGAGTTTGAGATGGTCATCAAAGTTTATTTGTTAAGTCTCCACAAATACAAGATACATATGATAAGAGTTATTAACTGTGTACACTTTTCCTTCTGTCATAACCTCATTCCACCGCTGGATGGAAGCCTGGCTGCGGTTTGCTCATTTGCCGTTCTGGTTGCAGCTCCTCCCTTCACCACTAGATGGCGGCCTTCCCATTTATTTGCCGTACTGCAACAGCACCTTCGTTTATCGTAGCGCAGTGTAGAGCTGGGAAGTGACACATGGCCTGTTCGACCTCACGAGGTACCGCTCTTCTGTTTCCTGCCCGTTCCCTCAACGTGGCGCACAATTTGATCTCGGCTTTTTAAAAGTATACTTCAGAGCGTCTCCCCGTCACCAGAGGCTGCGCTGGCAGGCCTCATCTTAGAGAATGAGCGGCTCTCCGTGAGCTGAATTTGGTGTTTTGGCAGCAGAAGGGGATTATGTAAGGATTAGCGTCTCTTTGTGTCTGTGGCGTTTTCATCAAAACCCTAAAATGGGAAATTGTGCACCCACAGTCTGCGCATCTCTCCACTAGTGTGTAAATAACGGCTGGATGAATTTGTTTGAAAACCTGTCCGTCTTTCCGGAAGGATCCTGTGTGGGAGTGAGTTTGGAGTGTTTGGAGAAGACGAGAGAGCGAGGCGGAAATTCAGAAAGAGAGAGAGAGTAAATCAGAGGTGGTGCAGTAATCGGATAAGCTCTAGACAACCAACGCAGGCAGGACATTTAAATGTCCAGGGCCCCTGTAATCTGTCTTATGGTGCTTTTCTTTATCACCACCCTCATCATCATCACCATCTCCACCATAGCTAACCCCTCACTGCTTCAGTCGACTTGTCTTCTGTGGCTTTTTCAAGTGACGTATTAAAATTATAACCAGCTGTTCCTGGTGTGGGTTCCCTAATCCAATCTAACTACACTCTATGGACAAAAGTTTGTGGACACCTGATCTTCACGCATTGTCATGAGCTTGCCCTTCCAAAGTTGGCTTACCTTTGCGGCTGTAACAGCCTCTACTCTTCTGGGAAGGCTTTCCACAAGATTTTAAGGTGTGTCTTTGGGACACCCATTCAGCCAAAAGAACCTTTGTTGCGGTCAGACACTGAAAAGGTCTGACTCACAATTGACATTTCTGTCCATGCCAAGGTGTTCAGTGGGGTTGAACTCAATGCTCAATGCAAGGCCTTCTACACAACTTCAACTCATCAAACCATGTCTTTATGAACCTCACTTAGAACAGCAAAGTGCCTTTACCCAACTTTTGGTCCAAAATTTGAAACATATTATTGTCTAAAACAGGGACGCATCGATACACATAGTAGTAATAAGTATCGGGACGATACACAACTTATGAAAATGAACAGATACCAGCTGACGCCATGTGACATAAGCATCACTACACTTACACGCTAATCATGAAATGACTCAACCTGGCAATGAAGGAGGATCTATTCCCAGAGAGAAGGGTTACTGAGTATGTGGAGGTCTGACACAGTGTTAATGTTGATTTAGTTTTAGTCGTAGTCTTTTGACTAAAATGTCTTTTAGTTTTAGTCTAGACCAAATCTACAGTTGATTCAGTCAACTAAAATATAAAGGGTGTAAAATGTAAATACTTTTTTTCAGTTCCCTTCAATTATTTAAGTCATTATATACTTTATGAAACATTTATTCACCAGTCATGGAATTTTATTTATTTTATTTGTTTGAAAAACAAATACACACAAACAGTTTTAACAAACAATATCTGAGCTCTTCCGTAACTGCAAAGTGAATAAGAGAAAACTGTTGTTTTATTCTCGTATCACCTTTTTATTTATTTAATAATTGTTCCTAGTGCTGTCAGTCTAATTAAATTATATGCTCTGTGATAAACTAATCTACGTTAATTGCATTTAGCACTTTTTGCTATGAAAATATTTTTAATTCAATTCAAATAAATTTTAGCAAAAGAGTAAATCAATAAATGAAAAACTCCAATTCCACATCTCTTTATTTCAAACACATAACATACTAGACATCTCCAGGTTACAGTGTTTACTAGAGACACACACTGCACTAATAAACTGTGAACTAGCTAATCTGTTTTGTGCACTTTCTAGTGTGTACAGAGAGATTTGGGACATGATCATCAAACGCAGATGGTTGGAGTTAGCTAGCTAGTTTCCCCGACTCTGGTGCGGACACATATAACTTTTCACCTGCTTCCCACATACCTGATCCATCTAATCTGACCATTAACACCACCTTACTGAGTTAATACAGCGCTTCACCTGCTTCCCACATACCTGATCAACTAATCTGATCATTAACACCACCTTACTGAGTTAATACAGCGCTTCACCTGCTTCCCACATACCTGATCAACTAATCTGATCATTAACACCACCTTACTGAGTTAATACAGCGCTTCACCTGCTCCCCACATACCTGATCCAACTAATCTGATCATTAACGCCACCTTACTGAGTTAATACAGCGCTTCACCTGCTCCCCACATACCTGATCCAACTAATCTGATCATTAACACCACCTTACTCAGTTAATACAGCGCTTCACCTGCTCCCCACATACCTGATCCAACTAATCTGATGATTAACACCACTTTACTGAGTTAATACAGCGCTTCACCTGCTTCCCACATACCTGCTCAACTAATCTGATCATTAACACCACCTTACTGAGTTAATACAGCGCTTCACCTGCTTCCCACATACCTGATCAACTAATCTGATCATTAACACCACCTTACTGAGTTAATACAGCGCTTCACCTGCTTCATACATACCTGATCCAACTAATCTGATCATTAACACCACCTTACTGAGTTAATACAGCGCTTCACCTGCTTCCCACATACCTGATCACACTAATCTGATCATTAACACCACCTTACTGAGTTAATACAGCGCTTCACCTGCTTCCCACATACCTGATCACACTAATCTGATCATTAACACCACCTTACTGAGTTAATACAGCGCTTCACCTGCTCCCCACATACCTGATCACACTAATCTGATGATTAACACCACTTTACTGAGTTAATACAGCGCTTCACCTGCTTCCCACATACCTGATCACACTAATCTGATCATTAACACCACCTTACTGAGTTAATACAGTGCTTCACCTGCTTCCCACATACCTGATCAACTAATCTGATCATTAACACCACCTTACTGAGTTAATACAGTGCTTCACCTGCTTCCCACATACCTGATCAACTAATCTGATCATTAACACCACCTTACTGAGTTAATACAGCGCTTCACCTGCTTCCCACATACCTGATCAACTAATCTGATCATTAACACCACTTTACTGAGTTAATACAGCGCTTCACCTGCTCCCCACATACCTGATCAACTAATCTGATCATTAACACCACCTTACTGAGTTAATACAACGCTTCACCTGCTTCATACATACCTGATCCAACTAATCTGACCATTAACACCACCTTACTGAGTTAATACAGTGCTTCACCTGCTTCATACATACCTGATCCAACTAATCTGATCATTAACACCACCTTACTGAGTTAATACAGTGCTTCACCTGCTTCCCACATACCTGATCAACTAATCTGATCATTAACACCACCTTACTGAGTTAATACAGTGCTTCACCTGCTTCCCACATACCTGATGAACTAATCTGACCATTAACACCACCTTACTGAGTTAATACAGTGCTTCACCTGCTTCCCACATACCTGATCAACTAATCTGACCATTAACACCACCTTACTGAGTTAATACAGTGCTTCACCTGCTTCCCACATACCTCATCAACTAATCTGATCATTAACACCACCTTACTGAGTTAATACAGCGCTTCACCTGCTCCCCACATACCTGATCCAACTAATCTGATCATTAACACCACCTTACTGAGTTAATACAACGCTTCACCTGCTTCCCACATACCTGATCCAACTAATCTGACCATTAACACCACCTTACTGAGTTAATACAGCGCTTCACCTGCTTCCCACATACCTGCTCAACTAATCTGATCATTAACACCACCTTACTGAGTTAATACAGCGCTTCACCTGCTTCCCACATACCTGATCCAACTAATCTGATCATTAACACCACCTTACTGAGTTAATACAGCGCTTCACCTGCTTCCCACATACCTGATCAACTAATCTGACCATTAACACCACCTTACTGAGTTAATACAGCGCTTCACCTGCTTCCCACATACCTGATCAACTAATCTGATCCTTAACACCACTTTACTGAGTTAATACAGCGCTTCACCTGCTTCATACATACCTGATCCAACTAATCTGATCATTAACACCACCTTACTGAGTTAATACAGCGCTTCACCTGCTTCATACATACCTGATCAACTAATCTGATCATTAACACCACTTTACTGAGTTAATACAGAACTTCACCTGCTTCCCACATACCTGATCAACTAATCTGATTATTAACACCACCTTACTGTGTTAATACAGCGCTTCACCTGCTTCCCACATACCTGATCAACTAATCTGATCATTAACACCACCTTACTGAGTTAATACAGCGTTTACAGCAGGACGCGCTCTAAACTGTACAGGACAGTGTGCTTTCAGGACTAGGATTAAGAAAGGCTAAGATAGCGTTAGCAGCGGTAAAGCTAGCTAACGGTGGTCCTGGGGGGCTGATCTCCAGCGCGGTTGGTGATTTTCTCTAAACACAAACGCTAAACTCTCGTTCTCTCTGCTCACACTGTCTAGATAATTTAGTTCCATCATGAGTAACGACAGTTCACAGGCTCGTATGGTCTTCCCTGGTTTAGACCAAATTTGTGCAAGTTTGCATTTGATTGATGGCTACCCGGCTTGTCCTGCCTCTCCATACACACCAAAGTAGTTATGATTGGATGTTTTCCTAACTTGTCCCTGCCTTTCACAAAACTAAGTCAATTCTAATCGGATGTCGTCCCTGCCAAACATGTTCATCTAATTTTTATTCGTTGACTTAAGTGTCAATCAGTTTTGTCATAGTTTTTATGTAGTTTTATCCTTTTATGTCTTGTTTTTGTCATAAAAAAAGGTTTGTTAACGAAAACTATGACAAATAGTTCATTAACGAAATTAACACTGCTGACACAAAGCTGGCAATCACTTAAAATCTTTCTCGGCAGATTTTATTCTGGTTTTAAATACAATACTTGGAACTGTTTAGATCATGCAGTCAGTCATATTGTTGTATTTAGAATACTAGAAAGGTTTTTGATACATAAGATGTTTATTTCAGTTTTGTGTTTGAAATATTTGATGTGAAAGAAAACTATTGTGTTTGTATCGGTATCGGTATCGGCAGTTATATATCGGTATCGGATCGGAACTGAAAAACACTGGATCGGCCCATCACTAGTTTTAAACACACACACATACAAGCTGTGAAACTGAGAGACGAGGCCAGCAGAATCACAACTGCCTCCCTAAATATGGGTGGACATAAAGGCTATACAAACGACTTACTTGTGTATGACTGAATAAAACTACAAAGTATTGTAAGGGATCTCCTCCATAAACTTTACAGGTCTGGTCCGTAACCAGAACAGCAAAGAGAAAACAGAGTCTCACTTAGCTGGATGCTGGAAACAAAGCCTTAGCTTAGCCTTTAGCTCAAAGCTAAAAACATACCCCTCTCTCCACCACCCCACCTGTATTCGGGGCCCTTGTCTCAAAGTCCTTGTCGAAACAAACTAAATATTTTTTTTTATTCTTGTTCTCTTTTCAAACAACATAAAAGCAGTGTGGGGACCTTACCGCCCTACCAAGTATGTTGTAGTGCACAGTGTTAGCGGAGCTGCTGTTGCTCAGCATGTTATGCTCAGTACTCTGTGTGCTGCATGTTATTTAGATTAAAGTGAATTTATTTGATATTGGTTTATTCGAGATAGTGGTCTTAGGCTTGTGGGACGCTGCTCAGCCTACCTTATGAAACTCTGAGGTATATAAGTTCCTTCCAGGCAGAGAGTGCAGGAGGGCAGTGCCTGAGTGCCATGGTTATAAAAGCCGTAAGTGACAGTGATGTACATGCCGGAGGCTTGGATGATTGGCCAACGAAAAGTAATAGGCATGTCTTTATATATTAGCTAAAATCATTTATCTTATTTGTAGATCACAAACCTGTTGTTTACATGTTTTTTATCAGTTTTTTAGCAATATAAGGTCAGTTCAGTTGCAGCCAAGAGTTTAAAATAGTGTAATGTGAGCGGGTTTTCCGCTTTCAGATCATAAGCCGGACACTAAGAAGCTGGGACTGATAAATAAAGATATTTTAAATGTGTCCAGAGTGATAAAAAGAGGCGTTGATGTGGGGATGAACCGTTTAGTAAGTAAGTAAGTAAGAATTTATTTATAAAGCACTCTAAACACAACCGGAGTTGACCAAAGCGCTGTACATAAAATCAATCCTCAGGACACGCAAGGTACAAACAATAAACAAATAAAATACGTAACGACAGTAACACATAAAATGAGTTTAAAAGAAAAACAAAAGAAAGAAAACCAGCAGCACCTCACATCACTACTATCTCCTGCTATTCAAATGCAAGTTCGTAAAAGTACGTTTTTAGACCTGATTTAAACACTGAGACAGAAGAGTTTAGGCGAATATCGGGTGGAAGACTGTTCCAAAGTCTTGGAGCATAAACCGCAAATGCACGATCACCTTTAAGTTTCAGCCGAGCCCTGGAAACAGTCAGCAAGTTCTGTGAAGATGATCTGAGAGAACGTTTAGGGGACTATTATGATTTGTTCTGTCTACTGCTGTGACTGCATATTAAATTGCAATTGATTTTCTATAAGTTAAGCCAAGAAAACCTGACCAACTGGTTTGAGTAGTACCGTGGCAGACTGCTAGTTAGCCTTGGTTGTGCTCTTTTTGATTAGTCTTAACTTCCCAAAGTGACTGTGATATGTGTATCCAGGGTTATGTTCTGAAAACAATCTTTATTTAATTTTATTTAAGGCGCTGGCTGCACCATTACACAAGTATTTTCTGATACGGGCAATGCAAACAGTTTCCATGTGGTGTCAAATAATATCAAGTTACACCGAGATTAGCCAAACCATGCTCAACATAGACTGAAGTATACCAGTTAATCTATCTTATTTACATTTGGTTGCACTCGCCAGTAATGCCAGTAACATGTTTTTGGTATGTCTTATGAAAAATTTATATTGAATCATCCGAAAATAAAGCGATGGTGTTGAATCGTGATAAAAAAAACAGATTTCATGATGCATCAGTCCCTGAAGGCTAATGATCAGATTTCTGATCCCCTAATAGACCCTTACTTTTCCTGGTTAGCTCTTGACAGAAGGTGGCCACCCATTGAAAACAGGGTTTCATTTTCATGTACAGAATTCAAAGCTTCATCCGCAACTCGCAGCTGTCACCCCTTTGGAGCATGTTTGACTTTTGGGTTTGACAGTTTAAAAGATCAGTTGATCAATTGGAATATAATTCTTTTGACTTAAATCTCGGAGGGAGGGAGGGAGAGAGGGAGGGAGGGAGGGAGGGATGGGAGGATTATCCACACTTTTTTCCTCACATCATTAAGACATCAAGCCGACTGCTGCCTCTCTCTGGCCGGCCAATGAAAGCCCCTGTATGGCTGACCCCTGCAGTAGCGCGGGCGAAATCCATGAGGAAAGCTTTGTAGGATCTCTGCTCTTTGGTTTTGTAGGATATGCACTGATTTGAGGTCAGCAGGATACAGTGTACATGCATGTAACTGATCTTATTGGGCTGATCCAGGATCCGTTTCTCTTTTCTTTTGCTAGCGTTATATCTGTTGGTGTAGTTCAGCTATATATGTTTCAGAGTTTTATTTGCAAGATGACGCAACCTGTTGAAGTCATGCTCCAAGCAATAGGGGTAACCCGCTGATTAGGCTGCTGCTCTGCTTGGTTAGCAACATATCTAGAACTGAAAAGCCTGGAGTAATGTTTTTTCTCATGAATCTGGTCTCACCTGTAATCAAAATGTGATTGGTTGATTATCTTAATGGTCAAGCTGACCTGTCTTAATGTTATCAGCTCTTGAACCTAGATGCTGTGGAGTTTTCCTGACCAGTTTTCACTCATCGTTTGAAGAAGACTCCTTTGTTTCCATCCTAAACCAGTTAAGCATTAGTAGTACTCTAATGATTGAAGTTTAAGTACAAGGATTCCTCAACCAGATAAAAATGATTGCGAGATTCCCAAAATGCAATTTGCTGATTTTAAAGTTTTTAACCTAAATTTTTACCAATTCCAGCTTTTAGCAGCCATGATGTAACAAGAAAATTGCAGAATGCCTTGTTGTTCACAAAAAAAACAAAACAAAATAAAATAAACTGACCTTTATAGTAACTTTGAGCAACCAGCTTAGCATATTTTAGTCTTTGCAGTTTGAATAGAAGGAATTTTTAATTGTCCAGTAACTATAATTTTGTGATGTGACTATATGTAGTTGCATCCACAAATGCTGGTTTATTTGTCATTATACATAAAAACACACTCTAGGGGGCAGCAGGCTCACTTACCCAGAGCAATGGGCAACCCCAGCCACAGTACCCAGTTCCCTAACCACCATCCCACAACTGTCCTGCAACATCCAGAAGGCATCTGGGATGGACATTCGGTCCCTGCGTTTTCTGGTTTGGGGTCGTATAACATTAAATATAAATGAATTGATCTATAGCCACACACACACACACACACACACACTTATATGCTTTATAAGTGAGTATCTTTGTGAGACATAGTGGTGGGAAAGAACACCATGATGAGTGGAGGGGGCTGGGATGAGGGCAGGTGTGGATCTTCCCAGGGAAGAGTGTCCAGGTGGAGCCTATACAGTTTGAAGTGTCTGGTCTAGTGGTCACTAGTGCACTCTCTCTCTGTCTCTCGGTGATGTTAACCCCCAACCGACCCCCTGGAGTTGGGGGTAATGGAGGAGGGGAAGGCCAGTGGTGAGGGGGCAGGGGGAAGGCCAGATGAGGGCAAATATTTTTCCGAGGCCAGGGCAGGAGGACTGAGGGGAGGCTGGTGGGGATGAATTGATGCCGCTCATGGTGCTGTATTACAGGCCTGATGGAGAAATACAGAGATGATTCTTATTGGCTCTGTTTAGGGTTTGTCCCACTGATGACTGTCCAATTACTGGTTTAAGAGCTACTTCCAATGTACTGACTGAACCTGAGAAATGCAGTATTAGTCAGTATTAGTCATTATCACGATAAATGAGGCCACGGTGGGCTCTTTTTTTTGAGCATACGGTGACACTGGTGTGTTAGTGTGTGTTGTGCTGGTACGAGTGGATCAGACAAAACAATCCACTCAATTAGAGACTCCTACCTTGTTAGTCCACCTTGTAATAAAGACAGAGACAGTAGCTCATCAGCTGCTACACAGATTCTCTAGTCCTTCATCGGTGCTCACAGGACGCTGCCCACAGGACACTGTTGACTGGATGTTGCTGGTTGGTGGACGATTCTCAGTCCAGCAGGGCCACTGAGGTACTTAAACAATCACTGCTATCTGATCCGCTCACACCAGCACAACACACACTAACACACCACCACATCAGTGTCACTGCAGTGCTGAGAACGGTCCACCAAACATATAGTACCTGCTCTGTGGTGGTCCTGATCATTCATGAAGAGGAGAACAGCATACAGAGAATCAGATGAACTACAGCCTGTAGACAGTGAGTGTTTCTTCATCCATTAGACACGCCTACCTTGCTGGTCCACCTCGTAGCTGTAAAGTCAGAGTTGACGCACCAGCAAATCACACACAAACACCATCCACCGCCAGATAGAGGCAGACCGGAAAATATATCCAAACAGATGAGCTGACCAGGGGGCTGGTGGGGATAAATGGTTAGCAGTGGTGATGAATTAGAGAACAGTAAAACTCAAATGTTCACTTGTTCACTCCATCCATCCAGCCCTTACAAGTGAACATTGGAGCTTTACTGTTCTCTAATTCGTCGTGCCGCATGGGTACCAATGTGTGTTGACTGGGCTTTTCTTTTAAGGTCAGATACAGTAGCGAGTGCTCGCCCTATCGGTCACCGTCAGCTTTACTGAGGAGACTCTCCTCTCCTCTCACTGTTATGTCACTGTGGTGTTCGGTGATAAAGGAATAACCCAGATATGGTTTAATTCCCACAGAGTCGTGGTAGACACATTGTTTCTGTATTTAGGAACGCTAGTGAGGGTGTGAGGGGAGCACACCGCAGCCTAGTGACCTACATCAGCTACCAGGGTCTATTCAGCTGCAGGTGGTTCAGAGGGTTTGAGCCCACCGGAGTGAACCAGACGTTCAGGATCAAACTGAGTCACCACTGCTAACCACTTATCAGCTCATCTGTTTGGATACATTTTCCGTTCTGCCTCTATCTGGTGGTGGATGGTGTTTGTGTGTGATTTGCTGGTGCGTCAACTCTGACTTTACAGCTACGAGGCGGACCAGCAAGGTAGGCGTGTCTAATGGACGAAGAAACACTCACTGTCTACAGGCTGTAGTTCATCTGATTCTCTGTATGCCGTTCTCCTCTTCATGAATGATCAGGACCACCACAGAGCAGGTACTATATGTTTGGTGGACCGTTCTCAGCACTGCAGTGACACTGATGTGGTGGTGTGTTAGTGTGTGTTGTGCTGGTGTGAGCGGATCAGATAGCAGTGATTGTTTAAGCACCTCAGTGGCCCTGCTGGACTGAGAATCGTCCACCAACCAGCAACATCCAGCCAACAGTGTCCTGTGGGCAGCGTCCTGTGAGCACCGATGAAGGACTAGAGAACACAATCTGTGTAGCAGCTGATGAACTACGGTCTATGACTTTATACAAGGTGGACTAACAAGGTAGGAGTCTCTAATTGAGTGGATGTTTATGTCTGATCCACTTGTACCAGCACAACACACACTGACACACCAGTGTCACAGTATGCTCAAAAAAAAGAGCCCACCGTGGCCTCATTTATCGTGATAATGACTAATACTGACTAATACTGCATTTCTCAGGTTCAGTCAGTACAGAAGTAGCTCTTAAACCAGTAATTGGACAGTCATCAGTGGGACAAACCCTAAACAGAGCCAATAAGAATCATCTCTGTATTTCTCCATCAGTCTTGTGATTCAGAGTGCTTTTCTCCACCAGCTTCACGACGGCAGAAAAACAGTCTTACGTAAACGTATTGTGTCTCTTCGTTCTCAGAGAGAGCCTCTCAAAAGGATGTAAGCAGCAATGTCTGATCTTGTTTTTATGTCTTTTATGTCATTCTTTTATTACTGCCCCTTTATCTCTCTTTCTCTTTTCTGTATTTCCTGTTTTCTGCCTGTTCTCCATTAGCTATCATTACCTGCATACTGTAACTTCTCTCTCTCTCTCCATATCTCTCCTTCTCTCCCTCTGTGTAACATCTCCCCCTTTTTCTCTCTGTCTTGCCTCTTTAGTCGCCCCCACCCTCCCAGTCTCTGTTTTTGTGGATGTCTAATGAAATCCCAGCTGAAATGGACAATTGTTGCTCGGAGATTATTTATAGAAATGTATAATCAGCCTTGTTGTTTGTTTGCAGTCCCCACTTTAAAAAAAAATAATTAGTTTGTAGCGGCATAGCGGGAAAAAAAGGAACCAAAACACTTGGAAGCAGTCTGGAGGAAGAGCGAGAGCGGACAGTGTTCGTCAAACCCCTGAGTTCAGCGGCTCAGAGCTGTGATGCCTTTCTTTTTTGTTTTGAATGATAACTCCAGCAAAGTAGACTATTCAGACATCAGTAGAACTGAGCTGATATCAAATATCATTATCCATACGATATATGGACCAGATACTGGGGGTGGAGTAACACTACAGTAACGTTGATGAAGTATTACGTTATATATATATTTTTGGGAGTTTAATTAGTTGGTATGGAGTAGTATTGTAGGTAAGACCACTAGAGGGGAGTCTGAATCAGGACCGATACCCGAACACATCAAAGTTAAGAGTTAAGACAGAGTCTGAGTCAACCTTGGACACTTTTTTCTTAAAACTTTTTCCCATTATCGTGAGATTCAGCATGTTCGGGTCTTGGTCTTGGGTGAGACATGCCAAGTCAAGAGTGACAACCAAGACTTGGCAGCATAGAGTCTGAGATCTTGAGGCATTGGGTCCAAGTTAAGACCAAGACCTGGATGAATTGAGTGGAGACCAAGATTTGTAAGTATAGTCAAGACCTAGGCGCATTGAGTCCAAGCCGAGACCGAGACCTAGACCAATGCGTCCAGGTTGAGACCGAGATTTGAAAGCATAGAGTCCCAGACCTGTACGCTTTGAGTGTGAGTACAAACAGAGACCTGAAAGCAAATCTAAACCAGGAGTGTTGCTGCAGAGGACGGCTGGGTTTGTCATTCTGATTTCCTCATATTCAGTCATATTTTTCTCAATTCTTTCATTAACTTTTAGCTCCTTACAGATCAGCACTGTGGGTGATGCCCCCACCAACGTAGCTCAGATAACCAGCCCATATGCAGCCAGGCTTTCTTTTTGAGTCTGATGTGTTATGTGGTTTGAAAAACTCCTGCCCAGTTCATTCTGACAGCTCTAACTTGAATTCGTGTACCAGGTTTTTCAGGGAGACTCGCCGCAGCCCACATGCAGCTCCTTTAGATTAAGCAATGTAATTTTATGCCGTGCATCTTAAATAATATGTTAAAGCTTAGTAGTTAGTAGTTACAATTTTCCCCTTTTTTAATTACTAAGATTCAGCATGTTCCGGTCTTGGTCTTGAATCAGACACGTCAAGAGTCCAAAACAAGTCCTGGAAATGTAAAGTTCGAGGTATGGACGCATTGAGTCCAAATCCAGACTAAGACCTGGACCTGTTGAGTCCAAGGTGAGACCGAGACCTGGACGAATTGAGTCAGATTGGAGACCAGGATTTGGAAGCATAGAGTTCAAGACATGTATGCATTGAGTCCAAGTCCAGACCAAGACCTGGACGCAAATATAAACAAACACAACAGGTCCAGGTCTCGGTTTCCACCTGGAAGCTTGGGTTCGGCCCCCTTCGTTCAAGTGAAAGGAATTCTTAATGTTTCAGCAGACCTAGAGATTCTGGACAATTTCATGCTCCCACCTTTGTTTGAACAGTTTTGGGGATACCACCTTCCTGTTCCAACATGGCTGCCCACCAGTGCAAAAGCAGCTCCATACAGACATGGATGAGCCAGTTTGGTGTAGAAGAACTTGACTGGCCTGTCACGAGTCCTGACCTCAACCAGAATTAAAGCATAGACAGCAGGTCAGGCCTTCTCGTCCAACATCAGTGTATGACCTCACAAATGCGTTTCTGGGAGAACGATCAAACATTCCTATAAACACTCTCCTAAACCGTGTGGAGAGCCTTCCCAGAAGAGTTGCAGCTGATATATCTGCAAAGGGTGGGCCGACATCATATTAAACCCCCTATGGATTAATTAAGAATGGGACGTCGCTCGGGTTCATATGAATGTGAAGGTAGACGGTCGAATACTTTTGGCAATACAATGCTTTTAAAATAAATAAGGGTTGAGAACCCCGAACAACACTAAAGTGAAAGTGTTGTTTCTTTAATTAAACAGGGACTCAAAAGTAAAGTTTTAAAACACTCCCAAGTACAGAGTTCCCCAAAGAACTCCAGCATCTATCAGAATAAGAACTGAAGTTTCAAGCGCTGTTCTTCTCTCATCGGGACCCTTTTGGTCTAAACCGAAACTCTGAAGCATTTGAGAGCAACGAGGACGAAGTGTACGAAATTAACCGCAAGCAAGGAATAAACAACTTGGTGTGACGTTGAAAACGAAGAGAACTTAAGCATCATTTGAAAACGCTCAGACGCATCAAAATTTGAGTGGGGCGCTCGGAACCGAGTGAACGGTATGGAATCGATACGAAGACACGCTTGTTGTCGTCGCGCAAAGTTTTGGCCCGAAAGTGAAGGCGAGGCGAGATTTAAAAAAAAACAAAAAAAAAAAAACACAACAGACCGAATGCTTGAGTGTAAATGAGGGAGGAAAAGAGATTTGCTGAATGTGAAGAATAACCACCCCCCCGTCTTTGTTTCGTGTTTTGGCTTTTATCCACGGATCTTTTTACACGTTTCACACAGTCACTCCACAGAGAGAGCCCTGTTGAAAGAAAAACCCGTCAAAGCGCTCACGTGGCGCTGTCAGCGTTCTGGCGGGAAATTTGGCGCGCGCGTCTGTCGAACGACTTCCTCTTTTTTTTTTTTTTTTTCTCCTCCTTGCTTTCTTTTTTTGATTTGCTTTTCTGTTTTTTGTTCCGCGCCGCTCTCTCCTTGCTAGTCAGTCTCAGAGCTGTCAGTCACACGGAAGCCAGGCTCCATAAATAATGCCGGCGCCGTTAAATAATACACGGCGGCGGCCTAAACCGAAGCTGCATCGACGGTCTCTTTCGCGCACTTTCCCGCTCATCATAACACGCAGCTGAAGAACAGTGGGGTTGGATGTTTTCTGTGATGGCTCTTTTTTTATTTCCCTCTCAACCGTCTGAATTAAAGTGACAAATCCTTTGTCTTCAAAAAACATCCTCGCTTTCTGATCTCAGTAAGAGCATCAGTGAGGAAGGTGGCTGTGGGTTTAGCCCCGTAGTTGCATACCTGCTATTGTCCATCCATCATCTACCACTTTTCTGTGGATCCGGGTCGCGGGGGTAGCAGTCTAAGCAGAGAAACCCAGACTTTCCTCTCTCCAGCCACCTCCTCTAGCTCCGCCGGAGGATACCACAACATTCCCAGGCCAGCCGAGAGATATAATCCCTGTCTTCCCTGGGTTCTTCTCACGGTTGGACATGTCCGGAGCACCTCCACAAGGAGGCGTCTAGGAGGCATCCTAACCAGACACCCAGACCACCTCAACTGGTTCCTCTCTACGTGGAGGCATACCAGCTCGACTCTGAGCCTCCCCTGTATGATCGAGATCCTCACCCTATCTTTGAAGGTGAGACTCGACACCCAACAGAGGAAACTCATTTCGGCAGCTTGTATCTGCGATCTCTACCCAAAGCCTGTGACCTAGGGTGAGAGTAGGAACGTAGGTTGACCAGTAGGTCTTCACCAGGACAGACCGGTACAGAGCCCACATCACGGCAGACGCTGCGCCAATCTGCCAGTCGACCTCCTGCTCCATCCTTCCCTTACTCGTGAACAAGACCCAGAGATACTTAAACTCCTCCACTTGAGGCAGGAGATCATTTCCAACCTGGAGAGGACACTCCACCCCCTTCCGACTGAGCACTAAAGATCATAGTCTTGTACTGGAGTGTTTGTTAATGCAAAATCTCAGCGGGCGATGTTAATAGTCTTGACTCAAGTCGCATGTCTAATGGAGAAATTCTGGATTTGGGAAATCATGGGCAGGCTAACTTTGCTGTGGTTTGGTAGATCACCCTTTGCAGGATAGAAATCTCTTATTCCTAATATTATAAAGCCTACTGTTAAGCTGGCCTGTAGGCTACAGCTAGCCCATAGGCAGGAGCTACAGGTAGGCAACCCCAGCTGGAACCACTGAGCTCACCATGTTTAAAAGCACCACATTAACCCTGTTATACCAGAGGACTTTGCGGGGAGAGGTCATCAGGGATAACCTTTATGTACGTCTAGTAGTCAAAGTCAAAGTGAACTTTATTGTCATTCAGACTTTACAGCTGAGTGCATAGCTGAACGAGATGCGTTTCTCCAAACTCCAATGTGCAGATATATAAAAACACAAGACATACAGCTAACGAAGTATAGAAAGAGTGTGTGTGATAAATAGTGAGATATACTCTAAATAGATATGTATACTTAAAAAAAAGTGTTTTTGCAGACGTATTGCACTTAAAGGGAATATATATATTGCACAGTTCTGACAAAGTATTGCACACTAACAATGTAAACATAACACTGTAAATTTTAAACATTTTAAGGTGTAAGAGTGCTTAGGTTTAGAAAGAAACAATCAGTCTATTGCACAAAATTAGCAGCATTAAGTGGAGGACCACCTGAGTATGAAGTAGTTATGTGTTCAAGAGTTTAACAGATCTGATGAGTCTGCTCATCAGGAAGGTAGTACACTACCAGTCAAACGTTTTATAACATTACCAGTCAAACGTTTTATAACATTACCAGTCAAACGTTTTATAACATTACCAGTCAAACGTTTTAGTACACTACCAGTCAAACGTTTTAGTACACTACCAGTCAAACGTTTTAGTAACACTACCAGTCAAACGTTTTAGTACACTACCAGTCAAACGTTTTAGTAACACTACCAGTCAAACGTTTTAGTACACTATCAGTCAAACGTTTTAGATCACTACCAGTCAAACGTTTTATAACATTACCAGTCAAACGTTTTATAACATTACCAGTCAAATGTTTTAGTACACTATCAGTCAAACGTTTTAGTACACTACCAGTCAAACGTTTTAGTACACTACCAGTCAAACGTTTTAGTACACTACCAGTCAAACGTTTTAGTACACTACCAGTCAAACGTTTTAGTACACTACCAGCCAAACGTTTTAGTACACTACCAGTCAAACGTTTTAGATACACTACCAGTCAAACGTTTTAGTACACTACCAGTCAAACGTTTTAGTACACTACCAGTCAAACGTTTTAGTACACTACCAGTCAAACGTTTTAGATACGCTACCAGTCAAACGTTTTAGATACGCTACCAGTCAAACGTTTTAGAGAGGCAAAACTATTGTTAGCTGCTGTTCATATAGTGGTGTGTTTTAATAGTAATCTTTGAATCAAGTGATACATATTGAATTGCCAGATTCTTGCCAATACACAGTCCTAGTATGTATTATACGTATAGACTAGTGACTGGAAAATTGTATAAATCACTGATGAATACAAAATAACCGTACGCTCCAGCGCTCCATTAAACACAGCTTCTCTCAATGCTGCCTCGTCTTTGTTCAAGGAAAGCATGAAAATCGCTTCGACAAATTGAAATAACCGTGTGGTCTTTGTTGTTGTTGTTGCAGGTTTGTTTATCGTAGTGCTTGATTTTGTTTCTGTTCAGGTGAGCAGGGAGCCATCACGATGTTCCCGATGTTCCTCCTAGACCATCACATGACAGCGCGCGAGCTTGGGATGTGGAACGGCGTGGTCGCCATGGCTTTCAGCATCTGCGGCTCCTCCGCCGGAGGCTTCTTACTCTCCCGCTACAGGTAACAGTGGCTTTCCCTTCGCTGTTACGGGTATCAGAATCAAAACCCCGAGTAGACAAGGTGACGAAAGTGGGCCAAGGCCAGAATGGTGGGACGTTAAGCTTTGAAAGATCATCAGCTTGTAAAGCTTTTCCCTGTGATTGCTTTATGAAGTGAAGTTTTGTGGGTAAACCTCTGCTGACAGTCTCGTACAGAATTGTTATACAGGTTTATATTGTTTCACTCAGTACCGATGACTTCGTTGTCAGATTAGTCTGGGCTTAAGGTGAGACAGATGTTTTGTAAACCTTGACACTCAGAAGACGCCAAAGCGTGAGTTACACCCATCAGCCATAACATTAAAACCCACCTCCTTGTATCTACACACATTTACATCCATTTACAATACAAGAGCACTCTGTAGTTCTACACCTACAAACTGTAGTCCAGGGGTCCCCAATTAAATTTTTAGGGGCCGCATTTAGCCAACACCAAACGCAAGGGCCAGCGCATTAGTCGCATAATATTTTATAAGGCAGATTGTGCTGTAATAATTTCTTTGTTGTTATAGTGCATGTCATTAATTAGGTAAGTCAACTGCAGCTACATGATCTTACTCACCATCCAATAAGAGAAGTGACAACAGTCAGTTAAAACAAGAGACTTAAAGTCTCTTGGAGAGTCTGTTTCTGTCCAGCCTATTGCTAATGTTCATTGAAGAAAATGATGTCTCACAGATATAGGTGGAGGGAAACACTGGGAGTAGCAGTAGGGGCAGTTTCAAAGCATCTCCTCGCGAAAAGCTTTCCCATCAAAAACTTTCACGAACACCGACACCTGCTCTATGTTCGTCATATAGTGAGAGGTGTCAATGGTGAGCGACATGAAGTCCGTTCTCTTCAGACTAGAGAGCAAGGCAACACAAGCAGTCCTCCTCTAGAACCTCCACTCTTCTCACTGCAGTGTTATCAGATAACGGTACTCGATTGAACAAGTCTACCACAGCTTTCGTTGTGGCTCAAAGCTTCTTCCAGCATATCAATCGCACACGTCTTTATCAACACGACTTCTGTGAAAGGTTGTTTAGCTTTTGCTAAGTTCCACGATACACGCAGAGATGCCGTTGTTTTGTTTTCTTGCGCAGATGTTGTCTAATGGATGGTAGTAACAGAATGGTTGTAGGCAGCAATCAAACTTGCAATCTTTTGTCTTTGAGTCTCTGATTTAGCTGAAAAGTTGTCATTGAAATGGGCGTGGCGTGTTTTGAAGTGCCGCTATATGTTAGCTACCTTGCATACGGCTACAGCTCGAGAGCATAGTAAGCAAGCTGGCTTAGCGTTTGCACGGTCTAGAAAAATTAAACAAAACTCGTCCAGACGGAACTGAACTGTCTGTTTTTGTTATCAGACTGTTATCAGACTTACATATGCTGTGTTCTACAGAGGTAGCTCGTCAACCGTTGGCTAAACTGCTCTGCTCTTGTTTTTTACTCGTAAGGTAAGTACGCAAACATAAGTGTTTGGCGGTGGGCCAACAGTTTGAGCCACCTATTGGGGAGCACTGCTGGACTATACTTTGTTAACCCCCTTTCAACTGTTCTTCAGTGGGCCCCCAAAGAACCACCATAGAGCAGGTGTTATTTGGGAGTGGGGTCGTTCTCAGCACTGCAGTGACACTCGCAAGGTATGTTAGTGTGCGTTGTGCTAGTGTGAGTGGATCAGATACATCAGTGCTGACAGTCGCTGTCCACTCTATTAGACACTCCTACTACTTGCAGATGTAAAGTCAGAGACAGTAGCTCATCTGCTGCTCCACAGTTTGTGTTCTCTAGTTCTTCATCAGTGGACACAGGACGCCACCCACAGGACACTGCTGTCTGGATAGTTTTGGTTGGTGGATGATTCTCAGTCCAGCAGTGACACTGAGGTGTTTAAACACTCCAGCAGCAGCACTGCTGTGTCTGATCCACTCACACCAGCATAGCACGCACTAACACACCACCACCACGTCAGTGTGACTGCAGTGCTGAGAACGATCCACCTTCCTAATAGTATCTGCTCTGTGGTGGTCCTGTGGGGGTCCTGATCATTAAAGAATAGGGTAATAAAGTATACAGAGAATCAGTTGAGCTACAGTCTGTAAGTGTAGCTCCTGTATGGTCAGTGGAGCTGATACAGTGGGCCGTGTGTATAGATACAGGGAGGTGGTTCTGATGTAAAGACTGATCAGTGTATATAGAAACTATAATAAAGAGAAGAACACTGACTGATACGTGTCTGCACTTACTGAATGTGGTGAACATCACACTCTCTGAGTTGGCTGACGTCTCTGGGATGCATCAAAGCACATGGGTACATGGGTCAATATTAACAACAAGGATTTGAAGGTAGTGTTACAGTTTACCTGTACACAGGTAGGTGAAGGTAGTGTTACAGTTTACATGTACACAGGTAGGTGAAGGTAGTGTTACAGTTTACCTGTACACAGGTAGGTGAAGGCAGTGTTACAGTTTACCTGTACACAGGTAGGTGAAGGTAGTGTTACAGTTTATCTGTACACAGGTAGGTGAAGGTGGTGTTACAGTTTACCTGTACACAGGTAGGTGAAGGTAGTGTTACAGTTTACCTGTACACAGGTAGGTGAAGGTAGTGTTACAGTTTACCTGTACACAGGTAGGTGAAGGTAGTGTTACAGTTTACCTGTACACAGGTAGGTGAAGGTAGTGTTACAGTTTACCTGTACACAGGTAGGTGAAGGTACTGTTACAGTTTACATGTACACAGGTAGGTGAAGGTAGTGTAACAGTTTATTTGTACACAGGTAGGTGAAGGTAGTGTTACAGTTTACCTGTACACAGGTAGGTGAAGATAGTGTTACAGTTTACCTGTACACAGGTAGGTGAAGGCAGTGTTACAGTTTACCTGTACACAGGTAGGTGAAGGTAGTGTTACAGTTTATCTGTACACAGGTAGGTGAAGGTGGTGTTACAGTTTACCTGTACACAGGTAGGTGAAGGTAGTGTTACAGTTTACCTGTACACAGGTAGATGAAGACAGTGTTACAGTTTACAGGTATACCCCACTACACTATACCGACCACTATATCATGTAACGTCTGTTCAGGTGAAGGAAGAAGGATAAATGATGGTGGTTCTTCTACAGCAGTATGTTTCTTCCCTCTGTTTCTTCTCTGCTGACCTCCGCATGCTCTCCTTCTGTTTATCTCTTAGTCTGTTCTGATCACATTATCCACTGAAGACCAGTCTGTTTTTTTCTGGGTTTTTTTCTTCTTCTTGTTTTTCTGTATATATGTGTATGTGTGCATGTGGCTGGTCCAGCCCTCAGGAGAGAGCGAGAGAGTAATGGAAGTAAACACAGCTCTGTCAGGGAGGTGTGAGCTGGGAACGCAGAGAGCGGTGAAGGAAAAAAAAAAGAAAGCGTGTAAATGGAGCCATGTCCCTCAACCCAGCTGATCCCAGCGCAGCTCGCATTCAGCCAGCCTGGTCAGTAGCATCACGATTCGGCCAGCGGATCCTGGTCCTGGATCAGCGCGGGAAGCGTCTGCTGTCGAGGCGCTGTGTTGCGAGCGCAGTGATCGCATGAACGGACTCTACCAGATGAAGTTACTTCTGCAGGGATACGACAAGCGAGGAACAGAATGCCGCAGCTTTGTTTACTGTTCGCTGCTGCCATTCACTGCCACTCGGAGCCCCTCTAAAAGCATCGTTCTCCACATCCTAGCTGCGAGAGCCACTGCTCAATTATACATCCTTCAGCTTCACGACCGCCGCCCCCTGCGCGGACTCGTTTTGTAATTTTGTTCTACAGTCATATTGAACTTCTTACCCACCGTGATCTCCTAGTGCTGGACGATTTTCACCATTCGTTCAGTTAATTGTGATTACAATTTAAGATCGATTTTCAAAATGATTTAATTGAGATTTTATATCTTTACATACAAACATTTTATCTATTACAGGGGTTTCCAAACTTTTGCGACCCAAGGCCCACTTAACCCACCCCAAAACTTTCCACGGCCCCCCCAGAATATATATTTTCTTGCCGTTTAACATCAAATACAGTTCAACCATCCACGTGACCTGTGAAACTGACTGCATACTCATACAACAAAAGAAACTAAACATTTACAGCACTTTTTGTCACTCACCTGATGAGATGGCGGATGATGGCTCAACAGCTTTAGCGTTATTGGTTCCAGAGCAAACCAATTCAAGGGTCTTTTTCCTGCTTTGGTCTTCTTTAAGTTTGTTCTCAAAAAATTCCACAGGTTTAGATGCATACTCGCTGAGTTTAGCCCCCAAATGTTGACGTAACTTGGTTGTAGGGCTGGGTATGGCCACTTAATTTCCCGGATCGATTCGATCCCGATTCCACAAGGTCTCAATTGAATTCGATTTCTGATTCGATTCAATTCAATGTGGATTAATTTAGGGATATTTTAGTTACAATAATATGTTTTGTTTAAATATAAAAAGAGAGGCTGGACTGCTAATTTTAAAGGTCTATCTCGGGTTTATGCGAATCGATATTGGATTATTTAAATGAAGATCGATTTGAATCAAAAAATCCATTTTTTAAATACACCCCTACTTGGTTGGCTCCAACGCTTCATTTGCCAAGACCTCCGAACACACAGCGTAGAGTGGTAGCGGCTCATTTTCTGTTCCTGTGCACGTGAAGCCTAGTGCTAGCTGCTC
The DNA here is from genome assembly GCA_021613375.1 of Megaleporinus macrocephalus. Lineage (NCBI taxonomy): Eukaryota > Metazoa > Chordata > Actinopteri > Characiformes > Anostomidae > Megaleporinus > Megaleporinus macrocephalus. Next base: position 29,210,935 of record CM038725.1, on the reverse strand, counting down.
ACTGCTGTATTTTCTTCTTTTCTATGTATGCTTGCTTTTCTCGGTTCTCTCAGTAAGAGATACAGTGGCTGCTTCACTTGTAGATGGTCCAGCTTCAGGGTCTTCTGTTGTCAAAGACCCTGTTTTTAACCATTTATCCATAATGTGTACACAAGACAACAGCTTCACTCAGACTGTTGATCCACTAGCTAGCGTTGACTGTACTACGCCAAACCAATCAACGAACTCAAACTAAACATGTGTTGTTTTGCAAATAAACAAACTAAATATGCTGAACAATCTATTTATTGGAGAAAAAAAAAAGATTTTTGGCTTACGGCCCCCTTGCAGTACGTCAGGCCCACAAGTTGAAAACCACTGATCGTTAAATCGAAAATATAAAACAATAAGCCTTCTTTATGGCGTCACGTGAATGTCAAAACTCGAGCGCACAGTAATGTAACGATATAAAGCTGCCTGTTTTAATGTTTCACACACGTAAAGTTTTCACTCGTGAGTGCAAATGTGAAACTCGCGAGCACAGAAAGAGGAACCACACACGCTTTTTCCTCCTTTAATGCTTCTTTTCTCGGGCGCAGAGTGCAATACCGTCTGCTTTTAGCGCTCGAGTTTTCAGAGGGGGTGGTTTTGACAGTTTGGGGGCGGGACATGGCCCGGACGCTATTGGCTGATGGCACCTGGTTTCGTAACTGACTGCTCACTACCAACAGCCCCTCAAAGTACAACAAACATGGTGGACGCAGAGTAGAGATGGACCCATATGGGTTTATCTATGGCCGATGCTGATGTTTAGAGGTCAGGGTCAGCCGATGGCCCATATGTATGAGTTTTAGGGGCATTATCTAGAAGTTTTCCGCTTTATTTGCTGCTAAAATGTCCCACTATTAATAGTTCAAGTTCAAGTTCAAGAGTTTTATTGTCATGTGTACAGCAGAACAGAGAGTTACACTGTACAATGAAATTCTTACTTTGCTGCTCCTCCATTCACCAAAAGATAAAGATAACAAATAAAGAAATAATAAAAATATATATATATATAAAATATACAAAGTATAATATAAGTTGAAGTAGATAAAAGTATTTTAATAGTTAAAGAATAAAAATAAAAGATAAAAGTTATAAGTAATAACAAGTAGACGCACAACATTTGCTTTGAAAGATACTTCCACACAGCAGACACGTTTACTGCAGTTACAGAGACTGTCCCACTTCAAGCTCGGGTTTTTTAATAGTGTTGTGGTAAAATTGTGCATCAACACAGCGGCTCAGTTCTGTTTTCTTTAGTTCCGTTTGTCTCGAGTGCCAGAAGCTGAGTAATATCTGGGAAGCTCTGGCTGCTCCTTTGAGACTCTGTGTAACAGTAACGTGTAAAATACACTAGAGCAGTTAGCTTTAGCCCCGGAGCTAAGCAGTAAACATCCGCTCTGGTTCAGTCTACGGCCGAGACAAGAAACACTTAACCACGTCATTAAAAAACATCACTGTTTACTATAAATTATTAACTTTCACTTATTGGCTGAACAGTTCCAAAGGTTTTGGCTTGAGGTCCTTCACATGCGGCAGCAGTACGTTTCACCGCACCAATAATATGGGGCTGTGAAGTGCTGATATTGACCGATGCCGATATATTAAAATATGGCAAATATCGGCCCGATATATCGGTCGATCTCTAACGCAGAGGAGCCGACAGAAGAGATAGATAGATAGATAAAACTCTGGTTTATCTCAATTACAATAATGATTTAATAGTCTTATCACTTCTTATCAGCATATATTCACTCGTTTCCGCTGCGGCTCGCTCAGTTAGGCTCATATATTTGGCGGTTATTCGTGTTTGGCCACTGCTGTAGCTCACAAACAAACAAACTAACTAACTAACTAACAATCAAACAGCCCCCTAAATCTCTGAAACAACATTTTGTAAGTGGTGGTGAACCAGAGAACAAAGATCAACACATTTCCTCACATTTCCCCATCTCTCCATTTCTCCCAGTAGTTTCTATCTAAATAGGTCGAATCGACACAGCAACGCTGAGGACAATAAGAGTCTAAGTTTAAATAAAAAATATCAAATTGCGATAGAAAAGAGTGTTAAAGGAGGAAGAAAGACAGTTTAAGTGTGTGAAACGTTAAAACATGCAGGTTTAAATCTTTCACCTCACGTTTTGGCCGCTCAAGTTTTGATCATAAGGTGACGCCTTACTTTTTATCTCAGTTACTGGCGTTTCACGCAGACCAACGCAGTTTCAAAACAAAGCAGCAAGCCAAAGTGGATGCAGCCGACACTCCGCCGAGGACTGAGCTACCGAACAAAGGTGGGAATTTCTTTTCACTGGTGTGGAACTGGTACGGTTTTGAGAAATCAGATGTTGAACCAAAGCATGTAATGTTTAGACTCTGTCGAAAGTCTGTCATCACCAAAAGTAGCAGCACAACAAATTTGTTCCAGCACCTCCGACTCAAACTCTGTGTGGAACGGAAGCAGTGCCTCAAACAAGCTCTTCAACTCCCAAAGCTCCCGCTAAAAGATAGCTAACGTTAGCCGCTTCATTTTCCACTGCTGCCCATATGACAAAAGTAGCAACCGTTGCACAGCAATAACGGAGACGGTGGCTTTTCATATATAAACAAAATAAACGTAAAAGAAAAGTTTAAGAGTTCTAGATGGTGCTGTTGTTCTTTTTGGGCAAATTAAAATTAAACTTCCTTTTTTTCGTTGTTATGCAAGAACTAAAAAAATTTAAATCGAGAATCGCTCATAAATGTGAAAAAAAATTGATTTTTTTTTATTCCCCCAATTTCGCCTAGACAGGAAGCTTTTATTTGCTTAGCAAAACAATTTATTTTTAAAATATTCAAACAGTATTAATACAGTAAGTGGGGCTTTTACATACATCAATGTGTTTATTTAACCCTTTCCAAGCTTCTCCTTGTGGAAACAACCCAGTATTACTTACAGTTCTCATATAATACCTGCTTTGACTGCTCAGTACTTCAAACTGGAGCTCAAGATATCTATATTATCTTTCACAATAAGATATTCATGTTCCTTTTATTGTATGTATGATTATTGATCTGTTCTAATTTTTTATTACTCAATTATAGACGACCGAATGTCGTAATTGGGCCGAACTTGATCAGCCGTTGTAGAAGTGCCTGCCTAACTACTCAGATTAGCTCACCTTGAGCAGTCCGACAATTGGACACGTCAGAAATTCAGACCTGTAAACATTAATTTGGTGATAATTGAGCCTGGTTAGAGAGTCTCCTTGCACACTTGTCTGTGGTTTAAATAGGGGTTTGAAATGAAGTGACTTTACTGTGTCGCTTGAATTGGCATCAAGAAGCACAAAGTAATGTTAGACTTCTTGTGGTTGTTGTTTTTACTTCAGAGCAGAAACAGTTCATACTGTGTAACTGGGTAACGTCGCTGGCAGTGTAGCTTCTTCTGTTCATACAGAATAACAAGACATGCACTGGATCTTAAACTGGATCTTAGAATTGGCGGTGATGATGAACGTGTGCTTGGATTTCATAGTACAAGTGTTTCTCATTTGTAGCTGCTCGAAGGAAGAAGTTCTGTTATAACTCTTGTTGTAACTTCTTTCTTGCAGTCAAAAGGAAAAGAGATACCATTTCAGAGTATAAGCTTTTAGGACCTCTCGAAATGAGGTTTACCCTGACTCGGCAACTTCTAAAAGATTAGCGCCCTCGTTTTTGAGATAGAACATCAAGTTAAGAAGAACTTACGGAGTTACGAGTGGCTCAGATTACTCTTACGCTTACGAATGAGTTTACGTACTATGTTAGTTACGTAGGCTGTCGGGAAACGTTGGAAATTTTAAGAATGTTCTTAAGTAGGAAGTTACGAAGTACTTAGCGTTAAGAACGTTTTGGGAAACGCACCAAACGTTAGTTTTGGAGTGATCTTTAACGGCCACTTTCTTACAAAGTCTGCAAACTGCCGTCTTCACAGCAACGTCAGTCTTTTCAGATCCAAACCAGCTTCATGCGAGTGAAGATGATCCTCGCCTAGGAGTAAAATCTAAAGAGGTAGACGGCGAGGCTGGCAGTGGCTGAGTTTCTTCCCCTGGCGCAGGTGTGCTTTTAGGTGTGTTGTTTGGGCAACTATGCTGGCACACAGTATGGGCACTCCGCCTGGCCACGTCGTTATCTCCTGGGTTTGGGACTGCTTCCTTTGGGGGTTCCTGCTATAAATGACGGGGTTCACTGAACCATACGCTTCCTATAACCTCTTTAGACTTTGGTGTGTCCATCTGTATAAACAAGTTCTATCAGACGCCATAGTATGTAAGTAACGTTCACAACACTGTAGACGTAAACCTGTTGATACTGTCATCACTTCATGTCGCTAATGTTTCGTTTCCTGATCTGTTTTTTCGCTGCATTTCTTCTGAGAATTCACAGATTTCTTCTGCTTTTGCTCCTCAGGTCTTTTTTTTTCACTTGAACTGAAAGTTCACATTTGCCCTGTTCACCTTCCTATTTTGGGGTGGGTTGCTTTGCCTTTAGCCGCTAGGCAGAAAGCCACTTTTCACACACTTAACACACCGTTCAAGAGAGATTACGTAAGCCCCCACACCTTCCCCCCTCTCGTATTGTAGGTGTGGCCCTCAGCTAATGTGATGTAATGCAGTTCTAATAATATGCTGAATGTGTTTTGTGTCAGATACAGAGCGAAAGTGCTTTTATACAGAACCAGTCAAATATCAATACATGGAAATATCAATAATATTTTATAGCAATACCAACAATAGACATATATAACTTATATAACATATATAATTGTATATATAACTTTAAACTTTACCTAAGAGATGAAGAAGAGGCTTCAGTCTATGTGATTTGGGAACATTTCTATTGGTCCATTCATCATGAAACTTTAACAGCAGAGTTTTTAAACATTGTGTTCACTCACTTGTGTTTAAACACCATGGTAGCACTGCTATGTCCAATCCACTCACACCAGCACAACACACATGAACACACCACCTCATCAGTGTGACTGCAGTGCTGAAAATAACCCACACCCCAAATAGTACCTGCTCTGTGGTGGTTCTCTGGGGACCCTGACCACTAAAGAACAGGGTAACAAAGTGTACAGAGAATCAGATGAACTACAGTCTGTAAGTGTAGAACTATATAGTGCTCCTATATAGTAGGTGAAGGTATAAAATGTAAGTTCTCCATGAAAGCAGTGCAGTTAGTGTGTGTATTAGAGTCAAATCTTTTCTAGGGGTGTAAGAAAATATCGGGATATTATATTTCATGATACTGTATCAATTCTCAAAATAGATAGTGAGTGTAGATAAAAGGAGGTGTACCTAATAAAGTGGCTGGTGGGTGTATAAATATAGTAATTGACCATATTTATATGATGCCAATTTATTGTCTTAACTGGGACAAGCTTAAATAGCTTTATAAATAAGATATAATTACTTTTTCTAATTTAAGTGATCTACACATGAGCTCAAACAGACCCGTCACTGTAAATGGTGTCCGCTGAGGCTAAGCTTTCAAGTTTTTCAGCTTTTTAATGTTCTTGTTTAATGCATTGGTATCAGTAAAAACAACCTCCTTATATTATATGGCTTGTTTCATTGAGTAATTAATAAAAGGCTTCGATAAGACTAGACTCACTCGTTTCTGATTAATTAATACTTTGAGCTGAACACAAACCACTATCACATTGAGAACAAAAGCAGGTAAAATATATATTTACACTTGATATTGAGCATGAAAATAGTTTATAACACAAAAATAACATTTTCAAATAGATGTTTGTGAATAAGGACTTGATTAAAACCTTGGAAAAAGCCTGGAAGCTTTTTGGGAACAAAACTCTAGAACTGATCCAAAATAATCTTAACCTTAATAAAGCTTGACTAGATTTACTTTTGGAAACTAAGGACTGGATGTGTTGGAAACAGTATGTGTTTCTAGTGTTTTGGCTAATAAGTAACCCCAGAAACAAATTCGGTTAGTGCAATTATATTTCACCAATTAACCACAACCTATTAAGACCCTTGCAGCCACATGGAATAACTATATAAATTCAATTAAGCTACCAAAACAGTCAACAGCTATCAACCACTGCTTTACCTTTTCAAACCAGCTTAGTTTGTTTAGCTTGTTCTTGTAGATTTAAAAAAAATACTAGCCTTGATTTCTAGACATACTGTTTTACCAGTTCAGCTGGTCTGTTGCGACTCGTTTTCAAGCCTTGGAGCTCAACACATTTTGAAGTGTGGGATGATCTAGGCCTGCAGTATGCGTGATGCTAATTGGTGGGATATAAGCTTCTATTCTTCTCTGTTCAGTGCAAAACTAAACAACTCAAACATGAACTGGCCGATGGACTCCTTTGGGGTGAAGCAGTATTGCTGTAACATTGTAATCAGCCCACAATTCCATTCACACAACACTGGCTATATAATTTGGTATTTTCATAATATTTAATATAAAGTTAATATATGATTATAGTCATGCTGTTGCACTACACTGGATCTGGGAAGCTGGTTGGTGGTGCTGCTCAGCATTGGTGCAGCTGCATTAGATGGTATGACTGATAGAATTGTTTATGATGCGTTATTACACTTCCATGTTGTACGGTCACAGTTTTGCATTGTGATATCACTGTTTCATAGTGCATTCTTATACTTGCTGCATCCGAAATCACCTACGTCCATACTGCACAGTAGGCATAGGCAGTAGACGAGCTCGGCTAGTTTGTCTGAATGTGCAGTGTTAAAGGGAACCCCGGCTGGTAAGACTTGTAAGCTTTAATATGGTTTAATGACTCTAAATTATTAAGACATGTAAAAAAATCACAAAAGTATCAGATTTATTTATAAATTAACGCTTTTATTCTAAATATTTAACGTATGGATGCAGCCATTATTTCTGACACGCAGTGCCTCCTGGGTAGCCGTCAAATGGTTGCTATGCGCTAAACTTGACTGCGGTTGGAAGGAGTGAGTGTTAGTTACTAACCTAGCTTAAAGAAAACCATGTACATTGTGTTGTTGATGTTGTTTCAGTGAAAGGCAGTGTGAAGACTGATATTAGTCTAAACAGCTTCACAAACATAAACAAGGAGAATAGTTAGTGAAGCAGCGTGTGGACCAACACAGCTACCCAAAGACCCCCGCTCTGCTCTCCTCACTTCAGTCTGGATGAGTTTGAGTCGTTCAGTAGACCACCACTGGTGAGAGACTTGACGGAGGCTGTTGGTTTTAAGGGTTGGCTAAACGACAATGCAGTCCCTTATAGGAAGTCCTAAAGCTCCAGATTATGGAGAACCGTGTGAAGAAACGTGAATGTGAACATGCGCTGGATTCTCTCCTGGCGTCCGGATTATCTCCTGCCCCAAACCCAGGAGATAACAACTCGACCAGACGGGTCACATGGGTCAGATGAAACATTAAGACATGGAGGCGGACCTATCAGACCCGTGTAGTCAGACCTGCACCGCGGTATCTTCCAGAAGAAAGCATGTACTGGTTACAACAGCTGCCAGCAGAAAGAGGCAGCGTGTCTTATGTGAGACTGTGTCTCTCTCTCTCTCTCTCTGTCTCTCTCTCTCTCTCTCTCTCTCTCTCTCTCTGTCTCTCTCTCTGTCTCTCTCTCTCTCTCTCTCTCAATGCTGGGGAGAAGGTGTGTTTCACACAGTCGTTCATTCAGTCCTCCGCTTCCCACAGATTAGGTTTCTGCTGTTGTCCGTTCGGGGCTCCTAAAAGCTAATTTGGACACTTATCCCGGCCCCCCTCTGAAGCGCTCGAGTGGCCAAAGTCTGACCCCCCCAAACACGGCGATGGTCATCAGCAATCTGAGAGAGCCCCTTTATCGGCCACTGCCGCGCGTGATGGTCCAATCAGAACCAGAATCTCTCTCTCTGTTTCTCTCCTGCTCACTTTCTCCTCCTCTCCTTTTCTCATTGTCTCTCTCTCTCTCCTGCCCTCCAGCTATCTCTCTCTCTCTCTCTCTCTCTGTCTCTCCCTGGCTCGCTCTCTTTCTTTCCTTATCTTGCTTGTTCACTCTCCCTGTCTTTCTCTCATACATAGCCTATCTTAATCTCTTGTTCTTGTCTTTCACTCTGCCTCATTCTTCTTGCTCTCTATTTCTCTTTATCTTGTTCACTCGCTCACACGTTCTCTGTCTTTCTCTCTCTTGTATTCCCTCTCGTTATTTCTTATCTTTCCTATCTCTCTCTTTCTGTCTCATTCTTCTCTATCTCTCTCTTCTTGTACTCTCACTCGCTGACAGTCTCTCTCTCTATTTCTTCTTTCATCTCTCTATCTCTCTCCCTCTGTCTCTCATTCTTCTCTTTCTTTCTCTCGTTGCACTTTCTCACATGCTAAGTCTCTCTTGCTGTCTATTTCTTATCTTTCATTTCTCTCTCTCTCTGTCTTTCTGTGTCTTTCATTCCTCTCTTTCTCTCTCTCATGGCACTCTCTCACACGCTAACGGTCTCTCTATTTCTTATCTTTCATCTCTCACTCACACCCTCGCACTCAGTAACAGTGTCTTTTCTCTCTGTCTAATTCTTCTCCTTCACTCTGTCCCTCGTTCTTCTTTTTTCATTTCATCTTGCTTGTTCATTCGCTCACACTTTTTCTGTCTTTCTGTCTCGTATTCCTCTTTTAATATCTTGTTCTTGTCTTTCATTCTGTTACATATCTTCTCTTCATCTTGTTTTAATCTTTCTCACTCTTGTATATTGTTATTCTTGTCTTTCAGTTTATCCCTCATTCTTCTTTCTATCTGTCTCTCTCTCTCTCTCTCTGGCTCGCTCTCTTTCTTTCCTTATCTTGCTTGTTCACTCGCTCACACTCTCCCTGTCTTTCTCTCATACATAGCCTCTCATACTTAATCTCTTGTTCTTGTCTTTCACTCTGCCTCATTCTTCTTGCTCTCTATTTCTCTTTATCTTGTTCACTCGCTCACACTTTCTCTGTCTTTCTCTCTCTTATTTTCCCTCTCGTAATATCATGTTCTTTTTCACTTTTAAAAAAATATCTTGTTTTTTAATATCTTGTTCATTCTGTTACTCAATTATTTTTCTATTTATCTTGTTTCTGTCTTTCTCACTCTTGTTTGTTGTTATTCTCGTCTTTCAGTTTCTCCCTCGTTCTTCTTTCACTTGTTTGCACTCCTTCTCACTGGCTAGTAGTGTCTTTTTCTTTCTCTAATTCTTCTCTTTCACTCTGCCCCTCTTTTATTCTTTCTCTCGCACAATCACTTGCACTCTCTTTCTTGCTTTCTATTTCTTATCTTTCCTCTCTGTCTCTCATTCTTCTCTTTCTCTCTCTCATTGCACTCTCTCACACACTAACAATCTCTGTTTCTCTCTAATTCTTTTCTTTCACTCTCTGCCCCTTATTTTGCTCTCTCTCTCTTGATAACTGTCCTCTCTTATTGCCCTCCTGTGTTGATGAAACCTGGTCTGGTGGTAAATAATAGAGAGAACGTGTGGCAGTATTTGCCCCCTCTTATGCTCCACCTTTCAGTTTCCTTATGGTGAACGAACCGACTGAAGCGTTCGGGAAACGAAAGTGAAAGTCAGGAGGTGACACTCCTGCCCATAAACAGAAATGATAATCCAGCTGCTAAAGGAAGGGAGTGAAGAAGTGAAAACGAGTGAAACAACAGGAGCTGCCCAAACCGTGTTTTAAAAAAGACCCCTCTGCCAACCCCCTGCAAGACCTGATAGATCACCAAACCTGCCCCCGTCAGAGAAACAGCACTGAAAGATTTCATTTTTGAGAAAGAAGAGAAAATCAAGCTGAGCTCTGACAGCGTCCATCTGCTGTCCATCCTTCCACTATGAGAAGCCACCTCGTCACTATGGGACTGAAAGGATGTGTAGCTGTTCAAGAAGCTACAACTAAGAATAAGACTTAGAACCCCAGAGCTGGACATCTGAGTTACATCTGAAACATAGAAGCTTAATGGACTCACCACCCCAGAGTCCAGACCTCAACACCACTGAATGTGTTTGTGATTACTTGGATGGTTAGAAGCAGAAAATGCTAAACCAACTTCTAAGACTGAGCTTTCTTCCTGATCTGTGAAATTGGGGGTGAATGGCTACAACTGAACTCAAGCTGGTTATGACTGAGCTCAACTAAACCCAGCAATTGCCAAGCTCAGCTAAACCAGCCTATGAACTTAATCAAGCTTATCACTTGGATGATTAGAAGCAGAAAATTCTAAACCAACTTCTAAGACTACATGTTCCTCCTAACCTGGGAAATTGGGGGTGAATGGCCACAACTGAACTCAACCTGGCTATGACTGAGCTCAACTAAACCCAGCAATTAACAAGCTCAGCTAAACCAGACTGTAACTGAACTAAATCCAGCTTTGACTGAGCTCAGCAAAATTGGACTATGGCTGAACCTAATTAGGCTATGACTGAGCTTAGCTAAACCTGACAGTGACTGAGACCAATGAAGCTTATTGTGTTTGAACATAGAAGCTTAATGAACTCACTACCCCAGAGTCCAGACCTCAACACCACTGAATGTGTTTGTGATTACTTGGATGGTTAGAAGCAGAAAATGCTAAACCAACTTTTAAGACTGAACTTTCTTCCTAACCTGTGAAATTGTGGGCAATGGCCACAACTAAACTCAACCTGCCTATGACTGAGCTCAACTAAACCCAGCAATTACCAAGCTCTGCTAAACCAGCCTATGACTGAACTTAATCAAGCTTGTAACTTGGATGATTAGAAGCAGAAAATGCTGAACCAACTTCTAAGACTGAAATTTCCCCCTAGTAACCTGTTCCCCCTAGTAACCTGTCCCCCCTAGGAATCTGTGCTATCTCATTGTGATTGGATGAGAGTCTCTGCAGCTCGACTGATCTGTTATTAATTATGTTTTGCTGATATTAAGTTTGGCATCCCAGACTGGCCTTTGATAACCCTTACCCATAAATGCGCACACACACACACAGTCGCTTCCTGTGCCCCCCAGGGGGCTTTGGGTATGTGTGTGTCTGCGTGATTGACAGGGTCCACTGGGTGCTCTGATTGGCACTAGGAGATAATAGATTGTGTGGATGTGTGTGGCATCTGATGGTCACTAATTAGACCCAGTCTAATCAGCCAGTGGCTGGGGATCTCGTCGTGTTATTGATTATGCCACGAAGCAAGCTCACCAGGAGGCTCTTAAACTACTAACAGGGAATCAATTAGACTGTCTGAGGGGAAAAAATGAGTGTGTGTGTGGGTGTGTGTGGGTGTGGAAGGGGGGTTCATATAAAGTATTGTTGCTGTCTTTCTGCTCCCATGACCCCAAGTGTCAAGGTCTTTACTCCTAAGTAATCCTAGTACTGGTCCAAGTCATTTAAATACTCAGGTGTTTGTTTATGTTGGTATAGGGTTTTTCTTTCGTTCCTAAAGCTTCACCTTTTTCACACTTTCAACAAGTGTGTAAGACTGGTGTACAGTGGAGCCACTACGAGTTTGATGAATCACCTTAAATATGTACATTGAGTGGATCTGGTGAGGATGACTTCAAAACCAGGACCCTCTGAGTTTTAGCCGCGCTTCACAGGTGTTGAACCAGACAGTGACTGAATTAATCCAGCTATGATTGAGCTCAGCTAAACCCAACAATTAACAAGCTCAGCTAAACCAGACTATGACTGAACTAAATTTTTTTTATTGTTGTAGACTAAAACTAGACAAAATGTTTTTAGTTTTTGTCAACTAAGCTAAACTAAAATGTTTCAGTTTTGTCAGCTAAAACTAGACTAAATGTTTTTTGTTTTGGTCAGCTAAAACTAGACTAAAATATTTTAGTTTTGGTCAGCTAAAACTAGACTAAAATGGTTTTTGTATTGGTCAGCTAAAACTAGACTAAAATGGTTTTTTTTGTTTTGGTTAGCTAAAACTAGACTAAAATGGTTTTTGTATTGGTCAGCTAAAACTAGACTAAAATGGTTTTTTTTGTTTTGGTCAGCTAAAACTAGACTAAAATGTTTTTTTTTGTTTTGGTCAGCTAAAACTAGACTAAAATGGTTTTTTGTTTTAGTCAGCTAAAACTAGACAATTTTTTTTGTTTTGGTTAGCTAAAACTAGACTAAAATGTTTTTTTGTTTTAGTCAGCTAAACCTAGACAATTTTATTGTTTTAGTCAGCTAAAACTAGACTAAAATGTTTTTTGTATTGGTCAGCTAAAACTAGACTAAAATGTTTTTTTTTGTTTTGGGCAGCTTAAACTAGACTAAAATGGTTTTTGTTTTGGTCAGCTAAATCTAGACTAAAATATTTTAGTTTTGTCAGCTAAAACTAGACTAAAATGGTTTTTTGTTTTGGTCAGCTAAAACTAGACTAAAATGGTTTTTGTTTTGGTCAGCTAAATGTAGACCACATTTTTTTTTTTTGTCAACGAGACTAAAATGTTTTTTTTTAGGTCGGTTAAACTAGATTAAAATGTTTTTACCTTTTGTTGGCTAAATAATATAATAATAATAAAATAATAAACTAGACTAAAGTGTTTTTCATTTTAGTCCACTAAGCTAGTCTACAATATTTTTTGTTTTTGTTGACTAAATTATACTAAAATGTTTTTGTAGTTTTGGTCAGCCAAAACTAGACTAAAATGTTTCTAGTTTTGGTCGACTTAGACTAGACTAAAATGTTTCTAGTTTTGGTTGACTAAGACTAGACTAAAATGTTTCTAGTTTTGGTCGACTAAGACTAGACTAAAATGTTTCTAGTTTTGATCGACTTAAACTAGACTAAAATGTTTCTAGTTTTGGTTGACTAAGACTAGACTAAAATGTTTCTAGTTTTGGTTAGCTAAAACTAGACTAAAATGTTTCTAGTTTTGGTTGACTAAGACTAGACTAAAATGTTTCTAGTTTTGGTTAGCTAAAACTAGACTAAAATGTTTCTAGTTTTGGTTAGCTAAGACTAGACTAAAATGTTTCTAGTTTTGATCGACTGAGACTAGACTAAAATGTTTCTAGTTTTGATCGACTGAGACTAGACTAAAATGTTTCTAGTTTTGGTCGACTGAGACTAGACTAAAATGTTTCTAGTTTTGGTCGACTGAGACTAGACTAAAATGTTTCTAGTTTTGATCGACTGAGACTAGACTAAAATGTTTCTAGTTTTGGTCGACTGAGACTAGACTAAGATGTTTATAGTTTTGGTCGACTAAGACTAGACTAAAATGTTTCTAATTTTGGTCGACTGAGACTAGACTAAAATGTTTCTAGTTTTGGTCGACTGAGACTAGACTAAAATGTTTCTAGTTTTGGTCGACTAAGACTAGACTAAAATGTTTCTAGTTTGGTCGACTAAGACTAGACTAAAATGTTTCTAGTTTTGATCGACTGAGACTAGACTAAAATGTTTCTAGTTTTGATCGACTGAGACTAGACTAAAATGTTTCTAGTTGTGGTCGACTAAGACTAGACTAAAATGTTTCTAGTTTTGATCGACTGAGACTAGACTAAAATGTTTCTAGTTTTGATCGACTGAGACTAGACTAAAATGTTTCTAGTTTTGATCGACTGAAACTAGACTAAAATGTTTCTAGTTTTGATCGACTGAGACTAGACTAAAATGTTTCTAGTTTTGATCGACTGAGACTAGACTAAAATGTTTCTAGTTTTGATCGACTGAGACTAGACTAAAATGTTTCTAGTTTTGATCGACTGAGACTAGACTAAAATGTTTCTAGTTTTGATCGACTGAAACTAGACTAAAATGTTTCTAGTTTTGATCGACTGAGACTAGACTAAAATGTTTCTAGTTTTGATCGACTGAGACTAGACTAAAATGTTTCTAGTTTTGATCGACTGAGACTAGACTAAAATGTTTCTAGTTTTGATCGACTGAGACTAGACTAAAATGTTTCTAGTTTTGATCGACTGAGACTAGACTAAAATGTTTCTAGTTTTGATCGACTAAGACTAGACTAAAATGTTTCTAGTTTTGGTCGACTGAGACTAGACTAAAATGTTTCTAGTTTTGGTCCACTGAGACTAGACTAAAATGTTTCTAGTTTTGGTCGACTGAGACTAGACTAAAATGTTTCTAGTTTTGATCGACTGAGACTAGACTAAAATGTTTCTAGTTTTGATCGACTGAGACTAGACTAAAATGTTTCGAGTTTTGGTCGACTGAGACTAGACTAAAATGTTTCGAGTTTTGGTCGACTGAGACTAGACTAAAATGTTTCTAGTTTTGACTAAGATTAGACTAAAATGTTTCTAGTTTTGATCGACTGAGACTAGACTAAAATGTTTCTAGTTTTGACTAAGATTAGACTAAAATGTTTCTAGTTTTGGTCGACTGAGACTAGACTAAAATGTTTCTAGTTTTGGTCGACTGAGACTAGACTAAAATGTTTCGAGTTTTGGTCAACTGAGACTAGACTAAAATGTTTCTAGTTTTGGTCGACAAAGACTAGACTAAAATGTTTCTAGTTTTGGTCGACTAGACTAAAATGTTTCTAGTTTTGATCGACTAGACTAAAATGTTTCTAGTTTTGGTCGACTGAGACTAGACTAAAATGTTTCTAGTTTTGGTCGACTGAGACTAGACTAAAATGTTTCTAGTTTTGGTCGACTAAGACTAGACTAAAATGTTTCTACTTTTGATCGACTGAGACTAGACTAAAATGTTTCTAGTTTTGATCGACTGAGACTAGACTAAAATGTTTCTAGTTTTGATCGACTGAGACTAGACTAAAATGTTTCTAGTTTTGACTAAGATTAGACTAAAATGTTTCTAGTTTTGATCGACTGAGACTAGACTAAAATGTTTCTAGTTTTGACTAAGATTAGACTAAAATGTTTCTAGTTTTGATCGACTGAGACTAGACTAAAATGTTTCTAGTTTTGACTAAGATTAGACTACAATAATAATACAATTGAAATGACTAAAACTGATATACGTTGTAGAAATAAAGCTAAGACTAAATCAGAACCAGCTGCTGACCTCACCACTGCTTTGTGTTTGTTTGTGTTTCAGTATTGGCTTGTTGATGAGGCGTGTGTTCGTGATCAGGACCGTCAGCATGGTTTTCCAGTGCTCTCTGCTCACGGTGCTGGAGCCCTCCCCTCTTATGAAAGGTGAGGCACACATACACTCCCACAAGAACTTGGTGACACCAGCTGACCTTGAGAAATGTGTCAAGATCAGAGCCACAGAGGTCCCTAAAGATTTCTGCCGTGATTTCTAATGAGCTGCCAACCTCTGAGTGAACTCTTAACCCTCTTTCCTGAAGTTGTAATCGTGGCTCATTACTGAGCTTGTGTTTTACCAGACGATCAGTAGGTTTCTCTGTAGCTGATTTATCTTCATCTGTATGCTGCCCAACAGTTTGATTTAGTTATGTTACAACCTCTTTGAAGAGGGAGACCAGTTTAGAGTATAGCTTTATTCTTGAAGGTACTACAGCACTAGGGCTGTGTATTGGCAAGAGCCTGGCGATACAATACGTATCGTGATACAGCGGTCACGATTCAATATCAAGATATATCATAATCATGATATATTGTGATACTGCAAGCAAATGATATATTGTGATTTTTCAAATCCTACTATTAAAACACACCACTGTATAAACTGGTTTGCCAATACTTACAATAGCACTGCGCCCTTGTGCTGCTTGTTAATGTTGGATTGGAGTTAAAAATGGATTACAACACTGCCATCTAGTGGTCAGAGCTTTAAACACAACACACAATGAATCTGTGTATTGATGCTGTGTTTTTGAGAATCGATACAGTATCACCAAACATAATATCCCGATATTCGATATTTCGATATTTTCTTACACCCCTAGTAGAGACATGCTTTGAGGAGACCTGAACATGGTCTACCTCAAACCAGCAATTTTTATTATAGTCCAGCCAAGTACACGTCCAACTAGCCCCGACCTGTAGGCCAGGTCATCTCCTGGCCGTTTTCATGGGCGGTTCTATAAAACAACAGGTCCAGCTTAAACATTATGACGGTCATCTGTATAAACAAGCTTTTTCACAGATGACAAACTACATAAGAAATATTTATAACAGATATATATATATATATATATATATATATATATATATATATATATATATATTTACGCTAAACATTATTATTAGTTTGTTTTAGTTAGCTTTTATTGCTCTTACAATAAGCCCTTCATGGCTCGTACCTTTTTGGACCACTGCTGGTAGAGACTCATCACTGCTGACCAGGTGACCCTGCAGGCCTTGCTGTTTTGAAGATGCTCTAATCGTCCAGCCCTAACAGCTTGGCCCTTGAGGAAGTTGCTTGGGTCTTCACCAGGGGCGTAGCAGCACCCTCACGAGGACACGAACGTGAGCAAAAAAAGAAAATCTGGATTTTCATGGGCCCCTCTCCCTACTTGGGCCCTGGGTAGTCAGTCAGGTCCACTTTACCCCCCACTACCACGACCATGGTCTTCACACATGCCCAATTGTCCCACGTCGACCACGAGAACCAACCATTCTCTGTGTGTATGTGTGTTCTTGTAGAGGTATATTTGTGAGGACCACTTTAGCAGGTCCTCACTTTAGCACATGTCATTTTCTCCAAAAATCAAGTTTAAAATAAAATCTAATAGAGCAGAAAATGAGTCTTTTGGATACTGAGGTTAAGGTTAGGGTTAGGTTTAGGTGTAGGTGAGGTATTAATTAGTTATAGTAAAACAAACATCAATAGAAACCTATGGATGACCTCACTAATGTAGTAAGACAAACGTGTGTGTGTGCCTTACTTTTTTCCTGTACATTGAATTTTCTCTTTTAACATTCAGCTGATAATGAATTCATCGCACCGCCCAGGTTTTCTGTTCTCGTACAGCTCAGACAGGCAGCGGTTCTGCAGGAGTCTTAAGAAGGAGATCAGACTAAAGTCGTGTCAAACATTCTCCCTCTCTGTCTGCTCTCGCTCCGTAATGGAGATTTCCGCCGCTCCCGTCTGGAAGTGAACAGTGTTCTCCTTTTTTTTCCTTTTTTTCTTTTTTCCTTGAGTATTCTCGCTGTTCTCTTTGATAAATGAATAACCCCCGCTCCCAACCCCCGACTCCCGTTCTCCTCCGCCATGGCTTTTTCGGATGTTTATTTAATGAAAATAAAAAGAGAAACTGTGAAGAAAAGCTGCCTCACTTTTTTTTTTTTTCGCTTTTTGTCAGCAAGTGTGTTTTGAATTCTCTCTCTCTCTCTCTCTCTCTCTCTCTCTTTCTCCCTCTCTGCCGAAACTGAGCAAAACTGCTCTCTGCACCCCTCGTCTTCCTCAAACCTGCTGAAAATGTTTCTCAATATTGTATGAGCATCTGATCTGTGAGTCTGTGGTTCCTGGGTAAGTAATGGAGAAGTCCTGTTAGGCAGAGTTGAGCGTAGTTGAGCGTAGAGTCTACGTAGTTGCCCGGGTGTCCGCTGACTGGCTGAGGAAGAGAGACCACCGGCTGTATGGTGTATGGTGGTCGGGCTCTATTACAGCCTTAATGCACGGCTTCCTGGCCGTTCTTACCTGCTTACGCTAGCCTGAAATGAATATGCGCTCGCCTACGGTAGTGATGAAGATGATGGTAACACAAAACTAGAGAACGTGACTCTCCTGAAAACCAAAAGTGTTGCTATCAGATAAACAGAAAAGTTCTAAGAAAAGTTCAGGTTGGAGTAGGGCTGGGCGATATAACGATAATTATCGCGAAATAGTGATAGAACTGTAAGACGTAGTCGATAGAATTAAGTTCCGTCCGTGTTTTGAGAGACAACGCGAACAGCCAATGAGAATGAGAATAGCGCCGCTCCAAACCAATCAGGTGGCTGAACTAGAGTTCCAGCCATTTCATGTTTAGCTGAAGCACACAGCACAGAGTGTAGACATAGCGGCAGCTTAACCCACGGCTAATAATCTGGTTGGAGAGAATAAAATAAAAGAAAATGACGACAGAAAACGTTAACTACTACTAAAAGAAACATGATACACGTGTTAATAATCTTAAAATAATCTGCTAAGATAAGATAAACAGGTAAACAGGTGCTGTCCTGCTGCTGTGTTGATAAAGCGCTACAGGATGGTATATATATGTATATATTTTACTCAGACCCAGTTAGTTTGTTGTGATGTGACTGATACTTGTGAGTGATAATTGTGATTATATAGTAATTGTGATAGACATTTTTTATATTACATGATTCAATCAATTCTGATTGTGTTTGTCTGCTCTCTCGCTCAGGGATGGCCGTGTTAAGTCTGAGCGTGCAGCACTTCATAGCTGGCCTCATTACCACGCTGACCTTCACCTCCATGATGAACTGCACACAGAGGGCTGAGGAGAGCATCCAGGTACAGCACCAGAGGCGCACCTTGGCCCAACAAGCCGACGGGCCATCAGTAATTTAACAGTAACTGATTTTTGTTGGATTGGTTGCACGAAATAATATTTGAGTATCTCATTGAGCAGTTGGTTTAAATTGTTGAGTAAAGCTCCACTTTAGTGTTTGGGACGTGGATAACCTTTTGGAGTTAACGAAAGTTGCAATTATAGACAAACCCAATCGAACTAAACTAATCTAAACTAATAACACAAAGGAACAGTCATGTATATTGTTGAGTACATGGAGTAACATGCACAGTGCAGGCTGGAAGTAGTAAGCCAACCCTTGAATTTACTAACCTGTAGACCCTCTTGAGCAGTGTGACCTCCGCTGAACGTTTCCTGTAGCCAAAAATAAGATTCACACCATGTTTCAAGTTTCAAGTTTGTCATTTACACATCATGTCAGGACATAACATGCATTGAAATGTTTGGGGTGAGGCTCAGATACAACTCTACAGCAGGGCAGCATTATATATAGTTGTAAAAACAGTGCAAACATACAATAAATAGACAATAAAAGTAAAAAAATAAAAAATAAAAATAAGCTAGAATATATACATTTAGTAATAAATGAAATATAAAAAGAACTATACAAAACATACACAGGTACTTTTGCATAGGCAGGTTATCTAAGAAGATTAATCTATTTAAAATGACTTACTGATATTGTCCATAGCAGCGATATCAGAATAAATAATATAATAGTATAATATAATGTAATATAGCAGTGACCCAGTGAACGGTATTGGGGTCTTTCAGTCTCACAGTTTGTTCAGAAGCCTGACAGCGTGTGGGTAGAAGCTGTTCAATAGCCGGGTTGTGCTACCTGATGGAATCTCCTGCCCGATGGCAGTAAAGTGAACAGGCCGTGAGCTGGGTGATGGCTGTCTAACCTGATCTTCGACAGAGATCCCCCATGTTAAGGAGGAATTTTGGACTATTCCTGCTGGCAAATGTATTTCAGTCCAACCAGTATTTCTAGGATGCCTTGCTTGCACAGCCCACTTCAGGTCCCACCACAGTATCTCGATAGGATTAAGTCTAGGACTCTGACTTTCCAGAACAGCAATCTTTAGTTGATACAAGTTTTGCATATCTTGTTGCATCACCCAACCTCTCTCAACTTGAGGTCATGTACTGCTGCCCTTGAGATGTTATCTTGTATAATGTTTTGATACACTTTTGATTTTATTGCCCCCTCAATGATCACAAGTAGTGTTGCACCGGTATCGAGACCGTATCGGTAAATGACGCTTGACTGAAGCCGACAGCATGTCCGCGGTGTGGGAGTATTTCTCGGTTGAGACGGGCAGCAGCAAAAATGCCCGCTGCCAAATTTGTAACGCCAGCATTTTGAGGGGTGGCACGACCAGCAAAGATTTCAATACGTCAAATAAAATTAAAGCGAAACCACGCCAAAGAACACAGCGACTTCATCCAAGCAAGCACAAAGAAGCAAGCTAGCACAAAATACAATATATAAAAAGTGGAACACTATAAATATTAGGATTTATAGCCATATATCGAGCATTTAAGTCAGAGTTGGTATCGGTATCGGTACTCAGTATCAGCAGATACCTGAAAAGCTGGTATCGGTATTGGTAAGGAAAAAGTGGTATTGGTGCATCCCTAATCACAAGGCTTCCAGGCCCAACAGCAGCAAAGCAGCCCCAAACTGTGATGCTCCCACCACCATGCTTCACAGTTGGAAAATAGTTTGTTGTTGTTGGTATTCATGTTCTACGTACATAGCTAAGATGTTTTACTTTTATTTCATGTGTCCAAAAATATTGGCCCAGGTGGTCTTTTTGGATGGGCCACAAGTTTATAGTTGTTTCGTAGATAATCAGACCAAGTTTTGTTAGTAATCAGTTACTTTCTGGAAAAGCATACAATGTATAGTCAACTGAACGAATAACCTATGTTCATACCACTTTTATACCCTTCCACACTCACTAAGCCCCCCTAAACACTCCTA
This sequence comes from Megaleporinus macrocephalus, assembly GCA_021613375.1. NCBI lineage: Eukaryota > Metazoa > Chordata > Actinopteri > Characiformes > Anostomidae > Megaleporinus > Megaleporinus macrocephalus. Next base: position 29,190,568 of record CM038725.1, on the reverse strand, counting down.
TTCAGGGCCTCTATCAGTTCAAAACAATGATATATGATGAGAGAAACCCCTCCCTCCCTCCCCCTCCTTTACCTGGTCTCAGATCAGCGGCGTGACCTCCTGGCGCGAGACGCCGAAATAGCAGTTTGTCACCCTGTTCCATATTAAACGACGACTCAGAAAGAAACAAATACCCCGACCTGTCTGATGGCGATGACGAGCGGGTTTACAGCAGGCATTACCCGGCGTTAGCTCAGCGCCGGGAACGAAGCGAGAGCGATTTTGGGACTCGGCGCGTTTGAATCCAGACGCGGGGCTGTCAGCTCTCGTCCCACTCGCTCTCTCACCTGCCTGTCATAACCACGAAAGCTTCAGAGGGCGCGGGACGCCCATTCAAGTGTCACTCACCGGCTCCGCACTGTCAGCTCGGAGCCTACTCCGGCCTTTTATATCAACACATCAATAGAGATAAAGCTACCTTCGCTTCACAGGTGCCTCATCGTCGCCCATCAGTCATCTTTAAAAAAAGCAGACTTTTTGATGATGATGATAAAATAATAACAATAATAATAATAAATATAAATAGAGTATATCCCTTTTTTTTACTATCTTTAGCCCAGAGGGTGGAGTTACATGAGGAATTAAACCCAGAGATTAGAGGAAAAAGTTGATAATTTTTTTTTCTTTGGAGGGATAATACAAACTACATCATATTGCATCACCTGGTACTGTTTACTACCACTGGGTTTCTGTATTTAGAACGTTAAGCCATAAAACGAAATACAAATTTAGACATGAAATCGTATATACAAGCTTTTGATAAATACTGATCATTTATTTTAGACCAGCATCTGGACAGTTTACTTAACCAGTGGTTCTCAACCTCAGTCCTGGACATCCACGGCAGATCTCTCTTGACTTGAGCCAAATAATCAACTATTTATTGTGATCTTGCAGATGGAGTAATTAACTCTTAGGAGCCATGTGACTGGAGCTGGATGCTTTCTGCTCTGTACTGACATTAACCACTTGTAGTGACCCCTATATCAGCATCTGTGGAATGCGTGTAAATTACAACCCCCAGTCAGAAAAAGTTGGGCCGGTATGGAAAATGCAAAGGAATTTGTAGTGTTACTTCATTAACTTTGCCATTTATTTCATTGTAGGCAGTGTTAGCCCAAAATGTTTCATGTTTTGTTTGATCAACTTCATTTTATTTGTTAATATGCATCCCTTCCTGCATTTCAGGCCTGCAGCACGTGCCATAAAAGGTGGGACAGAGCAATTTAGGGCTTATAATGAGGTAAAAAAAAAAAATATATATATATATGATAATTATGATTTTAAACAGGTGTACATTGTAATCATAATTTGGTACAAAAGCAGTATCCACAAAAAAGGCTTTCATGAGCAAAGATGGGCAGAGGATCAACAAATGTGTGAGAAAATGATTGAAATGTTTAAAAACTATAAAGATTGGAAGGGATTTGCGTATGTGCATATACTTCTGCAGTGCATAATATCAGTGTGTTAAGGCTGCAAGCCTGAGCTGAACACCGGGGATCTTCTGGCATCAAGAACCATAATAGCACTATAATAATGAGTTACTTTAACAAGTGCCACTTAAGGCTTCTGTTTTGCACAGAAAAGTTTTATGTTAACCATTCCCAGTAACTTCTCTGAGCTCTGGGATGGATCATCACACAGTAGATATGTGTATTGTGGTCAGATGAGTCAGTATTCCAGATCTTTATTGGAAAAATAGACATGGCGTCCTATGGACCAAAAACAAAAAGGACTGTCCAGACTGTTTTTACTGCCTTCAAGAAGAATATCTATTTATATAAGGTAGCACAATAAGTAAGAAAACTTGTGTTTGGTAGATTATTACTTTGTTGTAGATATCAGGGCTGGGGCAACGTGTCGACGTAATGGATTATGAAAGCTCTGCTCAGTGGAGATGATCACAACAGTACAGCTGCTATACACGAGACCTTGAAGCTCAAACATGCCATAGAGCTTCATCAACACAGCAGCAGGACAGCACCTGCTTACTTGTTTATCTTATCTTAGCAGATTATTTTAAGATTATTAACACGTGTAACATGTTTCTTTCAGTAGTGTCACTTGCATAATCTCATTGTTAACTGTTTCTTAATCGTCCAGTGTAGAACCTAAGACTGTTCTCGATACCGCGGGAGCTTTAAAACACACGTAGCTGCTTCTCAAATAACTCTCTGTCAAAATACATAGTCCACAAACTGTCCTCTTCAATACAGAAGTCTAGAATGGCCATGCATTTTCCTCATGCTTCTACACACACACACACACACACATATATATATATATATATATATATATATATATATATATATATATATATATATATATATATATAAAATAAGCATTTCAATTCCTAACACTCTCAATCTAAAAATTAGTCGTTAGATTAGTTGACTAATCGAAAAAAGAATCGTTAGATTTATTGATTAGGAAATAAAGTGCAGCCCTAGTCAAGAAACTGTTACTGAGGAACATTCTTGTCTATGAAAATGTGGAAGAATTTAAACATTGGATTAAAACAGATAGACATCTGAGATGGAGTCAAGTTAATGAGCTCGAGAGTCAGAAGTAGCAGAAGGCAGATAAGGAATCTTCATATCTTGGAGCCTGGAGGAGCAGTAGTGCCTAGTTTGGGCAATTTTGGGAATGTTTAACAATATCTGGAGTTGGTGATCTGTTTTTGGAGTCAGAGCATAGACTCTTAGTCTTTAACCATTTATAGATCATGTGCGTTTAAGATACCCTAGAAGTCTAGAATGGCCAGGTGTTTTCCTCGTGCTTCTGAGACCCCCCACAGCGCCGGGTCATCAATTCTTCTTGTGTTCTTTACACAACAAATTTGGAAGATTTGGCAAATTTTTCATGGGCGCAACCTACATACACACACACATATATATATATATATATATATATAGTATAGGGTCACTCAAAACTATTAATATTATTATTATAATAGTTTTTATTAGAGGTGGAAAGATCGATTGGCTATGTATCGGTATCGGCCGATTTTTAATCAAAATATGTGATCGGTGATCAGCCGATATTTCACCAATTTAGCCGATCGATGGTGATAAAAAAATGACCTTAATTTCTGTATTTCCAGCTAGTGTTTAGTTGAAACCCCCTCCGGCCAGGTACTTGCAATTCCTATCTGGTGGAAACACATACCCTTTCATTTTCCACAGACTGACTAAAGAGGCGGCCTCACGAGAACAGTTGGTGCTGCGTCCGTTTGTGTCTCAGACTCATCCAGGACGTTTTTGTAAAATTAGTAAAATCGGCGTATCTCGTTGGGAAACCAAGACAAAGACATACAACACTAAAAGGTAATCAGCGATCGGAATCGGCCTCAAAAACGCTGATAGGTCCATCTCTAGTTTTTATAGTACATATAATATATTGTAATTATATAGTATACTATTAAAAGCCTAAACAGGCCTGTAGAATAATGTAAGTACAATAGTACAATAATAATATTAGTACATTAGTGGTGTAACTCTTTAGTTGTCTGTGTGTGTTTGTTTACAGTTAGTAGGTCTTAGTAGAAGTTAGTAGAAGTCATGAGCTGACACCATAGCTGACAAAACTGTGACCTCATCCACTGAAAACGAAGAAGATGGTTAACTCTATCAATGAACGGGTAGTGCCCTAATGACATACTGTTTCATACTGTACCTCGCTGGGTTTGGGTGTGCGTGGTGTGCGTACGCATGTGTGTTTGTTCAGCCGTCCCTTCGTTTGTGTTCTTAAGGTGGTATTGGGTGTCGGAAAAGCGATACTGTGAGTGCTTGTGAAAAGCCCCGGAGAGAGAAACGGAATACCTTAAACAAGTCTGCAGGAATAAAAGTACTTCACTTAACTCCAGTGGCGAGGCTGTGTGAGCGAGCGGAGCCACCGCTCTCTGGGCTTCAGCAGCGCCGGTAAATGGAAGAGTGCTGGTTAGTGTTTCAGGCAGCAAGCTCTTACGCAGGTGGTTGTGTGGAAGTCTCTTTACTTGAGAACACCGGGCAGTACTTTGCTATTAATATGACTGGCAGAATGTAATTCTGAGTAATTCCATTTCTTTTTTCTTTTGGGTGTGAAAGTTTTTCCCTCTTTTCTTTCCATCATGGTGCTCTTGATCATACGTTCACAAGCATTGTTGTGCTAAATGTATTTTCTCCGCATTCCAGCCTCTCGGATGTATAATGTGAAAATATAAGCCTAGTGAAGAAAAAAAAAACAACAACTGTAGATCAGTTTCAAGTCCTGGAGGAATACGGGTCATTGTGATGCTAATATTTGAACCATTCTCAGCTGTCGTGAAGTAACTAATACTGCCTATGCTTGTATACACCCAGTAGTTGACTTAGCATTCTAAGTTACATTAAATGTCCTGTGCAGTTCTGCTATATGAAGACATGCAGTAACTTCGTTTGTGGTAGGTTTTCACATTAAGCTCGTTATATCTAGTTACGATCGTCCCTCACGCTCCCAGGGTTCTCTAGTACTGTGCATCTTGCATTAAATTCTGGAAAATCTTAGCAGCTTAGTATGTAAACTGATTTTGTGGAATTCCTCTTTAAACATGTAGAGCAAATAAATAAATGATTCAAACGGTATAATTTATTTTAATACATACATTTTGCTAATTATTTACAATAAGAACCACAATTAACTGTAGTATGTACAATTAAAAATGTTATTTTAATATTCGGCGTTATTGTAATTATTTGGACAAATGTTTTATTTGGATTATTTTGATTTTGATTTATTTTGATTTATTTGTCGTCATACATAAACAGATCTGTGCTGCGTTCATGGTTTTAAACTTGAAAAGAACTTGACAGTTTAAAAATACTCTGAGATAATAAAAAAAAATATAAGCTAAAAAGAAATAATACAAATAATAACAAAATTAATAATTAAATATAAAAATGAAAGGTAAATAATAAGGATAATAGAAGTTAATTAATAAAACAAGAGCAAACTAAATAAATAAATAAATAATAATAAATGAAAGTAAAATAGTAGACAAAATGTAAAAAATTAAATATAATAAATAAAAGCAGATAAATTATGTAAATAAATAAAATACAACCAAAGTATAAAAGTATGGACATTAAGACTAAGAAGAGCTTATAAAAAAAACACTACATAAAAGCCAGACTAAACAAATAGGTTTTTAGTTTACGCTTAGATTTCAAGGTTTTGAGCTTCTATCACATCAGTTAAAAGGTTTGTTCCAGCATTTTGGAGCATAGTGGCTAAAAGCAGCATCACCAAGGATTTTTGAAAACTTTACAGTTTAATTAAAATACTATAAAATCATAAAAATATACTGATAAATAGCTATTTCTTAAAAATACTCTTGGAAAAATTCTGCCCCAACTGGTAGCACTTTGCATGTTGCTGGTGTGATTCAGATGCGTTTGTGATGAACAGTGAGGGAACGCATCATCTTTTTATTAGCAGTGCACTTAAATAAAAAATGACTGGCCAAAATGAAAACTGACGCTCAGAACATAGTTCACCATAAAGCGCGTTTTGTCTATTTTTATTTTTCTACATCGTTCAAATGCAGCAGCTGCCGTTTACACTATGTGACAATTTCATGATGAATGGATGAATAGAAATGCTCCAAAATAGCTTGTAAAACATTCTGGTTCCATTGACTTGCATTGAAAGTAAGGAAGGTTTTTGGCCTCTCCTGTAAAGTTACCATTCATTTTGGTGATGCTTGTTTTTCTTAGGACCGCGATGATATGGCAGTTTCAAGCAAACACCTGACAACCATGATATTATTAGTATTGTGTTCTGAGTGTTTTTGAATTGGAGGCTGCATAAGCAGCACTATTTAAGATGTTTTCTTTTGTTAAAATGGAAAGAATCCACATTACTATCATCTAGCTGCTGCGAGTGTTGTACGTGTTAACATCACATGCACAGGCTCCAAAAGAATGTTTGGCGTGATGTTTAGGTCTTTAGCACAAGATGAACTCATGAAGATGATGATGATAATAATAGTAGATCAGTCACTTCCATATGGCCTGTAGAAAGCATTGTCTTAATCATCTCATCTCTTTCCATTGCAGGCCACTCACTACAGTTTCTTGGCCACGCTGGAAGTGCTGGGAAAACTGAGCTTCAGCGCCCTGGCTGGGGGCATGGTGGACACGGTGGGCTTTCCCATAGCCTTCCTGCTCTTCCTCTTCCTGACCTCCAGCAGTGCCCTGCATGTGTGGAGAGCCACAGAGACAGGAGCACTGAAGGAACAGCTGAAAGAGCAGCCTCAGTGAGCAAGCTGTATCAGGCAGGAGACTGGCAGGAACAGTGAGGTGTGTGATGGTGTGAATGAGTGAGTGAATGAGAGTGTGTGCGAGTAGGCATCCTTAAGGAAAAAGCTTGAATTACAAATTACGAACGAATAAATGAATGAATGTCAAGTGTAGCAGATGCAGGTGAGTGGATAGTTGTGGCAGGTGTTCAATCTAATAGTTTGGGCTGTGTTTAAGAACAAGAACACAGCATCACCGATGTGAAGCACTGCTACAGTGGGTGAGTGCTGGTGGCGCCCCTTGTGGAGAAGTTTCAGCCTGCTGAATGTGAGTGAGCAAGTTCCATGAGGTGCTTCACATACAGTGCTGCTTGAACGTTCGCGAACCTCTTGTGCAAATGTATATATTTTACTTGTACTATGAAGTCTTCACTTCTGAGAGCCAGTTGTTTTTGTATATGGGGGTGTAGGTCTGCATTTACCAAATACATTTCAAAACCATGCATCTTGTAGAACAAGCCAAACCAAAAAGCAATAAGCGCTGGTGCATAGATAAGCGATCCTCAAGTTGCATCGGTTAACTCAAATAGGCAAGTCAGGTGAGTAAATCGCTGGTAACCTATCAAAGACCAACCAAAGAAGAGATCTTCAGGAAAGAGTTTGGGCGGAACCCTCACATATGAAGATAACCTGGTAAGTTTGGTGTTACCCATGCAAATGAAAGGGAGATCTCAAAGCACATCAGGTTGAGGGTATTGATAACGCATCATATCTCAAAAAGATTTGAGTCCTAACTGTCCACTAAGTAAATTTAGATCATTATAGCAAATGGAGATCATATAACTTGATAGCATTCCAGGCTAAAAATGAAGTCCCCTCAAAAATATCCTACAAGAGAAAGGATAAATCAGGTTAATGGCAAGCCAAAGGCGTTTTCAGACCTCCCTAGCTGCATCTCTTCTTGTAACTATACATGGCTTCAGCGATAAGAAGAGCTGATAGCAATTTATGGGAGCACTCAAAAAGAAGAGACACTGGCAGCCTGAGAACACCTGGGCAAACCTGAAAGTCCATAATGGACCTATTTGGCCACAATCAAAATCACTAAGGTTGGTTAAAACCCAACAATGCCTTCTACCAAAGGAATCTTGTCCTAGCAGCAAAGCATGGTGGTGGGAGCGTCATGGACCTAGGGCTGCTGTTCCTTCTCTGAACACATCTGTGAAGGAGCCGTGAACTCTGAGCAGATTTATTTGAAAGGTTTATTCTAAAATAATAACCATTTCTTCAGGGTTCACAAACTTTCAAGCAGCACTGTACTTACCACTTAGTAGCTAAAGAACATAAGGCATACTTTAAGAATTCAATAGGAATGGAAATCCTCTTCTCATGAATTTAGAAAAGTGTGAATTTAAGTCTTGTAACTAAGCAGGAAAAAGACCCCAGTCTGCGTTGTATAGATGAAATGAAATATAACCCAACAGCGACTAAAGCAAATTTGACATCACACAGTTAGATTCAACCAGCAAAGCGCTAGACTAGAGCTACAGGACAAATCGCTTGATGTGCAGCAGTGAGAACCACTGCCTCCTGGTACGGGGATGGGCTCTTCCAGTTTAAAAACACTGTACAGTGTTTCCACTGTTCCAACACACAGTTCAACTCAAGGGCTTAATCAGCTCATGTCTAGGATTGCAGCATTGCAGCCAGAGGTGGTTGATAAAGGAAAAATTATATATCATGATACTGGAAGACATTTTCATGAAACGTGTTTTTGTATTATTATTATTATTACTATTATTATTATTACACATTATATATACTTTGCTTTACTAAATCCAATGAAGCAGTACTGATTATGCCTTCTTTCTTGCAGGTAGTGAGTATTTTTTTAAGTACTGATGTCTGCAGTATCCTTAGAATTGGAACTATCAAATATTCATTTTAAAATGTTCTAAAAAACAATAAAAAAATATTTTTATAAAAGTAATAAAAGTTTGAAATATGGTTCACTTCAGTGACTGCATAAGAAAAATATTATTGTCAATATTAGAATTAGGACAAACATTATAAATTCTTTTACAGTATGCATACATTCCCTTAATTAGATACAATAATAACCACAGTTTCCTGTAATATGTACAATAAAAATGTTATTTTCATAATTTTAACAAATGCTAGAGTTATTTTTGTTGAAATTATTATCGTTGCATTTTGCTTTGTCGTCTCACAAATTCTTTTTGTGCTGTATCTACGGTTTTGAAACTTAAAAACTTGAAAAAACATTACAGTTTGATTAAAATACTACAAGATAATGAATAAATACTGATGAACAGCTATTTAATAAAAATGCTCTATGAAGAATTTGGGATTCAGCCCCAGCTGGCAGCACTTTGCATGTTGCTTGTGCAATTCAAATATGTTTATGATGAGCGGTAAGAAGTGTGTCATATTTTTTTATTATTATTATTATTATTAAAATACTGAAGTTCATAAACTTCCTGAAAACTAGATTTTCTTCACACATTTACCATAAAAACTTCCAAGTAATAAAGAAAATACACTTTGTTTTGATACTATCTGATTTCAATTAAAGAAAACTAGACTGACATGAGCTTAAGCGTTGTCAGCTCTCCTGATTCATAGGATGAACCGAAACTAAAACTCTTTAGTCTAATTTCTCCTCACAGGATAACTGAAGAAGTTACACCTGGTTCATATCTTCAGTGTTGATCTGCTGCCGCTCAGAATGTTGGAACATGCCAGTGCTGACCAGAGCAGGAGAGTGAAGGATAGAAGAAGTGATCTAAGTAGTCTAACTTTCTCATGATTTGTTAAGTTTTAGGTTCAGCTGCATTTTAGAATATATGCTTTGTAAGTTGATTCATTTTGATTTTTGATCTTTTTAAGCTGCAGTTTTTGACCTTTTCAATGTGCAACCAAATGTAGACAGATTTTCTTTATTTTCTTCTTTTTAAACATCTTGAAACCATTTTAAAAATTGAACACAGCTTGTCGTTTGTTTATCTTTTGACATTTATTCGAAAGCAAAAAAAATGTCAGGACACTTAAAACCACATTTAACAGTCATATGCAAAACATTTCAGTGCACAATTACTAATATAATAATAGCTTCAGTAAAATAGATTATAAAACAAATAAGGTGCAAAAGCCCATTTTATGTTTTAATTTGTTCCCAGTGTGTTAAATCCAGCAGATATATACAAAAATATTAAGAGGAAACTTTCATATTAAACTGTTTTAACTTATTCAGAACATGTAACTGAAGCAGGGGTGCTAAAACAGTCACATACTTTCTACCTGAATACGTTTTTCACTGCTTCAGACAGCTAGGTAACCAAAGTTGTCTAATGTTTTCTCTAACTGAGTGCAGGTGTAGTAGATTTGCACTGTACAGAGTGATAAAGATTGTGGCACTGAGCATTATCATCTTTTTCATTGCAGACCTCTTCGTGAGTTGTTTCTGATGTGTTAGAACTGAGAAAACACATTTCGAACCCGATAGTGTAGAAAATTCAATAATGTACTTACTTAATAATTGTATTAATTCACAATACAATAGAACAAATGTTATTTATTATTGATACAATACTTTAAGATGTTTAGTGATAGTAGAACACCCTATCACATGGTCAAAACTATTACAATTACATCTAGTAGCACTTTCTATGAATTTGGTATTCATAAAGCATTCATAAAGATATATAAAGAATTCATATAGCTTTACATAAGCCTGTATAACTGTACATGAAGGTTCATAATAGCACACATAGACCGTCACCACAGTATGAAGCTTTATAGCACAACGTGACATAATGCAATGTTACTAACATTATTGGAGAGACCAGCATCATAAAGCTTAATATCCTTCACGTAATGACTCTACTCTAAATCTAATTTACAAAATATCTAATGATACCTAAGTACATATAACAGTTTTCAATATAAAGGTTTTCAATACAAACAATACAGACTTACAGACTTAATGTAAACTTATAAAGCGTTATATATATATACAATGCCTTACAAAAGTATTCAACCCCCTTGAATTTTTTTAACCTTTGCCACATTTCAGGCTTCAAACATAAAGATATGAAATTTTAATTTTTTGTGAAGAATCAACAACAAAGGGACACAATCGTGAAGTGGAACAAAATTTATTGGATATTTTAAACTTTTTTTTTAAATAAAAAACTGAAAAGTGGGGCGTGCAATATTATTCGGCTGCTTTACTTTCAGTGCAGCAAACTCACTCCAGAAGTTCAGTGAGGATCTCTAAATGACCCAGTGTTGACCTAAATGACGGATGATGATAAATAGTATCCACCTGTGTGTAATCAAGTCTCTGTATAAATGCACCTGCTCTGTGATAGTCTCAGAGTTCTGTTTCAAGCGCAGAGAGCATCATGAAGACCAAGGAACACACCAGGCAGGTCCGAGATACTGTTGTGGAGAAATTTAAACCTGGATTTGAATACAAAAAGATTTCCCAAGCTTTAAACATCTCACAAAGTTTTAACGCAAGGGGGCCGAATAATTTTGCACGCCCCACTTTTCAGTTTTTTATTTAAAAAAAAAAGTTTTTTTTAAAGTTTTTTTTTCGTTCCACTTCACGATTGGGTCCCACTTGTTAATTCTTCACAAAAAATGAAGCCTGAAATGTGCCAAAAGGTTGAAAAGTTCAATGGGGCCAAAAACTTTTGCAAGGCACTGTGTGTAATATAAATATATATATATATATATATATATATATATATATATATATAACGCTAAGTTTTAGGCTCTTTCTAAGAGAACAATGGACTTTGACTTCTTGATGCTCCCCTTATTACTGGCTAGGTTAATTATTGTGTACAATGCAAAAGTATTATGTAAGACCTTTATTGTTATTTACTGTTATTACATTATTATATCCATTTTGTCAACAAATTCAAACCAAAATAATTAACTTACACATATAATACAAAGAATACATTTAATATCCAATTAAATAATTTCTAATCATGTAAATAAGCATTATGTTATCAGTATAAGTAGTATTCAATTATCAGTTAAGACACTATATGACATTCATTGGGATTTGATTACAGTATTGGGTTCTCCAATACGAAACCTCAAAATGATGCTTTTAAAAACTGGAACTGTCCATCCTCGTTCCATCCACAACTGCTATTCGTCAACAGCTAAAGCAAGCAGATAGAGCTAGCATGAGAATTGCCTAGACTTTCCGCAGTTAACTCAACCAAGTGGCTGTTTCTCTAAATGCCTTTCAAACTGAGCCATGGCGCCCGCGCCACTGACTTTGCCAAAAGAGGATCTGCCAGCTTATTCATGCACATATAATGAAATTACGATGACTTAGATTTAGATTTTATTACCGAATTTCAGGTTATAGTCTTAAACCTAGAATGAAAACGGAGTACAAGTATGGTATGGAGTAAAATTGTGATATCCTGTAGGTAGGAAATTATGTCTTCGTCACAGTGTTCTTATTAATGCACAATATCATGATAAAACATTATCGTATGGGTGAAAAAGTTTCAGAATTTGTAGATACAATTTAAAATGTTAGTTTCTAAATCATGTGTCCATTTTAGAACCACTCACAAACATCAATAATGAAAAATAAGGATGACGTACAGGTTAAAAAACGATGTGAAATCCTTTCCATTAACAGCGAGTTGTATTAACTTTGTGTAGTATTTTCATTACTGTACTGACACTGACACTAATGTACAATACTGTAAATCTGAAGTATTGTCTGTAATTTATTTCTTTTCTACTCTTTTTGGAGCACACCGTTTTTCGACTTTTTTTTGTGTACAAATGTTGTTTGGAGTGCTCTGCATTTCCTATGCAATGACGCAATAATATGTTTGTGTGTTTCTCTTTAAAAAAAAAACTGTAATTATGTCAAAAACTGCTTTACTTTCAAGTATTTTAGCCAAAAGATCATCAGAGAATGAATGAAGGCTAGCAGTTAGCATTATGCAATGTTCATCGGAAGCCATGATCGCAAATTACAAAGACGTGGACACCTTAGTCCAGGGGCCACCATTCAAGGATGTTGACCCCTGCACTAGTCAGTCAGTTTGCTTTTTATTGAATAACCAAAATAATTTCTTGGGTTTTTATTTACTTGAAACTTCTTTTCAGGACATCAGGTGATTGATTGTGTATCGATATGTCTGCAGATTGATTTTGAGTTTTAAGGGGCCTTAACAATGTTAAAAAAAAAAAAGGTAAACCTTGAAGAGAGTTACTTCTAAGCAAGATAACAATACAAGCTAACTCCATAAACAACAATAGCATGGATTACAGCGATCCTGTGTATTTAAGAATTATGGCTGTCGAAAACAACACAACCATACAAGGTGCGGTCCTCTTATGCTGTGTTTGTCCTTGAATTCACACACAACTTGTCCAACCGTTCTCTGATATACCAGCAACGCCTTGCACAAAATATATAAATAAAAAAACTGCTATAAGACTGACAGTGTTTATGTTTTTTTTTTCTGTCTCTTTTTGGTCATTATCCACAGATAGCATTTTATTTGTATGAGCCAGTCAGTGCCAAGAAAACTTTTAAAGATATTTTGTTCTCACTTGCTGCTGTGGGATTCTAGAACTCTAGACGAGTTCTACCGAAATGTGGAAAGAGAGCAGTCAAGTTCATTTCCATATACACAGTCCAGTCAGAATACTATTAGAACCATTGTTTGTATACTCTTTGTAGATGTTATCAGTTCCACAGATCAGTCAGATGTACATTGTAGTTCTACAGGTCACTAATAGGCGGTCCGCCTATTCCAGATCTGGACCCAGACGTTGTCCAATGGGGACCCAAACCGATAAACCACTTAGAATGATTTAATTTTGATAGTGTTTATTTTAAGCAGTGCAGCTTTTCCTGTCTTTACGGTATACTGGCTTTGCAGCGCAGTAAACTTACAGACCAATCGCGTGAGTTGTAAGATCACCAAAAGCGCTTCTCAGCACATCAGATCCGTGCAGACATGGGAATGCGGCGCATACACGGGCGAGGTATGAAGCGAGAAGCAGCAGTCGGAGAATAAAGTGAGTCGGATTATAAAGTGATCCAGATAATAAGCGAGTTGGAGAAAGGCTAATTCAGATGGTTCATTCTAGAGATCGACTGATATATCGGTTGGCCGATATATTGGGCCAATATTTGCCATTTTTTAAATATATCAGCATCGACTGATATCAGTGTTTTGCAGCGGCGATTTGAAGTCAGGAAAGTCCGCGCACAGCCCCGTGTTATTGGTGTGGTGGAACGTGCTGCTGTCGCCAGGCCAAAACCTTTGGAACTGTTCTTCCAAACAAGTGAAAATGAATCATTTATAGTGAACAATGATGATTTTAATGAGGCAGTTACGTGTCTCTAGTTCCAGCCGTAGACTGAACCAGAGCAGATGTTTTACTGCTTAGCTCCGGGGCTAAAGCTAACTGCTCTAGTGTAATACACACATTAACATGTTACTGTTACATTATTAGTGTGACATTTTACTAGCAAATAAAGCTAAAGCAGCAAACTTCCAGATATCGGCCCTAAAAATCAGCCTAAAAAAATCGGTGGCCCATATTGGCCATCGGCTGACCCTGATCTCTAAACATTGGCATCTGCTATAGAAAAACCCATACCGTAAGAACAAATTCATTTCCATTTGGGAGCCTGTTCTGATGTATATAGGTAAACTTAAATCTATGCCTGATAGTACTTAAAAGAGCTCTGTCATTGAGCCCCTTACTCTTATTAGTTTATATTCAATTGTAACATTGGTATTTTTGGTATAAGACACAATCTGAAATGCACTGCCTTTTATAGTAATATTTTGTATCATTTTATGTATGTGTTTGTATATGTATGTGCATGTGCACATGTGTAATGGAACTGGACTCAGATATTGGTTACCTCTCATTGAAATAACTGTGGTTTATGTCTAGGAGATGGATGGATGGGTGGGTGTGTAGTGGGTCTATGTTTCCATATTTCCAATAAAAAAAAATCGATCTCTAGTTCTTTCCACAGTGAACATTATTAAGAACAAATATCGTTTCATATGTGTATGAGAATGATGACCCCGTTTCAGCCCAGATTTAAAGACAACCAGAAGCTCACTCCTCTAACTAAACAAGAGAAAGTGTAAGAGAGGAATACAAGACGGAAATAAACTGTTGAGATGTGAAAGATGTGCACGTTTTATTTACTTTTTCTATTAATTACCACTTTAAGATGCACTTTTTTCAAAAGCATTTTGGTTTTTTTTAATGTAGCTCTTGTTTTTAGAAAAAAACATTTATTAGAAGTTTATAAATAATTCAGTTCAGCATTTAAAACAATAAATATTGTTGAAATATACTGAACGATATTTGTTATTTGTTTTGTCTTTCAGTAGCTGATGGTATAAGATGCTGATACTAGTCTACTACAGGATATGTTACTGAAGCATAACACACGTTAGAAATGATGGAGGTCTGGACCTTGGCCTGAGGAAATCTCCTCTAACTGGACCTTACTGAACTCTAAATACCCCTGCTCTACAGTATCAGACTGTGGTCCATCTGTTTCTCTGTTGTCATTGGTTAGCCCCATTTACCCTGTTCCTCAATGTTCAGGAGCCCTAGAAGCTCCTCATTTGGGTGACAGATCATTTTCATGACTGTGGTGTTACTGGTATGGTGGTGTGAGTAGATCAGACACACCAGTACTGCTGAACAGTCAGTTTCATTGCTGGACTCTAAATAGTCAACTAACCAAAACTATCCAACTAACAATGTCCTGAGGGAAGCATCCTGTGACCACTGATGAAGGACTAGAGGAACGGTGCAGCAACAGATCAGCTACTTTACGTCTACTTGACCAACAAAGTCGGGGGGTCTAACAGAGTGGACCCATGAGCACAACACACATCAACTAGGGCTGTGTATTGGCAAGAACCTGGCGATACAATACGTATCGTGATACAGCGACCATGATTTAATATATCATGATATACTGCGAATTTTTAAAATCCTACTATTAAAACACACCACTGTATGAACAGGTTTATCAATGCTTACAACAGCACTGCGCCCTTGTGCTGCTTGTTAATGTTGGAGTGGAGCTGAAAATGGATTACAACACTGCCATCTAGTGGTCAGAGGCTTAAACAAATAAACTTGACTTGATTCACTTTCTGCCAGGAATCAATATCGGTACTGTGTTTTTTAAAATTGATACAGTATCACTTAATATCCCGATATTAAATATTTCGATATTTTCTTACACTCCTAACATCAATGCACCACCACCACCAAAACATCAGTGTCACTGGAGTGCTGGAAATGATCCTTCACCCAAGTTATACCTGCTCTGTGGTGGTCCTCGGGGTAAAACAGGGTAAACAAAGTATGCAGAGAATAAGACAGACTACGGTGTGATATTGTAGAACTACAACGTTCTCATCTGAATGATCTGTGGAACTGATAACATCTACAAAGAGGGTAGTGGTCATGATATTCTGACTGGACTGTGTAGCTTTTAAATGATGGGAGCACAAATAATATAAAATATCAGTTTTGTTTGGGTTTTTTTTAGGCTACAAGTAGCAATCCATGCTATTTAAGCAGAATGGCCTCTATCTATAATGACTGTGAGACGTGGAGGGAGATTTTGTACCCACTGACCTTATAACCTTTATGGTCTGACTTGTAGTCTCATAGTTGTTGAAGTGAATCATTATACACCTTTTTTCTTGGTCAGCCTCGGCCCATTCCTGCTTATTAAGGACTCTGCCTTTCCTGGATATCTCCTATTATACCCAAGTGTGATTACAGGATGCTTATTACCGTATTTCTACTATCTTGGGTGTTCTGTATACTAAGCTTGTCCTAAGGGTCAGATACGACCCACCTTCACTGAACCCCAGAAATAAAGCAGCTTAATTGAATTTTAAATCCTAAATATATTTTAAACCTATTTGGTCTGACTTGTAGTTTCATAGTTGTGGAGTTGAATCATTATACAGTGATTGCTACTCTCTCCACAGTGCACCAGGATGCTCCATTGCCATGTTGAACTTGGAAATCAGCGTATCCACTGCTCACCTGGTGACTGTAACCTCTGGCAGGTGAGCTTGAAAACCACTATGGGGTTCGAGTCATTGTAATTGCTCTTGAATGAGTGATGCAAATCTCCAACGCTTAACGTTACCCAGGATTCCTCCAACGTTGTACCTGTTCATAGAGAGAAAGAGAGAGAGGGACCCCTCTCTAAGTTATGTGGAGGAGATATCACGTAAGAAGAACGCCACAATTCCGGCGGTGGGGTGGTCAGTGACGCCAGATTTGATTCCCTGTGAAAGAATTGTCGGGTGGAAGGGGGTCTTGAACACTTGTGTCTTGGGAAAAGTAGCATGGATGGAGGAGAGAAGCTGGCAGACTGCGAGAAGCATGTGGGACTGTCTGTCCCGTGGTGTCGATTGAAGAGAGACCCCCGACCGTGGAGCCGAGATTGGGAGAAGTTGTCCAGCTGAGCCGGAGAATCCGCGGAACATTTTGTCGGCTGGCTCGCCGCGGCCCGTTCCGGAACTAAATGGGTTGTGCGTGCGCTCAGCCTGTCCTTGCATGCCTCCTCATGTCAGCACGCTGTTATAGGAGCGCACGGCAGCACTCGGGGAAAAACCACAGCGATGGACAGTTTAGTATTCTTCTCGTACGTCAACGTACCTGCATAGATAATCATCTGGCTCAAGATGAAGCAGGGGCTGAACTGTACACTTTCAGCTGATTCAGTTCAGTTGGTAGTTTGGGTTTATAGAGATATACATATATACACCAATCAGCCCTAGCATTAAAACCACCTTCTTGTATCTACACACATTTACAGTCATCACAAACTCTTGTTTTCCCATCAAAGCTCATAGTTTGAAAGAACACCAGATCTGATTAGAACAGATGTAAATAATCATACATACAATACAAAGTAACATGAATATCTTATTGTGAGAGAAGTAGATCATATCTTGATCCAGTTTGAAGAAGTGTAGTTCCAGATTTCTCCTGGACGCCCCCGACATTGTATGAATGTATTCAGTTCCTTCAGCAGCAAATCTTGATTTAGCTTAATGAAGTACTGAGCAGTCAAAGCAGGTATTAGATGGGAACTGTAAATAATACTGGGTTGTTTCCACAAGGAGAAGCTTGGAAAGGGTTCAGTAAACACACGGATGTATGTGAATCCACTACTTGGTTTTGGGTAACGGATGTGCTGCTGCGTTATATATTAATAAATGCCGCTGGATGGGAAGGTAGTGGCAACGTCCGGTACGGATGCTGCTCTTTACCAGAACAGAAACACACACCTGACCGTGATTGGTTGCCAGAGGGACTGCCAGCATGGAAAACCCACAACAGACTACTACCTTCCTTCTCCGCAAGATATAATATAGGGAAATATATTAAAGAAAGCAGCACCATTAAAAGGAGAGTCTCTCTAGGCATCCTCTCCGCAGCTAGGGGTGATCTTGCGACATGTTGCATTCTGGCTGGAACAAAAGCGTTTTGTTGGGGTGCCCCAAAGGGAAGAGGTGTTGGCTCTTTAGGCCGCTGCTTTTGTACCACAGCCGGCAGAACTCGCTGGTGGCTCTTTGTTGGAGTGGGAAATCCTAGCCGGGAGGTGCGGGCCCAGCGCGGACGCGCCGGCATCGGATGACCCCCTCCGTTTCCTCTCCCCGCTTATTTTACCCGCCTTTTTTTGTTTGTTTGCCGAACCTGATGAGATCAGATCTGCTTTCCACACGCTGCTAACCCCTCTCTTTCTTTACACCCCCCCCCCCCCCCCCCCCTCCACCTCATTGTATCTTGTATCTTTCTTATATTCACGTTCTTCCTCCTTCTTTTCTTTCTCTGTCCAATTCTATGGCTGCCCGGGCTCTTTTGCCAGCAGTTTTCTAACACTTACACCTTTTAGAGCTGGTGTTAAATGCGTGCCTCCCCGATTGGATCTTGCTTCGAGCTCGGATGTCGGGGAGCAGGTGCAGACACTCAGAAGCCACATCCAGATCACAAGGCGAATGCGTCTTCCAGGCCTGCGGTGGCGCTGTGGATGCCTGGTGTTAGTGTTGCGGACAGCTTAGATTTTTGTGGGTGGTCTTGGATAGAATTGTGTATCAAAATGCAGTGAGGGGCTTGGGAAAATTTATTTGTAAAATTAATTTGGCCAAATTCTGAACATGGGCAATGTATTTGGGGTCAGATTTGTTGAGTAATAATCCAATCCTTGCTGTTTAAATGTGAATATATTTTATACCATATTTAAATACTATTAATACTATTATGTAAATTCTGTAAATGAGCATACATACAATACAAAGTAACATGAATATGTTATTGTGAGAGAAGTAGATCATATCTTGATCCAGTTTGAAGAACAAAGTGTAGTTCCAGATTTCTCCTGGACGCCCCTGACATTGTATGAATGTGTTCAGTTCCTTCAGCAGCAATCTTGTCTTGATTTAGCTTAATGAAGTACTGAGCAGTCAAAGCAGGTATTAGATGAGAACTGATAATAATACTGGGTTGTTTCCACAAGGAGGAGCTTAGAAACACACTGGCATATGTAAAAGCACTACTTACTGTATTAATACTGTTTGAATATTTAAAAAATTAAGTGTTTTGCTGAGTAAATAAAAGCTTCCTGTCTGGATAAAATTGCTTTATAAATATAATAATGACCCCAAGTGATTCAAACTTTTGCACAGTTCTGTATATGATGTACATTTAGGTCCATAAATAGTTACTTTAGCTGTCTACCACAGCATGCTGGAGTTTGAAGTACTTTCAGCTGTAACTTCAGGATATTTACATCCAAATTGATTGAGCTCTGTAGAAACTACAACCAGTGTTATGCATAGCCATTCACAAAGACTGCCCTGGTGAAGAGCACCCTCTAGGAGGTGGACGTATCTGTGTCAGTCATTGGTAATAAGAAATAGAAGCCAGAGTAAACGAAAAGGTTTAAGAATGAAGAGTATAATATGGAACAAATGAAGGAATTACCCATGAGCCAAACATACCACTCTATTCGGCATACACTGGTTGATATTTCTTTTACTATGAACAATATTTTAAGGAAAATGACTTTTTAATTCTATCATTTTCATCAGGAAAAGGCTCTGAAGCATAAGTTTTGGTGCCCTGCATGGTCAGTACTTAGTAACACTATCTTTGGCAAGTATCAAAGCTTGGAAATGCTTTTTGTGGAGTTCCTCAGTTCTTGTTTTGAGGCATTTTGCCCACTCATTCTAAAAAAGGCTTCTATATCTGTGAGTTTCTTGGGCTGTCTTGCGTTTTTATCTTCTACTGAGGCCTCACCACAGATTCTCGATGATGACCTAGTGCCTCTTGAGGTTGTTCATTGTGGATTTTGAGGTGTGTTTAGGATCATTACCCTAGTTTAGAAGCCATCCTTTTCAGCTTTTTTACAGATGGTGTGAGGCTTGCGTCCACAATTTGCTAGTATTTAATCAAATCCATTCTTCCACTAACAGTGAAACATTCCCCGTGAGCTCCCCACGCCCTGTTTTTTTTTTCTATATAATTCTGCATCCTTTTTTCTCCAAACATAACTTTACTATTTTAGCTTCCAAAATACATCACACTTGTTCTTTGTACATACATGTACATGAGGATGCAGGTAAGGTTTTCATCAGCAGATTCTTAAATGAAGGTCATGCTTGTGTAGGTTCTGCTGTACAGCGGATCAATGCACCACCACTCCAGAATCAACCATTCTTGTCAACTGCAATTCATTACCTTGTGAACTAAAGAACTATTAGAGGGTTAAGCAGCTGCTTAGAGGACATGATTTCATGGTTTGAGGAGTCTTGAGTATTTTTAAAGCTTTGACATTAGCATCACATGGCATACTGTAAATCATAACCAAGCTACTTAAGCCTTGAACAACTGGTAAAAGTTAAGAGCTCAAATCTCTTGTGGTCCCAAGCATTTACGTGGTGCTCCTTTTTTGAATGTTTTATCCCCAAATCTGATTTTTGGAGATGTTCTACTTCTTTACAGTATCAAATGTTTTAAGGCAGGAAGCCCAACTAGTGAGCTAGAGTAGCTGCTGTTTACTTATTTTAATCACTGTGTCATCCAGATGTACCAGCAATTAGACATGATGGGACTGTTTCAGCTCATTCCCACTTTCTGCCACTACCTGTGCAAGTTTTAAAGTCAGTCTTCAGACAGAGATTCTCTTATAGCCTCACAGCAGGATGATCCAGGTTTGATTCCCGGTCTGGGCCTCCCACGGTCCAAACACATGCATGTTGGGTTGATTGGTCACTCTGAACTGCCTGAAGGTGTGAATGTGTGAGTGAGAGTGTGTTGGCTGTTTGACGGACTGACGACCTATCCATGGTGTACCCTGCCTTCGCCTGAATGACGCTGGGATTGGCTCCAGCCCACCCCATGACCCTGACTAGCGGAAGATGCTGGATGAACAGATGGATGAACGAACCAATAGAAATGCTCCAAAATGAAAGAGAGGAGGGCCATCAGCCAGAGGATCATGGCTTCAGATCCCAAGACTGGCTGGTTATACCTGGTTTCATCTTTGGGCTATTCCCTTAACAACCCAGACTGGCCATAGTTGGGCAACACATCGACAAATTTCCCTCCTAAGTTCAATAACATGTATGTTAAGCCGTTCTCTCCCCATATTCCATCCCATTAGATATTCTCTCCATCTAATCTGGAGATCCATTCGTTAAACCACACCTCTGGTTTGTGTTGGCTTAAGAAAAAGGAACTGAGGTGTTAACAGGGATTGTGTAACGCTGTGTTCGTGGAAGAGGTGCAGTTGCGTAAAAGGGGCTTCTTCCATCCAGTGCTCGCTGCTCTCAGACGATTAGAACCCGTATTGTTTGCGTGACCCTCCATCGCCCCTTTAATGGAGAAAGCCGGCAAAGAGGAGAGCGCTGACCTGAGGGGTCGCGGCACCCCTTTTATTACTCCACTGTTAAATTATTGCTTTTTTTCCCCCCTGAGTGCGGAGCCTTTATTTTGCACCAAATACTGGCCCTTCACTTCTCGAGGGTTGCTTTCTTCAACCAGAAGATTCTCTTCAGCTTTCTGTGGCGTCTGTGGTTTTTGGTGTTGATTATGATTACGTTCTCTGGTGCTGGTTAGGTTGCACTGACCCTCAGCGCCTGCAAATGAATACTTAAGTATACAGAGGATACAGTATACAGACACATGCACGCTGGGTTTATCTCGATTCAGGGAGTTTTGGTTTAACCGGTTCAGTCATGTCAAAGGCTTCCAACTAGTTTTACAGATAAGGGCCTTTATTCATCTGGGTTGCTCGTAGGTCAAATGACATCACAATGCGAAAAAGCAGATTTCAGCAAAAGCGGTTGTTTATTTTTACAGTGTCTCGCATTGTGTAGTAGTGCATGTTGGGTAAAATAGTTGAACAACCTGATTTGCCATCAACTTAGCAAAGGTAGAATCAATATCAATGATACTTAGTCATTCATCCATACATCCATCCATTATCTTCCATCATATCATAGGGCTAAGGCGGTGTACACCATGGACAGGTCGCCCGTCCATCGCATGGCCAACACAACGTCACACCTACAGGCAGTTTAGAGTGAGCGATCAACTTAACATGCATGTGTTTGGATTGTGAGAGGAAACTGAAGACTCCACACAGAACGGCCTGGACCCCTACACCACCGTACCCACTAATAATTTTTTAATCATGAATTAATTAATACTTAACCAATAATTACGTATTTGTAAGTGTAGCAATCTGTTAAAAAAAGTGGATGTGCTTATTTTACCTGTGCTTGTTCCATGTTCCATTTAAAGAATGCTGTTGTTTTATATTATTGACTCCGCCCACAAAATACACAACACAAATGCAGAAGCTTATCACACTTCAGTAATACAGCATTTACTTACTGTTAGTGCTATGATGACACTACACCAATCCCATCACTTTGCCGTCTTAACAAAGATCCACATTTTATTCTTTCCAGGAGTCGTAACTATGGCACCATTACGGTTGGTCAGTAGGGGGAGCAGGTCTCGTTGCCCGACCTACTCTACACTCACAAGCACAGCAATTGGGTCCTGAGCCAACAAATACTTTTATTTTCTTCACTACTGAAGCAGTGAAGAAATGTGATATGTCAGTGAATAACATGATATGTCGGTAGGGGCGCTTGATTTCATGCACTTGTTTCTGTGCAAGTTTCATGAATGAGTCGCAGCAGTTTGTATACCATTTAATGCATTAACATTTGCGCTTTTCCACATAACCTCTGCAAGAATTTTTTATTATACAGTTTTTATTATTATTATAATTATATATGTATTAGGTTTTTTTGTTTTTTTGGCTTATGAGGTTTGGAAACATTATAAAAATGTACAGTAGTAGAGACAAAGTTGCTGCTGCTGCTGCTGTTTTATACCAATTTATACCAACTAATTTCATACTAATAAACTAATGTACTCCATTCCTATAAATGGGTTTCCTCCGGGTACTCCAGTTTCCTCCCACAGTCCAAACACATGCATATGAGGTTGATCGCTCACTCTAAATTGCTCATAGGAGTGTTGACCATGCAATGGACTGGCGACCTGTCCATGGTGTACCTCGCCATCATCCGATGACGCTGGGATTGCCTCCAGCCCCCATGACCCCGACTAGTGGGATAAAGTGGATGGATGAATGCATATACTAATATATTTAATACTGACTATACTAATTTCATGTCATCTGTTCCCACAACAAAGTTGTTATAGTTTATGGGGGGGTACACTGCTGCCTTTCGTGCTCTAAGTCTAGGTTTGATTTCCCACCTGGGTAACCGCCTTACACTATACCTTGGGTAAGACTCCTAACACTACCTTCACCTACCTGTGTACGTGTAAACTGTAACACTACCTTCACCTACCTGTGTACAGGTAAACTGTAACACTACCTTCACCTACCTGTGTACAGGTAAACTGTAACACTACCTTCACCTACCTGTGTACAGGTAAACAAGTCGTTCCGGATAGCAGTGTCCACTAGTTTGACTTGTTTATTTATTATTATACACAGTACAGTGATGTGATCTTCAGCAATCCCAATAAGAAGCCTCCAAAAACGGCCTGATGGACAAGGAGATCGGTCAGCAGGACCATATGATCTTCAGTTATGGGCGGCTATATCGTTAGAAGCAAGGGTCCCTTAACTCCACTTCCTTGTTTGACTGGTATAATAAAAAACATCTGGGGCATTGAAACATCTGACTGGTTTTTGGTACCAAACCAAACTCGTTAATTGTAAATCCACTGTATAACATTGACCGTTGACTTGGTGACCTACGTAGCCAGTGCAAATTTGTATGTATGCTGTTTGGTAACTGGAGAACCTTGAAGACACCTTCTCTGGATTTGGCAGCTTTGAAGAACGTAGTATTAATGATCTGGAAGATCATGATTGCAGTAACTAGCATTTCAGTCAAGTGCGATGAAGACATTGGTTTGGACACCAAGCGCTGGTTAGCGCTGATGCGTTGGTTCCATTGGCGCTGGTTGGTGCGGAAGGAGAAGCAGGTCTGAGCTGATATGTGGGGTAACGGCGAGCCCTGTTTGTGTGTGTGTGTGTTTGATGGGTTGAGTTATGACATGCTGCCAGCTCATATGGCGTGGAGGCTGAGTCAGTGCCATGTCTCTCGAGCCTGCGCTCCTGCCTCACCCCTCCTTGCTCGTTTGGGCCATTACCACAGTGGCAGGAGACGTCTACATGCTATAGACTCACTCTCTCTTTCCCATCCCCCCACCTTTATCACCCCATCAACTACCCCCCCAATTGGTCTGTCCTCCCTGTCCCTTCAGCTCCGGTGCTTCATGACATTACGGCATGCTCTTTGCTCCAAGTACGGGGCAAAGCGGGAACAATTCTGGGGTGCATCAAGGGGGGGGTTACTTATTCAGAACCTCGTTTGTGCATATTCACTCATCTGTCAAGCAGGCGGCCGTAGCCGGCATGGAAGGAGTGGATGCTGGATGCGTAAGAAGTAAGAAGCACCGGAATTATTAAGAGGGCCAATGCATACTTGGTGCAGTAGTGGGATCCCACTAATTCATTGTGGTGCACTTTAGTCTTGCACACTCAGTCCAACTTAGCCCAAATGTACCTGGACAGCATCGACAAGATTGCTGTCTGAAGGTGCTTTTGTAGTCTGTAGGGCAGCTAACAAGTAAAAAAGCTAATACCCCACCATTTATCATCATGCCAAAGAGGGTAGCACAGTAATAAGAAAGATCTCAGGTCTCAGGCTTGACTGGTTATACCTGAATGTCCCCTTGAGCAAGACACTTAACCTGCCACTGCCCCAGGCTGTGTTCAGTCACAACACTGTGCTGTTCCTAGACATCGTTAGATAGCAACATGACAAACTTCTCTGGTAGGGTCAATAAAGTACATAGCATACCTAAATCAGTGCAAGTTTGCCCTAGATTTGGGCAAGTTGTTAAGTAATCTCAAACAGACATGCTTATGTGCTATCTGAGACTGTGACACAGTCTGAGTTGAGTCCCTGGGGTCCGATTTTATACATTTAAATTTATGTCAAGAGTCTTTGGCAAGTGAGTGCAAATCCAGCCTGTACTACCTTATATTTCCACTATTAGCTGTATTTCACAGAAGGGGTGGCCTGATACCACCTGGAGTGTTTGCAGATACTGATACTAATACGATACCATATATTTCCCCCCTTCTAAACAACTACGATATTAATAATATGTTTGATGCACTTGATGGCAGTACTGCTGCTGCGTTTCCACACACAGAACTTTCCTTTGCAACTTTGTGCAAACATTTATCTGGTTGTACCTGTTTGTTCTTCTGATATCAGGTTAATCAGACCAATACTGATACTGAGTATCATATTGGCCCACCTCTAATAAAAATCTATCAGGTTCAACGTGGCTTTAAATAACAAGCCTTTTGCCGGCAGAAAAAAAATAGCAGTATGAAGGATAGATCTAGATAGTCCAGCTTTTAAAGAAAAGAAGAAAAAATCTTATGGAAATTTGATCTATAACTTAGCTTTATAGTGTTATCGATCAGGGCTGGTGAGCTAATCATCTTACTTTCTATCCAGACTTTGTGCTGGCTGATGGTTTCAAGTTGTTTTTAGTCCCAATTCTGACTTAAATTTATATATTATATTATACATTTATATAACTGATTTGAGGGTCATAAACCACCTTACCATGTCAATTATACAAGCATATGGTGACTTAGGCTATTGATTGTTAACTAATAAAACAAACTACAGACATCACTTGCTATTTTGACCAGACCTCCCTATTTTCTGGGGACAGTCCCCATTCTTCCTGACCTGTCCCTGGCTGGAGATGTCTGCAGAGTTTTTAACTGTGACTTAAAAACACATCGGAAACTCCTCAGAAAGACCTGCAGCAAAGCAGACCGGTAGGCTTCTTGTGTTGGGCTTGTTGCAGCCGAAGGGGGCTACTTCTGTTTATTACCCACTTCTGCCACTTGCTTGCCTAGTTTTAGAGAGTACTGTAAACTCAACCAATAGTTAGCTTGTCGAGGGAGTCCACAACATCACCACAAACGTCTTTTTCATGGGACATGGTGACCCAGAGACTGGAATCGTACTATCAGGTCTGATTTGTACTGTCATACAGTCTACTTGAATTTGAATTCGTCTAGAGCCTAAGCTAATCCAGGGTTGTGTCTGGGCATTGGGCTGTATCCACAGTCATTTTGTTTTAATATAAATATTCAGAATATTTCATTTTGGAAATCTTGGCTGATGAGTAAATAATATATATATATTTATTTACATATGACAGATCTCATTTTAGCCCTAAATAAAAGCCTGTGGTGAACACCAGCGGCCAGTGTCACTGCCCATTACTTTATTACACGTGGTCTTTAGAGACTGGTGTTACCACACGGAGAGTTCTGTTGCTGTTAATTTAACACTGGTGTTGTTGTGCTGGATGTTTGTGGTTTCTGCTCATCCACAGTGATTTACTGCGGTGAAAGTGTGCTAGTAGGGCACCGTGGCTCAAGTTCCATCTAATCTTGCCGTAACCACTGTAGAAAAGGGCAGGGACTACCTGCTGTACAATAGCGCCCAATTAGTCACCCTGATACGCTATTTATACCTGAATTACGCCGCACAGATTGAAAGTGATATCAGTCTTGGTTATTCATTGCCCCTGGAAAAAGATATAAATATCATTGAACACATTTGCTCTTTAAATGGATTCTGGGACAGAAGGCACTTAGGTCTGGGACCATTATATAGTGGTTGTCCTTTGAAAATAGTGCTACACTATATTGCCAGGAGTATTCGCTCATCTGTCTTCACACGCATATGAACTTGAGTGACATCCCATTTTTAATCCATAGGGTTTAATATGATGTCGGCCCAACCTTTGCAGCTATAACAGCTTTAACTCTTCTGAGGAAGACTCTCCACCTTGTTTAGGAGAGTGTTTATGGGAATGTTTGACCGTTCTTCCAGAAGATAGGTCAGATACTGATGTTGGACGAGAAGGCCTGGCTCACAGTCTCCGCTCTAATTCATCCCAAAGGTGTTCTATGGGGTTGAGGTCAGGACTCTGTGCTTGCCAATCAAGTTCTTTCACACCAAACTTGCCCATCCATGTCTTTAAGGAGCTGCTTTGTACACTGGTGGGCAGCCACAGGAAGGGACTGTCCTCAAACTGTTTCCACAAAGTTGAGAGCATGAAATTGTTCAAAGTCTCTTGGTCTGCTGAAGCATTAACAGTTCCTTTCACTGGAACTAAGAGCCCAAGTTTTGAACCCATCATAATCCCCCCTCCACCAAACTTTATACTTGGCACACTGCAGTCAGACAAGTACCGTTCTCCTGGAACCCGCCAAACCCAGACTCGTCCATCGGATTGGCAGACGGAGAAGCGACATTCATCACTCCAGAGAACACATCTCCACTGCTCTAGAGTCCAGTGGTATATCTGACGTATTGCATTGTGCTTGGCGATGTAAGGCTTGGATGCAGCTGCTCGGCCATGAAAACCCATTCCATGAAGCTCTCTATGCTCTGTTCTTGAGCTGATCTGAAGGTCACATGAAGTTTGGAGGTCTGTAGTGATTGACTGAAAGTTTGATTGATTGAAAGTTGCTGACCTCTGTGCACTATGCGCCTCAGTATCCGCTGACAGTGCTCTGTCATTTTACATGGTCTAACATGGCTAAGTTGCTGTCACCTCCACTTTGTTATAATACAGTGATGTCATGGCGCCAGACTTATCACCTGGTCTACTCCACACCTGAGTTGCATCTTCTAATTCTTTGTTTGTTTTCCATAGGGTTTCACGCTCCTAGAGTGGGGAGGGACATCTGGGTTATAAGGGGCTGCAGGAAGGAGTAGGGGGATGCCATGCCATGTCAATGTTTACAGTGTACGTAGCTCCAGGGCTAGCCAGTTTGCCCAAGTTCGGCCGTTAGCGTTATGCTTATCCTTGCACGCGTCTACTAGAAGCCGTTAGTGGGTTTTTAAACATGTTTTTATTTATTTTTTCACCACAGCACCACAAATACCACCGAGAGGTGACTGTGGAATATTTAATAGTGAGGAAATTTCATGACCGGGCTTGTTGCACAGGTGGCATCCTATCAAGGTAGGCTGTGGGCATGGAGGTGATTGGAACACCTGATTGGAATTCAATATAGTGTATATTGGGTGTGGAGCAGTTATCAATTTGGCTACATAATATTCTAGACTGGCCCAACATTTATTGGACATGTTATGTTTTGATTCTAGTCCTTCATCAGTGGTCATAAATGTTCTTGGCTGTATTGTTTAGTGTGCCAGACCCCACCAAACCTGACTGATACACTGTATACCCGGCCACTGCCATGAATTAGTTGGGCAGGGTGAAATGGTGTGCTGGACTGGTTGGCCTGCAGCCCCGACTAGAAAGAGTGGCACTTTTTACTGCACACAGAACGACAAGGAAGATACTGAATACACATCCAATCCCATTTTTTTTGGTGGGCGGGCACGTTGTACCTCAAACTTACTTAGCTGATACGTAGAACTTGAAGGACTTAAAAAAAACACCTTTACAGTCAATGTAGTTGTATCTGACATGATTAATAGGGTAGTGGATGGCCGACAGATTGTTTGACCTCAGATGGGATACTGAATTTGTAATGGACCAATAAAGGAGCCCATAAAGTGGCAAGCGAGTGAAAATACAAAGTAGGAATTTCTAGCAAAGTGAATCCCGACTGATCACCTAATATTATTATCATTAATGCTAAAATGGAAAAATGAATAAAGTATTTCTTTCTTGATATTTCCCGTCCTGGCACAGGCAGTACTTTTCTCTGCTGACGGATGGAGGTTTCAGCGGGGAGCGGTGCTTGACTTTGAGAAGTGCGTGTCCTGAGGACGGGCCGAGGGAGGCGGATACGGCCAGACGTCCCGTGATATAATTAAACAGTGATCCAGAGACGTGTTGGGATGATGAGGGAGGATCCGTGACCTGCCTGTTGACGAGCCTCCCAAAGTCACTGATCTTATTTGGCATAATTCCTCTCAAAGTCAGAAAGGTGGAGAGGGAGGCGGAGCTGTAAATCATAGCGCCGGAATCGGTCTCCTTGTTTATTCTGTGATTTGTTTTTCAATTAGATTCGCTCATCCCTAGCTGTGCCATGTCTGGACTGGAGAAGGCTTCGCTTTGGCTCTACTTAAGTCTTGATTGGTTTGGGATTTTTTTATGTCTGGTAGGACACATACAGAGGATGAGGATACTGTTTTTTTTTGTAGATGGCCATCATTTGCTTTCGTAAAGCGCATACCATCATCACATCAAGTGTAAACTTAAACCTCAAACGTGGTGCTAAAATGTGTCCTTGGTCCAACGCTGGACTGGACAAAGCATTGATAAGCAGGTAATGTCTCAAGGGACACTTCTTCATGAACTTCCATTGAGTCTTAAAGTTGGATGCATTTATTGTTCCTAACGGTCCAAGCACACATTCAGTGATGTTGAGGCCTGAACACCTGCAACTTCTTTGTTTTCGGCTCTTTTCCTTTCTCAGTGAGGGCTTATTCACCGCTATAGACCCGTAGCTTATGTTCTCATATTAAAGGGATGAACAGAATCACTTGTGGATACTTACATTTGACTCGAAATGCATCACAGGAACCTACCTTACTGTCAGATGCATATCAATTTTCTCTAGGACTGTGCAAAAGTTTTAGATGCTTGGGGACATTATTGTATTTTAAATATGCTATGTTCTCCAGACATGAAGCTTTTATTTGCTCAGCAAAACACTTAATGTTTAAAACATTGAAGCAGTATTAAAACAGTAAGTAGTGCTTTTAAAAACATCAGTGTGATTATTTAACCGTTTCCAAGCTTCTCCTTGTGGAAACAACCCAGTATTATTTACGGTTCTCATCTAATACCTGCTTTGACTGCTCAGTACTTCATTAAGCTAAATCAAGATTGCTGCTGAAGGAACTGAACACATTCATACAATGTCTGGGGCGTCCAGGAGAAATCTGGAACTACACTTTGTTCTTCAAACTGGAGCTCAAGATATGATCTACTTCTTTCACAATAAGATATTCATGTTACTTTGTATTGTATGTATGATTATTTATTTATTTATCATCTGTTCTAATGATATCTTACACTTATTGCTAAGATAAACACTTTTCAACAATCACCTTGGGTACCTAAGACTTTTTCAGTGTAAATATACTAATAATACCCAAGTTGCGCAATGCAGGGGGTCCTGACGGGCATGGGCCTGCCTCAATAACCTCTTGGAACTACTCAAAATATAAAAAATTCTTGGGGTGGTTCCTGTATAAACACATGGCACTATGCTGTCTGTTAAGGACAAATTGACACTCAAATACACAGTCATGAAAAGGTCATTGTTCAGCTGCTTTAACCCCAATCAGTGATTTTCTGTCTTCGATATTGTTAACTAGCTGCAGATGCAGCACTGATCAGCCTTAGGGTGGCGCTGTAGCAAATTAGTTCACCCTGTCCAGCAATGTCCAAAATGGGACCTTCACCCCACCCCATACAGAATACATATTTCACACACTGTGCTTACCTTTGGGCTGGGGGTGTAAGAAAATATAGAAATATTGAATATGGGAATATTATGTTTAGTGATACTGTATGGATTCTCAAAAACCCAGCATCGATACACAGATTCCTGGCAGACAGTGAATCATTGTGTGTTGTGTTTAAACCTCTGACCACTAGATGGCAGTGTTGTAATCCATTTTCAGCTCCACTCCAACATTAACAAGCAGCACAAGGACGCAATGCTATTGTAAGCATTGACAAACCTGTTCATATAGTGGTGTGTTTTAATAGCAGGGAAAATATCGTGATATATTGAATCATGACCGCTGTATCACAATACGTATTGTATCGCCAGGTTCTTGTCAATATACTTGTCCTCCCCATCCTTCCCTCAGTGTAGTACTGCTTATGTACTCCTTTTAAAATGTTTGTTTGCTGTCAGAGGTGAACCATAGGCTGCACTGTATGAAAATGTTTCTGTGATTCTTATAAAATTGATGCGGGTAGCTTTGAACATTGTAGAAATCTCTGGCACGTGGTATCAAATTCATGTTTGATAACCCAGCAATGTGAAACACATCAAAGTAAAACTGGCTTTTCATGTCCATTAGAGAGA
Source organism: Megaleporinus macrocephalus (assembly GCA_021613375.1). Taxonomy (NCBI): domain Eukaryota; kingdom Metazoa; phylum Chordata; class Actinopteri; order Characiformes; family Anostomidae; genus Megaleporinus; species Megaleporinus macrocephalus. Next base: position 29,159,474 of record CM038725.1, on the reverse strand, counting down.
AGACAAAAAGAAGAGAACCGAACCGTAGAGTATGTTTTGTTTAGGTTCATCCAGTTCAGCCTGGGATGAACTGCAACTGACCTTCATCTTGACAGTCTTGAAGTTGGCAAACTTTTCGAAGTAGATTGACATTGTTTATGTCAGCATACAATATATACACAGTGGAGTAATATTATTATGACCACCAGCTAATATCCTGAGTAACCAATGTCTGCAGCATAGATTGCAGCTAGATGGACTGGGAGACTCAATAAGGTCCTGGTAGGTTGTCACAGGTATCTGGAGACATACTGATTGCAGTGCATCCCTCAGCTGCTGGAGAGCGCAGTGGGAGAGAATCCATAGAGCCAACACCACCATCCAGGTGGTTCCAAAGATGCTCAGTTGGATTCAAGTCTAGAGAATTAGTGGTCCAGGGTAGTATGTGGAAGTCTAGATCAACTCTTCCAACCAACATGGGACATTCCTTGCTGTGTAACGTGTCTCGTTGGAAGATCCCATCCACCCCAGAGAAGACATTCAGCATGTATGGTGTACGTGATCTGCAAAGATGGATTCATACCCAAATGGGTTGAGAATGTCTTCCACATGGTGTCCAGAGAATGCCTTGAAAACATTCCCCAGACCGTAACACTGGCACCTACGGGCTTAACTGTGTGTATGACCAACGAATGTCCTGTGAATATCCTTCCATGATCTTCTTTTGATGCAAACGTGGGTACTTGGGACCTTATCCTGCTTTATGCATACATGAGCATTATCTTCACCCATCCCATGGCTGCAGTGGATCTGCTTGAACAGAACTTCAGTAAAACACTCTTCCTGCTCCAGTTGGAGGAACATCTAGAGCGAAAGCTAAATATCAAGCCCAAGTCCAAGTCCTTGTTTGTCTCTTTATTCATCCATACATTTGAATGCTTATTAATTTAGCTTAGAACAGACATACAGGCTTATCTTGTAGCAGTAACTCAGTAGAGAGATTGGTACCTGAGTACCTGTGTTCCAGAGTCTAAATGTGATTGGTTGACTCCTTTGTCACTTTGTGTTTGTGCTAATGATTCATTTAAAGCTTAAGGACTTCTGTTCAGCTCCTGAATTCCTAACTAATAATAGAGCACACTTAACTGCCTCTACCTAGATAACATGGAGAACTCTTTTTTGATTGGACAATTTTATGCTGGATGTTTCAAGAACCATTATTTTTCATCCTGTACTTTACATTAAAACAAGAGTAGTAATTCTGTAAATACAGCTATTAAATCTAAAATGATAGGCATGCATTTTAACTCATGAATTTTTAACATTGTGTTTAATATTGTGTAACATGTAGTTATTTCTATGGATAGTGCATAATCCGTGAAAAGTGACTGACTGAAATTACTTTGCTGCAATAAAGATGAATGATTATGAAGAACAAGCTAAAGCCTTTATCTCATTAGATAAAACTGATTGGTTATATTGGTCCAATCATCATGAAACATTCACAGGATACAAAGAGCAGCTGTCATGTTCAAATTATATATATATATATATATGTGTGTGTGTGTGTGTGTGTGTGTGTGTGTGTATGTGTACATACACATATACATATATGTGTACATATACATTATTTTTTATCTCATTTTACAAAATATACCAACTTTTCCAAAAATTGTGTTAGTACTCTATGCTGTCAGACACATGTGGAAACCTGACCATCCCACCAGTAGGAAATTGTTGGACACAGAGTATTGATACTGTATCTCCAAAAACATACTTTACTTTCAATGTAAGTCAATGGAACCAGAATTTTTCCAAACTATTTTGGAGCATTTCTATCCGTCCATTCGTTGTTAAATTTTCTCACTATGTAAAAGACCATTGGTGTGTTCAAACGATGTAGAAAACTCAAAATCGACAAAAATGGAGATACACGCTTTTCATTGGACATACAAATGCAATACAATTGAATACAATGAAATACAAATGATTGCGATGAACAAGCTGACAACCTTATCTCATCAGATTAAACTGATGCCAAAGTTTTCCTTTGAGGACATTATTGGCTGTTGAAAAAAGATAATCACAGTAAAATCGTATTGTCACTTGAGTATTGTGATAACGTTGAATTTTGGGCCTGGGGGTGATTCCCGCCCCTAGTAAATATTATTGTATATTATTATTGTGAAACTATGCTGATATAATACATCATAATTTATGCTCAAAGCCAAATAGGGATGTTGTAATGTTTGGGCGGGATGGTGTAGTGGTTAGGATTTTTATCCAGGTTGGATTCCAGTTCCGGCGACCTGTCCACGGTGTACCCTAAATTCGCCTGAAGACGCTGGGATTGCCTCCAGCCCCCCCTTGTGACCCTGACTAGCGGGAGAAAGCGGAAGATAATGGATAGATGGATGGATGGATGCTCAGGTAAATGTATTTGTGCACGTTGTCTGAATGCTTATGGATACGGACTGAATAGAGCAGTACCATCGAAAAGTGTTGATGGCGCTGTAGCCAGCAATTCTAGGGAAACACAACTACTGCTGTATATACACATCAAAAAAGAAACTCTATCAAAAAATGAAAGTTATGGTGCAACGTTTTGAAGGGTGGCTGTGTGACCCTGTCTGGAACTTTACACATCTATAAGATGTTACTTTGGACAGGGAACAGGGAGGTCTACATTAGAGAAGCATCCTTTTTACTCACTACTTCAGTGTGTCTGTGTATGTTTTGTTCATAGTAGGTCCCACTAAGCAGTGAAGAACGATGTTGGTTTTAAAAGATAGAGGCTGAGGGAGAAACACAGACTAGGATGTGTAGATACTATGAATATTTTAGTGTGTTTGTGTTCTCTGCTCTCTCTCTCTCTCTGTGTGGAGAGATAAATGCAGTGGCTGTACGAAAGCGAAAGCAGGATAAATTACTACAAGTTGACCTTTGGGCAACAGCTTTACTTGTATATCTACAACGTTTAGTATCCTCAGTTCCCAAACCTTTAAAAAAGTGGAATTAGAAGTGAAGGTGAGGTAACCCAGTGGTAAAATGCATCTGTCCCAACGTTTTTGGGTATGTTACAGCCAACAAATTTCAAATTTCTTTACATTTACCAAATACAGTTAAGCTGAAAACTGAAAACTGAAAGTAAAAATCTTAGAGGTCTTTTCTTTTGCCAGTAGCCGGGTGTCTATTCAAACCTTTTCCAAATATCATGATTAGGGGCTGCATGAAAATTAGCAAAATAGAGATATTTGACTTGATTTTTGGTTTCTTTACCGACATGAACCATTCTTTTATGCGTGTGCAGCTCTGTTACACCAGGCAGGACCTGAACGAGGGCTGAAATCTCTGTGCTACACAACATCCACCTTCATGGAGCTAAAGTTGACCTTAACGTTTCAACTTAATGCAGCCTTCGAAAAGCTAGGCACCAAGATTGGGCCATCTGTAGGGCCAGTCATTTCTGGTGACCAGCCGCCACCCATGGCCACTGAAAAGAATCGCCACTATGTTATACGAGCTGGCTGTGTGTGTGGAGTGTTGGGTTGTGTGTGAAACGTTCAGCATAAGAGTAACAGCAGTTCACCACTGGGTATATACAGATCATCACTGTCCAAAGACAATCAAGTATCTCAAAAATATTAACTTCATAAGAGAAGACAAAAACATGAATAATAAAACTTTGACAGGATGCAAAGAGCAGCTCTTCAAAAAATTGTGTTTGCACATTATGCTGCCAGATGCATGAGGAAGCCTGACCATGCCACCTACAGGGACTTGTTGGACATGCCATTCCAAAACCATGGACGTTAATATAAAGTTGGCTCTCAACTATAGTTCCCCCACACCAAGCTAGTCAAACAACGCCTTTTTGATTCTCACATTCGCACAAGGTCAAAGTCATGCTGAAGCAGGACATAGGAGTCTTCTCCAAACTCTCGGATGTGTATAATTGTTTAAAATGTGTTTGGATGTTGCAGAATTAACATTGCCCTTCTCTGGAACTAAGAGTCCTAAAAAAAACCTTCTGCTAGGTAGAGTTCTTATCTAAACCTAAACTCATCCATCGGATGGTGATAGTGTACTGTGCAATACTCTAGCTGCCGCATATTCATCTTAGGCTTCTCAACCATGGAAACCTATCTCATGAAGCTCCTGAAGTTCTTGTGCTGATGCTGCTTTAGAAGGCAGTTTGGAACTCCACAGTGAGTAAAGCAGCAAAGGATAAGTGACCAGGGCAGATCTAGCTTGGCCAAAATGTTACAAACTGACTTATGACAAGGTTGGTGTCACAAGTCACTGGGCTCTTAGATAAGACCCATTCTACTACCAGTGTTTGTCTATGGAGATTGCATGTGCTTGAGTCCTTGATATTAAACAGCTCGTAGCTTTGGGTAGGTCGAAACCAACTAAAACTCAATAATTAGTAGGAATGTCCACATACTTTTGGCCATGCTTGGTGATCTGCCTGTCTAACGGTTGAAGATGAAAACACAGACCAAAAGGTGTTTGTTTGTTCTGATTCACAGCGATACACACTGACACCGCTGTAGCGCTAACGGTTGCAGGATGTTGTTTGTGTTGGGCATTTCTGGTAATTGGACAGAGAAAGAGAGAGAGAGAGAGAGAGAGAGAGAGAGGGAGAGAGAGAGAGAGAGAGGGAGAGAGAGAGAGAGGGCCATGAAGAAAGCGCATCTGCAGCTTTGTATGATCTGCGTCTACCCCTGACCCCCCCCTTCCTTGCATCCATGCCCCCGACCCCTCCACGCCAGTGCTACGCACTCTCATTAGGCCGTAATTGGGCTGTATTTTCATGAAGCCTCCCCTTTAAAGAGCACTAACTAGCGTGCACAGTTGGCAGAGGAAATGTGGAGGTAACAAGCAGTACATTGTGAACTGGGGAAGATCTGTCTGTCTGATATTAACGCTGCTCGCTGATATCATTTTTATGAGATTTGATAAACATGCATTTGTTTCTTGTGTATTGTTTATATATATATATATATATATATATATATATATATATATATATATATATATATATATATATATATATATATATATATATACTGTGTGAAGAGAAGTTTTAGGTTTCAGGCACTTGGGGACATTATTATATAAAAAAAATAGTGCTTTTACATACGTTAGTGTGTTTATTTAACCCTTTCCAATCTTCTCCTTGTGGAATAATACCTGCTTTGACTGCTCAGTACTTCATTAAGCTAAATCAAGATTGCTGTTGAAGGAACTGAATACATTTATACAATGTCTGGGGCGTCCAGGAGAAATCTGGAACTACACTTTGATCTTCAAACTGGAGCTCAAGATATGATCTACTTCTTTCACAATAAGATATTCATTTTACTTTGTACTAGATTTGTGCTTATTTACATAAACAATGGCTGTATTATATATATATATATATATATATATATATATATATATATATATATATATATATATATATATATATATATATATATATACATACAGTACAGACCAAAAGTTTGGACACACCTTCTCATTCAAGTTTTCTTTATTTTCATGACTATGAAAATTGTAGATTCACACTGAAGGCACACTGAAAACTATGAATTAACACATGTGGAATTATATACTTATACTATATACTATATAAAAAGTGTGAAACAACTGAAAATATGTCTTATATTCTAGGTTCTTCAAAGTAGCCACCTTTCGCTTTGATTTCTGTTTCGCACACATTCTCTTGATGAGCTTATATATATATATATATATATATGAACAGCGGTCCTCTGACTTGTCAGATGCTGCACTGATCAGCTCCTCCTGCCTATATCCATTCCTTCACCATTATAAGATAAACGCTGGTGGAATGTCTCTATCGCTCAAACTGACCAATGAAGAATGTGATAGAGGGTACAGGACAGTGTGCACAGCAGCAGATGGGCTACCCTCTGCAACTGTTCCCCCATAGATCCATAAATATAATGACTGAACACACGGACCTGTGTGATAGAAATCACATAATCTGCCTGGAATTCTGAATTCCTTTCTTTTTTATCGTTACTGCTCACCAAAGATGCCCCACCAAAGACCAGGGAGGGGAACTCATTCCGCTGGATTCCCACGCGTGTTGTTCCTCCGAAAGACAAAAGAGCGTTTCATGTTCTTGCTCACTAGCGGAGGATGTCGCCCCCACTGATGCGGGGGTCAATACATATTGTTTATGGAAAACAAAAGGAGAAACGTGATGTCACGTCTAGACGAGATGCAAATGAACGAGTTTGTAAACCTTTACTAGCTGGAGTGTTTGCTGAGAACGTGCAAACAAACAACATGCCCGGCGCATGCATGGCTTCACAGACCGCGCAATTATGAGAATAATCATGTTATTGTTTAGTATTATCCGCCCACGGTGACAATGGTTATTTTAATTGTCTTCATCTGCCCCGCTGGACGTGGTGTTGGGATGAATTAGCTGTAATCCGGAGAGCGTTCCGCTGAGAGAAGCGCTGATTGGGAAGGAGGAGCTTTTCTTCATCCAATCATCCAGCTCTGGTTGTTTTTCCCAGCTAGATCCTGTACATTCTCACAGTACCACCCAGCCTCTCGGTGGCCTACCAATCTCTCTCGTATTGATTGAGCTGTTCGTCCAGGATAGGTCAACAGTCGACATGCTACCCCCCAGCCACCCTACTCACCGCCCCTCAACCCCCCTCCAGCCACGCTTCATCACTTTCAGGATTAGGGGTCCTGGGTACAAGCGCCAGGCAGAGGGTTTAACACCCACGTCACTGTAGCCCACCCCACCTGCTACTGCAATACCCACCCAGACGAAACAGGACCACGTGAGCTGCCTCACATGACCCGACCATAACAGCCCATACACGTGAGCCCGACAGAAACAGTGATGTGTTTACAGTAATCGTGCACGCTGCCTATAGGAAGCGGCTTTGTAGCTTATGGACGTGTGTTTGGGTTCTATAGACGATGCAGAATGAACATACAGTATGAACAGCAGGCTGAGAGGAGGTGATGGACGTGTGTGCATATGGCTCAGATGAGCGAGCGTGTGCTTATGAATGTCTCGCAGCTCTTTTTTAATGAAGCATCTGTGCCCGTATTTGGGCCGTACTCTCTGAATCCTGTCCGGCGGAGGAGTAGAGAAGGGCGTCTGTGGTGAATCGTGATATTCGCGGATCAGTCTCTAGTCGAGTCGAATGTCCTGGGCTGGTGGTTTGTGATAATTAAGGCTCCTCAGGTTCCTCAAACACGTCTGGGTCCGGGTTGCTTTCGATGTGTGACCAGCAGAGGTGGCAGAAGACCAAAAGTTGGGCGAAAGTCCCAGTAATGTAGTAAAACAAATAATCAAAAGTGAAAGTAAGGGTCTGAAATTGCCTACTAGTCAGTAGGGGTGTAAGAAAATATTGAAATTCTGTATCAATTCTTAAAAACAGTATCGATACACAGATTCCTGGCAGACAGTAAATCATTGTGTGTTGTGTTTTAACCTCTGACCACTAGATGGCAGTGTCGTAATCCATTTTCAGCTCTACTCCAACATTAACAAGCAGCACAAGTGCGCAATGCTGTTATAGAGTGACCTAAGTATTGGCATACCTGTTCAAATAGTGTTGTGTTTTAATAGTAGGATATGAAAAATCAATATCGCGATATATTGAATCGTGACGACTGTATCACGATGCGTATTGTATCGCCAGGTTCTTGCCAATACACAGCCCTACTAGTCACTAGGTACTAGATTAGAGCCAGTACGTACTGCTCGAGCAATTTCAGTGGCCGAGTTTTAGTATCCACACAATCTCAGATGTACAATCCACGTCTGCCATTTTACCAACGTCCCTTGATGCAAGATGTCAGACCACCACCGCAAAGGTCCCGCTATTCATTTAAAAGGTATTTAGTTATTTTTACCTCAGAAGTGACTCTAACTTCCGTAGCTAGGTACATACAGTATGTCATCTGAGTACCGTTCACCTACTACTCAATGCCTACTAAGTATTCAGACATACTAGCTGCACTTGCCTATTGAGTAGTAGGCAAATAGACGATTTCACACCCTGAATGTACATACTCTGAAATTTTGGAATTTTGTAAATTTGCAGACCCTATTAAGCTCTAAGCATGTTTGCTTTTATTTAAATGTTCAATTGAATCATATTTTTTATAGGATATCTTTTTATGAGGGTTAGAGCTGCACATTCCCGACACCGAGCGAACGTAATCATTTCTACTAGAACTGCATGCATCATCCACAAAGCTTCGCCTGTCTAGAGCACCGGTTCCATCAACTTACATTAAAAGCAAAGACAGTTTTTGTCCTGTGAAGTTGTTATATTGGACATACCTCTTTTTCTTTGGACAGAGACGATATGCCAACATGGGGAAGAGAGAGAGGTGAAACAATGAGCCACAGATAACATATATCACAATAACATCCACTGAGAATTCAACAGCAGTATAACATGAAGTAGCACTGCAAACACATTACTAAAATGCTAAAGGCTAAGTGCTAACCACAGCAAAATAACAGCAGCTTAATACAACTGCGCATTAAACCACATATTAAACTGTGAAACTGTTCTCACACTTGAAAGCTAGACATCTCATACTGTCCTCTTCCTGACACCCAGGTACAGTTACACACTCATTTTTCTTTTTCTGTTTTCTAAATACAAAACTGCCAGTAACACTCATGCTCAGCCATGATTGACAGCTTCTCGACCCGCCGCCTTGACCACCTATGAACTTGGTCAAGAACCTGACCGATGAATGGTCAACGTCAAATGTGTACTGTTGCTAATCTCCTGAACAAAACACTGCAAGAATATATACCAAGTGTGAACCAAGTAGCCAATCACAGGTTCCTTCCACTCACACACAGTAGGATACCAATTTACACTTCATTAGGTGCCCGAACAAAATTGTTTGATTAAAAATACAGAAGAGATTAAATAATAAATGTAAATATACTTCCAAAAGCAATGAGCCTGTTTTGAAACTACAGCAAATAAAAATTATAGATTTTTATTTTGCAGTGTAGTGGGTAAAAGTAAAAAGTATTTGGTAACAAAAGTACTCAGATACTAGTTACTATGTATTACTAGTACAATGACTAGTACAATGAAATACAAGTACTTCATTACGGTACTAGTCAGCTTTGGTGACCACAGCCAGATATTGAAGCTGAAGCTTCTGATTTGCTAGAAGAAAATGACTGGCTGGAACTTTAGATTGCTTCGATTGGCTTTTATTCTCTAAATAATATTGTAACCGGCAGTCTGTATCACAAACCTTAAGTTAGACAACAATTTTTTTGGTTGATCCAGATTTACATATATAATTTCAATGTTTTCAATATTTTGAAGGGAATCTAAAATAAAAGCTTTTAAACAAGTTCAGTTTGAAACCAAATTATGTGTTTAGATTCAAATTACACAACTTCTACCAAATACTGGGAGCAACACAGTTTTGCCTGCAAAGTTTTCTCCAATGCTGCAGTTTTGTGATTGAAAATCATTTCAGCAGTATTTTGAGCTTGGTTGATGCTGATACATAAATACAGACTTGAGTAGTATATTTAATTTATAAACATATAAAAAATATTATTTTTTTATTTTATTTAAATAAAAAGACCCGTATTGTTGAGGTGTCTTCTTACAGTGAAAAGATGGACCAAAGCACCTGTGGATGTTTTCAGTTCTGAAGCAAGAGTGAATTTTTGATTTTCTCATCTCTCTCTCAAAGATAAAGCTTCAGGAGCTGTTAGGACAGTTTTAGTGGTCTTCCGGGTCTTGCATGGTTCCTAGGTTTCTCAATGTTTTTGTATCATAATCATTACAAAACTCTAGTTTTAGAAACTCTTTTTTGTTTACTTACTTTCCTTGGACTGCCTCATTCGTTATGTATGTAGTTTGTCTAATTATCTAATTTCTCCTTAGTAGCCACTGTTAGAAGGGTGGGCTCTGACCTTTGGGCAGCACTGTGGGGAGGTAAAACAAGACCACTTCCACCGTATTTGTGTTTTAACTGAGTAATAATGGCCTAAAATATTCATCTTCTTGTTTGCTACACTGGAAAACAATACTTTTCATGTGATTAACATCACAAAGTAAAAGTGACCTGACAAGCACCAGAGAGGTCCACTTCAATCAGGTTGGTTGGTTTGGCCTTGATTGGTCCAAGAGCTGTGGTCTTAACCTGCCCTGGAGTAGGTTGGGTGGGCAGCATAGGTTGGCTGGTGAAAAATGAGGTGCCATCATAAGAACTGAAAATCTAGGATGATGTTGAACTAAGCAGCTCTGGATTGTTTTTTTTTTTTTTAAATGGTCAGATTTCAGCTTCAGCAACTGAACAGCGAATGGAGTTCTGTATTGATCCGACTGATTGATCAAGAGGGAGAAGGCTAGGAGTGGTGATGCGTCACTAGCTGAGTTGAAAAGAAAGCGATGTGCAGCCAGATGGCCGGCATTGTGCGAGAGCAGCTTTGCGCATCCCCGTAATGGTGGGACCTGAAGTGAGCAAACATATGCACTCCCCATCAGGACCCAGCCACTGTGAGTAATAAACATACATCTGACCCCCAATCCATACACAACAACCCACACGCTCGACTGTTTGCTGAACCTCGTGAGATGAGAAGATATGTTATTATGGTGTTTCTGCAAGTGGCCACACGTGTGTTTGTATGGAGATGGCTTCACCAAACAAAGCATCTCGTATAGAACTGAAGAATTTTGTTACGTTTGGTTTGCGCTTTGTACTAGTTGAAGTATGTTGCTGGCAGGGCAGTTTTTCTGTGATTGAGTGAGAACCAACTGAGATACTTTTCATTGTGACACTGCAGAGCTTGACTGGGCCACGGACATGGAGCCTTTTCACTGCAGTTGACCTGGAAACTTTTCCCCATGACGATGAAGATTGATTGGACCTTGGATATGGCGACTCTGCAGCTCATTTGCTGTGGTTGTAGGGTTTGACTGTGTATCAGGCCTGAAGAGTTTGACTGGGCCTTGAATAGGGACACCTTTCACTGCATTTATGGAATTTGACCTGACTGTACAGAAGGAGAATTCTTTGACTGACCACTGGACCTGAAGACTTTTCACTACAGTTGCGGAGGTTGACTGGGCCTTGCACTGGGAAGCTTTTGACTAAGGTTGTGAAGTTTGACTGGACCTCAGAGCAGAAGACTTCTCAGTGCAGTGACAGATTTTAACTGGGCCATGAGCTGGGAGATTTCGTGAACTATGCTTGTGGAGTGTAGTTTGACCGAGCCTTGTATCCCGAAAGTTTTACGACAGTTGCAGAGGTTGACCGGGCCCTGGACTTAGAGACCTTTTTTTACTGCAGTTGCTGAGGTTGACTGGACACTGGACAGGGAGACTTTCCACTTGCAAAGCTTGACCATCTCTTGACCGGAGAGGCCAAGAGACTTTTCACTCTGATTGTGGAGTTTGACTGGGCCTCGGACCAGAAGAGTTTTAACTGCAGTTGCAGAGGTTGACTGGGCCTCAGACTGGAAAACGTTTCACTGCAGTTGTGGAGTTTTACTTGATCTCCGATTGGGATATTTTTCACTATAATGGGCCTATGTGAAGTTTTACCATAGTGACAGAAGGTGGCTGAACCACAGCTGAGGAAGTTTGTACTGCAGCAGAGTAGTTATGGGCTCAGGCCTCAGATTGGAAGACTTTTTATTGCAATGGGTTTGGCTAAGCCACAGGTCAAGGGACTCTTCACTATAGCAGCAGAGTTTGGCAGGGCTTGTTATATCACACTTTTTAACTGGGCCTCAGGCCAGGAGACCTTGTAGTGCAGTCAGGAGTATCTATGTCTGGAGAGGCCTGAGGTACCACTGAAGGTGGTAGTTGATAGTTTATTAGACTGTCAGTCATGGATAGGGTTGCGTGTGCAGATATCTTGTAGGAATTAGAAGAAAGTGTTTCTGTTCTACTGAAACCAATTATGTGATTAGACTCAAATTGCACAACTTCTACCAATACTGGCAGCAGTACAAAGCACTGCAAAGTTTCTCCAATGCTGCCTATTTATGATTGAAAATCATTGCAGCCGTATTTTGAGCTTGGTTCTAGTGGCAAGCTTCTAGAGCATAAAAAATAGACTGTGCTCAATTTATAAAAATATAACATTTTAATTTTATTCAAAGACAAAAATTAGTCCATCATAATAAGAAAAGTCACAAAAGTCTTATGATGTCATCACTGATGATCATAGTTAAGTTGCTTTAAGTTGCACTTGCTTTCCTTATTAAATATATAAAATATTGATTGTTGTTTTATTATTCATTCTTCATTTTTCATCTTGAATTGTTGCATTCTTTTGCATTCCCACAATCCTCACATACAGACTAAACAAGTCCAGAAGACTAGAAGCTTGAATCAAGATATATATACACTACTGGTCAAAAGCTTTAGAACACTACCGGTCAAACATTTTAGAACACTTTCAAACATTTTAGAATTTTGATCTAAAACTTTTGACCGGTAGTGTACCAAAATATTTGATAGGTAATGTTCTTAGAGGATTAGCTGGTAGTGTACTAAAACGTTTAGCTGGTAGTGTACTAAAATGTTTGGCTGGTAGTGTATCTAAAACGTTTGGCTGGTAGTGTATCTAAAACGTTTGACTGATAGTGTACTAAAATGTTTGGCTGGTAGTGTATCTAAAACGTTTGACTGATAGTGTACTAAAATGTTTGGCTGGTAGTGTATCTAAAACGTTTGGCTGGTAGTGTATCTAAAACGTTTGACTGATAGTGTACTAAAATGTTTGGCTGGTAGTGTATCTAAAACGTTTGACTGATAGTGTACTAAAACGTTTGACTGGTAGTGTATCTAAAACGTTTGGCTGGTAGTGTATCTAAAACGTTTGACTGATAGTGTACTAAAATGTTTGGCTGGTAGTGTATCTAAAACGTTTGGCTGGTAGTGTATCTAAAATGTTTAACTGGTAGTGTACTAAAATATTTGACTGGTAGTGTACCTAAAACGTTTGACTGGTAGTGTACTAAAACGTTTGGCTGGTAGTGTATCTAAAACGTTTGACTGGTAGTGATCTAAAACGTTTGACTGGTAGTGATCTAAAACGTTTGACTGGTAGTGTATCTAAAACGTTTGGCTGGTAGTGTATCTAAAACATTTGGCTGGTAGTGTATCTAAAACATTTGACTGGTAGTGTACTAAAACGTTTGACTGGTAGTGTATCTAAAACGTTTGGCTGGTAGTGTACTAAAACGTTTGGCTGGTAGTGTACTAAAATCTTTGACTGGTAGTGTACTAAAACGTTTGACTGGTAGTGTACTAAAGCGTTTAGCTGGTAGTGTACTAAAATCTTTGACTGGTAGTGTACTAAAACGTTTGACTGGTAGTGTACTAAAGCGTTTAGCTGGTAGTGTACTAAAATCTTTGGCTGGTAGTGTACTAAAACGTTTGACTGGTAGTGTACTAAAGCGCTTAGCTGGTAGTGTACTAAAACGTTTAGCTGGTAGTGTACTAAAACGTTTGGCTGGTAGTGTACTAAAATCTTTGACTGGTAGTGTACTAAAACGTTTGGCTGTTAGTGTACTAAAACGTTTGACTGGTAGTGTACTAAAACGTTTGGCTGGTAGTGTATCTAAAACGTTTGACTGGTAGTGTACTAAAACGTTTGACTGGTAGTGTACTAAAACATTTGGCTGGTAGTATACTAAAACGTTTGACTGATAGTGTACTAAAACATTTGGCTGGTAGTATACTAAAACGTTTGACTGATAGTGTACTAAAATGTTTGGCTGGTAGTGTATCTAAAACGTTTGGCTGGTAGTGTATCTAAAACGTTTGACTGATAGTGTACTAAAACGTTTGACTGGTAGTGTACTAAAATGTTTGGCTGGTAGTGTATCTAAAACGTTTGGCTGGTAGTGTATCTAAAACGTTTGACTGGTAGTGTATCTAAAACGTTTGACTGATAGTGTACTAAAATGTTTGGCTGGTAGTGTATCTAAAACGTTTGGCTGGTAGTGTATCTAAAACGTTTAACTGGTAGTGTACTAAAACATTTGACTGGTAGTGTATCTAAAACATTTGACTGGTAGTGTACTAAAACGTTTGACTGGTAGTGTACTAAAACGTTTGACTGGTAGTGTACTAAAGCGTTTAGCTGGTAGTGTACTAAAACCTTTGACTGGTAGTGTACTAAAACGTTTAGCTGGTAGTATACTAAAATCTTTGACTGGTAGTGATCTAAAATGTTTGGCTGGTAGTGTATCTAAAACGTTTGGCTGGTAGTGTATCTAAAACGTTTAACTGGTAGTGTACTAAAACATTTGACTGGTAGTGTACTAAAACGTTTGACTGGTAGTGTACTAAAGCGTTTGACTGGTAGTGTACTAAAGCGTTTAGCTGGTAGTGTACTAAAATCTTTGACTG